>CM024754.1:76732041-76783703 GCA_014218235.1 Colocasia esculenta | reverse complement strand
GAAAGCAAGAATCACCGGAAATCCACCGGAGAAGCTTCACAGCATCTCCCCTTGCGCCGGACAGAGCATCTCCTGCTCTGTCTGGCCGAAATGAAGTTTTAACACACTTTTGCAAATCACGTCCAGAACAGACACCGTGTTTAACTTCCTTAAACACGTCCACCTAATCTGACGCCACACAGAAACCTGTGCCACGTGTCATAGAGGCGATTTCTTGAATCGCGTCCGCATGTACGACACGTTCAAATCATGTCGCCTGCATCCGTCGCGATTCCAAACAGTGAACCAGCAATGCAATTGGGCTGGCATATCCGACCCACACTGCTCACTCTGTGCTCACAAACCACACAAATAGCCGTTGACCATCTCTTGGTAAAGAGCACCACACATAGACCCGATAAATCTGGATCCGAAATGCCGTACTATTACATTTATTTTCATTATTGTTCATTAGATGCTCTGAATTACTTAACTGTGGTGCAATTTACTCTACTATGCACTTTGGTCACGTCTCCCCGATTTTATTTCGCTGCTAAATTGGCGGGACGTGACAATGTAGGACACCCCTCAATTGGCATGAAGTTGGAGAAATGTAGGTGTTGGGACCAGAATTGATACAACAATGTACAAAGATGATCAGTTTATAAAGGTTAAGCTTCAGCAACTCAAAGCAGGCAAAAAAGTTATGCACATTCAAGACGTAGACCATTACAATTTGAAGTTGGAGATTACGTATTTTTTAGAGTTTCTCCTACTAAATGTGTTTTGAGATTCGATAAGAAAGGTAAGTTGAGCCCGAGATATGTGGGGCCATTTCATATTTTAAAAAATATTGAGGAAACTGCTTACATAATAAATCTTCCAGCAAACTTCACAGATGCCCATGATGTCTTTCGTGTTTCAATGTAAGAAGATACATCCGAGATCCTTCGCAGATAGTCAGTTATACCCTTGATGATTTGAAATAAGACATGCCTATGATAGAATATCTAGTTCAGATCACAAGAAGAAGGATACAGAAATTAGGAATTGAATTGGTAAATATTATATGGGAAAACAGACAAGGAGGTGAAGACACATGGGAATTAGCAGAGGAAATGCAGAAAGTGTATCCATACTTGTTTAAGTAAGATTTTATTCCTTTTTAGGTGATAGTTCGGTAGTTGATTAATTATGAATTTTATAGCATGGCTTCTTTCTGAATTTCAAGGATGAAATTCCTTTTTAGGTGATAGTAATGTAACATTTTGACCATTCAGATTGTGGTTCGGTTGGCATATGAGCCAATGTGTGCAGTTTTGGGTTGTGTTTTGAGGTTTGGTGGGTGGTGTGGGTGTTGTGGGGTGGAAATCTAGGACCAATAGGCCTACCAGTTCTCTGTTTGAGAATGCGACGGGGAGGGTGTCGCGTTCAGAACGCGTCCCCTGCCTACGTCGCATTCTCCCCACCGCTTGTTTTCGGCCTTCAGCCATCTACGCGATGCATGGCACATGCGTGGCTGACATGTGGCGTTGAGTTTTGGAACGCGTTGACTAGGAACATTGCATTCTCAACTCCGACTGTTTAATAGAGTGTAGGTTTGCCAACAGAGCAGGAAGCTTTGTTCGGCCGAGGGGAGAGATTTTGAAGGATTTCTGGGCGGTTTTGACTTCAAGTTGGTGATCTAGCGTGTTCTTGGCTCGAGGAGTTATTCGGAGTGTGGAAATGCTGATCGATTGGAGTTCTTCACATTAGTAGGGAGATTCTTCTCCATTAATCTCTATTTATGCATGGTTTGATGGTTTAGATGAATGTAAAAGGTCTTGGGAGTAGTATGCATGGTAATATAATGCTTTTCAACTTTGTGAGTAATCATAGCAGGGTAATAGTGTGGTTGTGGAGTTTTTGGTACAGGTTTCTGTGGAGTGGTGTTCAGTCTGTGAATGCGACAGACTCGGTGGTCATGTTCTGAACATGACGGACCGACCCGACGTGTTCACATTGGGAACGCGCCGTATCGGGGCTTCACGTTCTGAACGCAACACCCGACCACATCGCGTTCATGTGTTCCGAGGCTTAATGGAATGGTATGAGGTTTGTGGATCTTGTGAACCATTGTTAGAAGTTTTTGGTTATCGATAAAAGTTTATGGTCATACAGTAAGAGTATCGAATATCGTGTTTGCGTGGTTTGAGTGTGAGACTGGGCTTGGTAGTATGACGCTTACCGTGGTTGCCTCTTCAGTCGAGTACTCTAGGTTCTTTGTGAGCTAGGCACATTGTGCTCAGGGTTTGTCCTGGTGCTGTGTGTACCGTCGAGGTCTGTGTCATCTTTCTGGATACCCTCACTCGTTTCTCGAGTTATACATCTAGTTGAGGGAAAGACGACAATGGGGCAATGACTTGTGGTGCAGTTGATTCTTGTTTGGTCACTCATAACGCGCTCGTGGTTTGCCTCTTCAGTCGAGTACTCTAGGTTCTTTGTGAGCTAGGCACGTTGTGCTCAGGGTTTGTCCTGGTGCTGTGTGTACCGTCGAGGTCTGTGTCGTCTTTCTGGACACCCTCACTCGTTTCTCGAGTTATACGTCTGGTTGAGGGAAAGACGACAATGGGGCAACGACTTGTGGTGCAGTTGGTTCTTGTTTGGTCACTCATAGCGCGCTCGTGGTTGGGGGGATGGACACTAGTAAACATACTAGTCTCCAACTAGTCCCATGTTCCATAGCCTCACTCTAGGGATTCTAGAATCCTTAGAGGTGCGTCAGGCGTCGGTTTGCAACTCGATAGCTTGTAGGTGGTGTTGGTTGAACTCTACAGTTCTTGTGTTTGTAGAGGTGGAGTCGTAGTTAGACTTGTGGTCTGCGACTGTGAGACTGAGAGGTTTTTTTCTGTGTGGTTTGTTGAAGTCAGTTGTTGGTGTCGCGAACCAGACTTCGTGACCTGTGTGTAGCGTTGTTCTTCCTTAGCTCGTACCTTGTACGTGGTTTGCTATTTATTTATTAGTGCTCAGTACTTGTAACACCCAAAATTTAAATAATAATAATAAGATATTGAACATTATAAAAAAGATATTGATTACCATAAAAGATACAAAAACATGATTACATTTGAAACTATAATCTTTTTACGTAATAATGTGACTCCGATACTGTCTTCAGATGTGCGCACTCCGACAGAGCGTCATCGAAATTCGGTAACAAAAGTAAAATCTAACAACACCATAATTACCAGTAAAATGTATTGATCCCAAAAATATAAATATCTTGACTTATGATGTGTGGATAATGAGATTAAGTCGACTTAATGATTTTTTGAGTAATTTTCATCCAACGATGATGCCCAACTGATAAGTAGGTTCCTCTTTATCATTCTTGATTATTTATTTCTATTCCCAAGCATGGTTGGACTGTGCGATTCAAGCTTTTATGATTATGGTTTTTACCGAATCGGACGACCGATTTCGACATGTCGATCGATCGATTCTCTCCAGTTCTACTATTTGAGAGAGGAATGAATTTAAATGAGAGGTTTAACAAGTTTTATTAAATCTGAAAATATGTACAGTTGAAGTATCAGTTTTTCTCTACAATTTTTTATTATTTATTTATGTTCCCAAGCATGTTTAGACTATGCGATTTATGATTGTACGATTATGGTTTTTACTAGAATCGGTCGACCGATTTCGCCTTAAATCCACGACCAAGCTACTGGTTAGGTCGGTCGACCGATTATGCCTTTTCGGTCGACCAATTTAGTTTTTCGGTTAACTAATTCCTTCTGTTCAGTCGACTGACCTTGTGTTTTCTGACGAGCGATTCTTCCAGAAGTGTCAGCAGAAACCCTACGAAACTCATACCTTATTTACATTTCATATCATTTAAGTAAATGAAAGAATTTTGTAGTTTCATTTACTTAAGATATTACATGTAAATAAGGAAGTACGCCCCCATTTGAATCTAATAAAAATATCAAAAAAATTATATCTCTTACCAATAAAAAGTCAACTCTTCCATCGAAGAATAAATTTGTGATTTTGGTGATTCCATCAAATAACATTTTTCTAATCTCTCATAATTTAGCTTATTTGAAAATCTCATAATTCAAATAAACCCAGTAGAATGCTAAAAATCTAAGGTCCGGTGAAAAATGTTAAACATGCATATGACTTCTCCAAGGGAGTCACTCTCCTACTAAAAAAGAAGTCAAACATGCACATCCCTTATTTTACATTAACATGACATTATTTACAATTCTGAACAAAATTAGTAATTGAATGGTTCGATCGGCCATATTGATTTCATGACTATCTTTGTGATGTATTCTTCCATTGATTTTTCAGTTTTAAGACTTAGCATGTTAAGTAAGCCTAAGTACCACATTACAGAGCTAATCTATGAAGTCTAAAAAGGGGTAGAGAATGTTACATGATATCTCCAAAACTTGTAGGTTTAAACCCTCTTGCAACTACGACTAGTGTTTCGACATGGTAATATCGCTTGGAAATTCTGTTTAGCATCTGATTCGTAAATCGACCTGATACATTGACTTGGTGTTTGGACATCGATAGTACTATGATTGACTTCAGTAAAATTTGACTCGATTTCTAACAGTATTATTGGATTCAACTACTATATGTTCAATTTCGATTCAACTTCTATAAGCTCATTTTGATTCAACTTCTGTACGTTTGACTTCGATCCAACTCCAGTAAGTTTGGTTTCGATTCATCTATAGTAAGCCTGATGTCGAAATGACTACAGTAAGGCCTGATTTTGTATTGACTCTTGTAGTTCGACTCAGTATTGACATCAGAAAGTTCGACTTCAGATTGACTTCTGAAAGTCCAATCTCGGCTATGAATTACACTTCGAATTTGGTTCACTATCAGTTTAATTTGACTTTTACGTTGATATGATATTGTTTTCAATTCTAAATAAAATTTGTAATTTACTAGTTTGATCAGCCAAACTACTTTTAGTTTCAAATTATAAATTTAGACCGGACTCACTTTTTTCAACTGGAAATTTTGATATTTCGGTTTGAATACTGGCTTTCTACATAAACTCTTATTTTAAAGAACCTCGACACTACCTGAAATTCCGAACACACATTTTGACCCTTTGCAACTCTTCTGAAATCTTAGTCATGCCCATTTACCATATACGTGCTTATTCTTGAAACTCAAACCATTTCAAACTCTTTTGTAATCCTTAAGATACACAATCTTGTACATGTGCTTTATCCTTAAAACTCTGAAGTGCTGCATAATTGTCCGGAAACAAACAATAATGAATGTTTACTTACTGTTTGGGTCTTCGGACTCTACTGGATCAAGATACATGTGCAAATAGGGGTGGGTCCAGTCCCTGGAGGAGCACCCAGATTCATTTACTGGTCGTACGAATGATATAGAGCAATTGTTCTAGTGTCTTGGCATCGAACACTACTAACTGCTTGATTGATGGATATTCTATTATATGTTATTGATTCCCATCAGCATGACTCAACTGGTTTGTACTTACCGCCAGTACATGTTCAGTGTCATTATATGTCAGACACTCGTTATTTTGGTTCAGTTCATTAATATATCGGTTTAATCTTGCATGGTTCAATACTTTACATCTTGATTTGCATTATTATTCCCTTTCTTGAACACTGTTATTTGTTATCTTTGTGTGCAACAAATTTTTCTTGATTCTAATATCTATTGTATTGTTATTAGAGGATAAATCCTACAGGGCAAGACTGCTCATACCTACTCCTTTTTCTAGGTATTCATCAGTCCTAGAAAGTAGGACATTGAGAATTGTGGGCTGAGAGATCGACACTTGTTATGCCTGACCCTCAAAATTTAGTTTGGAATCATGTATTTACCTCCACCTTGAGGAACGACTGTTAATTTACATTTTTATTTTAGGTCACGACCCCGGACAATTCCTACTCGAAAAAATTTTAAACTTATTTTTGATTTTTTTTCCGCGTGCGTCTTGACATTTATGGGAATATTAAATGACAGGACGTGATAGTACTTGTCTACTTTTAATTGCAATATATATACAGTTCATTACATGTTTAGTTCTATTAAATGTTTAGTTATAATTGTTCACTCACGTTCCTCGTGCGACTATGTAGTGTTTGTTTTTCAGGGAGTTCCCCTACTTAGTCAGTGACTTGCGAGACTCACACCCCTAGTTCCCCCTTTTAGGTGAAGGAGTTCCCATCCCTCTTCTAGTTATGAGCTGTACTGTAGCGAGCGGACCTACTCCACCAACAGTGTAATTTATTTTCTGTTTTACCTCGGGGTTTTCCCCAGGTTACTGTACTTTGTTCCTTTGACTTTAGTTGAGAACTGATTATATAACTTCATGTAAATATGTGTGAGATTGTATATATTATACGATCTTATGTGTGTTTAATGGGTTTCTTTTATGTTCTCACGAACTTAAGTGATGGTATCTCTAGCGAGGCTTCGGCCTGTTCGCGGGAGGTGGAGTCGTGTCGAACTCGTTATAAGGTTAACGGGTCTAAATGATGAGGACAACTACAAAGATAGTTATGTACATCGGTCGATCGTTATTCGGAGTTCGGTCAACCTTTCTTCATAGAACGTTGAACATGAATGCTCTCGGAGTCTTGATCGCGGAAAGTATAGATTGGTCAGTCGATTTTAACTTGGCCACTGACCCCAGAGCTTTGAGACGTTCAGTCGACCGACAATCAGAGCTCGGTTGACTGTTTGGCTATGGATCGTTGGATGACTTCACTGGGATATTCAGTCGACCAACAATTAGAGTTTGATCGACCGACTGCCAATTTTACCACATTTCCAGTCGATTTTTCACTTATGTTCAGAACCAAACCTTGGCCTTTGAAAACCCACTTACCCATATGGATTTAGCCTATTTAGCTGTACACTTAACAACCAAATTAGACCATAAAAATAAATATAACAAATCAAATGCTTGGGTCATCAATATGAACAACAATTATTGCTTTGTGATCTTATCAACATGAATAACAATTATTATTTTGTGATCATCAAAATCTATAAAGTACAAAACAATGAATTATCCACAGTATGAAAAAATTAATACTAAGATTTTGAACTCTCACTATTTTTGATTCACAACTATATTACTTTGTACGATTGCTAAATTTTTTCAAAAAATAGTTTTAAAACAACGATTTAGTTTTTCTTACTTTACCAAATTATTATAATAACTTTCTTTATTGGACACAATGTAGCATGTTGACTTGGCTAAATTAAGATTTTAGCCTACTAAACGACCTCAATTGAACATGTTTATTAAAAAATATGTTTACATTAATTGACTGATCATCTAATTCATAAGTTAAATATTTATTGGACCTAAACTATTCAAATGGACAAAGCTGTTGGTCTTCATCTAACATTATCTAATGGTCAGCATATGAAGTTAGGAGCTTATAATAACTATAGGTCTCGCCAAGACAACTTATGATTATAATATGAAAATGATGTTACCATTTTGAATGTATTTTTAGGCTTATTAGATGGGTGGTCAGAAGATTTCATATCTCTCCAAATTCCAATAATAATTGAGGAATCTAATCTTACATCTTATCATGCAACAATATCTTTCAACAATAAATTTTTTTGTAGTAAACTAACATTATAATATGAATTTATACATACATCTTGCCCACGAATTATACCCTCATTTCAGCAACTGATAACGAAAGATACATTTACTAATTATTACTTAACTCTCCTCTATCTTTGTATTCGTGGTGTAGAAAATAAATCTCTTCATCACGGAATAAGACGGTAAAAAAGAAGTAAGAAAAGAAAGAGAAAAAGTTCAAAGAATATTTTCAATCGGGAATAAAAATATAAGTAGCAAAAATCTTTGTAATTGTTTATGATAAACTCAATTATATCCATTTTTTATATTTCATATTTCTACTAAATATAGTATATTGTTATGATAAAACTCTTTATCCAAATAAGAAAAAAATGCTACAAATTATGTTCAAATCATCAATAAAAAGTCATTACAACATAAATATAATATTGTGACACAAATCAAATTGATGATTTTTTATTACTTTAAAAGGTTTAAAAAATCAATAAAAATACATAATTTAATAACCACACGAATGAGATAATTTAACTAGTGAATATAGAATATATATTAATAAAAACGACGGAAAGAACTATAGTACTACAAGTGTTGTATGACATTTATTGTACACAATTTTCGAAGGACACCTGGTTGGGAGAGCCATGGAGGCCGGGAGGAGGAGGATCTCTTCTTCTACACCACCAGTTCGATTGGCAAATTTTATTTTGTTATTTTTGGGGAGATAGGTGAGACCATTACAAGAGCCGTTGGGGGGAGCCACAACCACCATCTGACGAATGAGTCTTGCTTCCTCCCCCCTTGGTAGACGATCAAAACCCAACTCTCTGATGGAAGAGATTTCACGCAGGATTTGCTCAACCAAGAACTTGCGACAACATTTCCTTCGACGCCATCGTCAAAAAGGCAAGAGAGAGAGCAAGAGAAAACAAAAGAGCGAGAGAGAGAGAGAGAGAAGAGAGAGAGAGAGAGAAGAGAGAGAGAGAGGAGAGAGAGAGAGAGAGAGAGAGAGAGAGAGAGAACGAACAGCAAAATTCACCATAGTTGGACAGAGGAGAGAGGGGTTTTGGGGACAAAAAAAAAAGATCAGAAAAGCCTTCTTATGCGCACTTCAAATCACCGTTAAATTTCTGTCCGATCACCACAGCTCTTTACATGCGATCTGCTCTTTTACATGTCATCTACACACACCCACAAGTAGTCCCACCCACCGGATGTGCTCGCTCATGTGCACGACACCACAAATTTCTCTTACAAGAACGGACTATACAAACTCCTATCAAACGAGCACTTCAAACTTCTTTTTTGCACATGCTTGGCAAGAGGAGGGATCACGCAGTCCTCTTACAAGACAGCGGTACGACCAATTCCTCTTCTCTTTGGCGCTTCCGATGCCCCATCACACAGTTCGGCATGAGTCCGGCGGGCATGGTACAAGCAGAAGCCTCGGCTGAACCTGGCAAATTCCGAATGTTCAAAGAGGAAACAAGAAATATCAAGAACAGAGATCACATGGGGTACATGTCAAGTCGTCCAAGGCACCGCACCAGCAGGGTGGAGTTCGGCTTTCGTTCGCTTCAGGGGTGGGCGGCGCTCCTCGTCTAATCTCAGCTTCTTCGCCACACAGAGCACGCTCTCGCTCACACCGTCTTCCGGCGCAAACGAGACGCACTGATTCCGTTCTCGTTCTTCTTCTTCGGGTGGGCTCTCATGGTGCGACGCCAACTTCCTCTTGGAGTTAGCCATCCACCCGTCTTCTTGGTGGGATGGCTTCGCGTAATCGTAAAGGAAACAGCAACCTGTGCCGACGAAGTCTTGGTGGTATAAGAAACTGAGAAAGTGAATTTTTTTTCCTTCTTTTCCGTTTGATCTGGCTGGGGTTTGGGTTTGGGGGTGCGATTATCTTCTCATGGAGAAGAAAGAACCCTCCGCCGCCGTACCTGAAAATTTCTGGTCGCGGGAAAGGGAGGTCGGCCTCCCCTGTACGGTGATGGGCCCATCCACCGCGAGGTCATCTGAGACCGGCCAAACTCCGGAGCTTCCGCACCCTCCTCTCCCCGTGGGTAGCCCGCGGGCGGAGAAGAAGGAGAGCAGGGACCTCCAGGTGACGGAGGCGGCGACGAGGCCCGGGCCTCTCGCGCCCAGCAGGTAGCCGTTGAGCCGGACGGAGGCGGGGTCCAGTCCCAGCGCCTGCCCTATCGCACCTACGTCGACGCCCCTATATTCCCACCCCTGGCCCAGGTGTAAGCACACGAACCTACCGCCGGCGACGCTGGTGGCCGCTGCAATGGTCGTGGAGGACGATGGGGTTGGCGATGGAGATGGTAGCAGCTTCACGGTGCTGCTGCCGCCACCGTCACCGCCGCCGCCGTCTGCACCGTGCATCATGGACGCCGAGGTGGTGAAGACGACCATGATCTCAGAGCAGGAGAGGGAGACGCATAGACGGCATAGTGAAATCTTCGCCGCAAGCGCCGCCGGAACATTTCTGGAAGGGGAAATGCTTAATACAACGTCCGCCGGCAAATCGCGAGCTCGGCCGCCCCACGCAGCGTTTCTCTTCTGGAAGTATCTCGGTCCCGCTCCTGCCGTACAATGGCTCACACATCGTCTCCCAAGATCCACGTGTCAGACGGGGAGATTTGTTCAGCCACTTGTCTACGGTTCATGATGGTTCTCACTCTGAATAGAGCAGACGTATATGGATAGAAAAATGTTTATTACATTTCAAAAAGTGTAGTAAATATAATCTATGTAAAATTATAATTTATGTGATATTTTGTTGAGAGTTACGTGATTTTTTATTTTTATTTTTATAATAGTCTTTTTATTTTGAAACTTAATTCTTCTATTTTAGAGCTTAAAATTTTTATATTAGAGCTTAATTTTTTATTTTAGAGTTTAAAAAATAGTTGGACTTCAAAACAGAAGATAAATTAGGCTCTAAAATAAAAAAATTAAATTTCAAAATAGAAAAGTTGAGTTCTAAAATAAAATTAAAAAAAAATTATGTGACATGAATTGTATTTACTGTATTTTTTCAAGAGTAATAAATATTTCTTACATAAATATTTGTTAAATTAACGTGTAGTTGTGTTTACTCATAGTGAAATCTTCGCCGCAAGCACCGCCGGAACATTTCTGGAAGTATCTCGGTCACTCAGATGATCGCCCCTGCCGTATGATAAGATCCACGTGTCAGACGGCGGAGATTTGTTTAGCCACTTATTGTCGACGGTTCATGATGGTTCCCACTCTAAAATAGAGCAGACGTATATAGATATTTGTTAAATTAACGTGTGGTTGTGTTTACTCAAATGTTATTATAATGTAAAACTCGATGAAGAACATTAGTTTTGGGACACTTGACAAATGCTCTACCTCAAAATAGATGAGACATAAAAAACAGAGAAATCTCAGAAGAGATGTCTCCAAATATAATTAAACTATCTGAATGATCATTTGTGTGTAAACTTACATATATCAATAATCTAAAATATACATAATTTAACCAAAGAATCGCACGTTAATTTAACCAAAGAATCGCACGCATTCATTGATGCTTTTCTTGCAAATTTTACATGCGCAGTGGTTGTTCAAAAAAAAAAAAAAAAAAAAACTAAAACCTAAAATATTTTGCCTATCTAATTCAAAAAAACCTCAATAAGGTAAATGCACTATATATTAATCTTATCGTATAGGTGGTCACAAGCTCTCATCTCTATTTAAATTCCGTCAATAATTGAAATTTTCAGTCTTATAAAATTTATTTTATTTTCTTATCATACAACATCATCTTTCAATTATAAATTTTCTTGTAGAATAATACTATAATTTATATAGACATCTTATATGAATATCTTCATTTCAATAATGATAACTAAAAAATATATCTACTAATTATTATTTAACTCTCTTCTATCTCTATACCCGTGATGTAAAAAATAAGTCCCTTCATGATCATAAGAATAAGATTGCGGATAAAAGAGATAGAAAAAAGAAAGAAAGAAAAAACCCATGGAAACACATATAATCGGTGATAAGAATATAAGTAGAAAGAATCATTTTAATTATTTTATGAGATTTTGATTTATTTATTTATTTAAAATCAATTATATAAACATGTCACTTCAAATAAATCAAATATTATTGTATCTTTTTAATATAAAATATTAAAAGATCACCTTCAAAATCTACAACATATCAGCCAATAATACAAGACGAGTCATAATCTTCATTTAATTAGGATCTTTTATTTTTTGGTAAGCTGACTGCCACTAGATACGTACAAGAATCACTTCACCCGAGGCCCAGTTGGGTCGATCGGTTAGAACTCTTGCTTAAAAGTAGGAGGTCCCGAGTTCGATTCTTAGGGGGGGAGGGGGGTTAACTGATTTACATGCAATCCTTGAGGTGTGTAAATTCGAGATTTTTTCGGTCAAGTGGGGTAAAAGCAATACGGGTATACGGAAAGTAGGAGCTGCCAAATCCTGATCTTGGAGTTCACGAACACTAATCCCTGAACCCACAAAACTATACGAGCTAGGATTTCCTCGTTATCAAAAAAAAAAAAAAAAATCACCCCACCCTAGATTCGAAATCCGGAATCCCTCCCTCAAACCCCAACCTAAGAAATCTGAAAAAAAAATCACCTTGAAAAAACCGTTTGGCGCACTCAGCACATAACCTTCTGCCGGAATCAATCATTTAACTAGGATCTACTTCAGTCTCTTCTTGAAATTAGTGGTGATAGTTGTATAGGAAAATTTTTATTGTGTACAACTGCAAGAATATCTATTTTGCAGGCCATAAAGACAATTGAACATCTGCAGCTTGGTGTTTGATGTTACTCCCTTCGCATCCAGAATGGCAAGCTCGTGCACATGATGAGGTGGTGATTTGTGGAGACCAGAGTCCAATATTGATATGCTTAGTAAGATAAAAACAAAATTTAGCATTACACAGTCTTATGGTACTATCACCTGCAGTCGTTTATTTAGCCATTCGTCTAATTTATACACAGCATAGTCCACTTTTTGTAGGGAGAAGATAACTTCCTTGTTAAGGTCTCATAGTCCAAGCCAATCACATATTGATAAACTTTGACCACAACCAGTAGGGGTGAACTGATTCGGTCCAATTCACTCCCTATTTTTTCACAAATTGAAACTGACTTAAAATGTTCTATTCGATTTGAACCAAAAAGATTAATTAAAAAAAAACAAGATTTATGGTCTTTGGGGGATTCGAAGCCAAGACCTCTCAAGGCAGATCTAGTGCGTTAATCAATTGCACTGTAGAGTTTTTAGTGAAATTATATAATATTATTATATATATGGTTCATTCTATTTTTTAATAAAAAAAATCAAACTAATCGAGGGGGGTCTTCAAACCGAACCGGCCCGAATCATTTAAGTCGATTTGATTTTTCAATTTGGATCATTTAATGAACAGCTCTAATAATCTAATGCCAAAGTTCATGGGGGCCTTCAGGTCCTTGTCATCTTTGCTTTCCATCTTCCAGAAGTTTGTCAAAAATGCTATGACCCTCTCCAAACTGATCTTATTTTTTTGTGGAAGTTTCTAAAGAAAAAATCAGGGCACATAATAACTTAGCCATTAGCATTTACATAGATAATAACTTAGACATTACATTTATATAGACAAGTTGAGCAAGTTTTTCCACTGATCTGTCAATGGCCTTTGATTTGTTGTTTTGCAGTTGACAATGGTGATTCAAGAGACTCTACGGTTTTACTCCCCAGGAACCTTTTGTAACAAGATATGCATTTAAAGATTTGAAATTGGGATATATGTGTTGGGATGTGTACTGATGTGGAAGCTATCACATGTGTGAGGAGAAAGATGACGCCCGAAGACCTGCAATGTGCACAAATGTCGGGAAGAGAGATGCGTAACCCGAGCGATCTCCCTCTAATTTTATCTCTCTATATATCTGTAGTGTGTGTGTCCTGATAGGGAGTTTCACATATATATTTATAGAGAGGAGAGACTAATCACAATAGGTTTGAACATGATCCTAATGGACACTTAATGGGTTAAGTCCATGAGTTTATTCTATTAATGGACTTGATGATGTGTTTATGTTGTGTAGTCCAATACAAGTCGACCATAATATCGGGTAAAACCCAACATTCTTCCACTTGGTTCAACTTGTCACAAGCACATAAAATCCTCCTTTAAAAACATACATATAATATAGACTCATATATAGTTTTAAAAAGACTCTTTAAGATTCGATGTCTTGGACTTACACCTGAAGGAAAAAATATGGTACATGCGCACATGATTAAAACCAAAACCACACACCACTCTAATTAATGAAAACTGAAGAGTTCAAATATAGTAGATCAAATGACAAGGGTCATGGCGGTAAATATGTTCAAATCACACACCACCTTTTATGTACCACAATGACACCGACTTACTACAATTGAACATCAAATTTGAAAATATATGTAAACTTAAACCTAATGTTTATCTATTGGTCACCACTTAAAACATACATTCTGCCAACCGCAATCTATAGCCAACATGTATATACAACACAATAGGATAGGCAGAAAATAATAGAAGAAGCATGACATAAATGTGATCACAAATAACACTAAATGTCAAATCTATAAATGTCATAACATAGCAAGGGAATTGACAAGACACATCTGAATCACATAACTACAAAAGACGCTAGCAGGTGTTGAACCACTCCTATATTTTATCCTTTTATTTTGGTGATAACAAAACCTCATGACTATCATAAATAACATGAATATAATCTTGCATTATCACTTCAGATTTACACTGAGTTTCACTTCGTCATACATGTTTTTTGGTTGTGATCAGTCGAAGTCCAACTTCGTCATATATGAAGCTACTTCGTCATATCCGAAGTTCTATACGAAGTTTGCTTCGACCGACTGCGTTGTTTTCTACTTTGTTGAAATTCACTAAACAAATTCATTTGATTATAACACACTTTACTTTGTATTGTAATTGTAGAGTTAAAGCAAAGGCATGCACGTATTATACTGTATAAACCTCATTAATCAGTTGGTGTTGACACTAAGCCTAGGTGTCGACACACTCATTAAGAAAATTTTCTAAGTACACATTATATACCAATATCATACTGACTCCGACTCCCAAGAAGTCGAAGTGTGATATCGATTGATGACCAAACTGATTCTACTCCGACTTTCAAGAAGTCGAAGTGAGATACCGATTGATGAAAGAAAGTCATCACTCAAAGTCTCACTGCGACTCCCGTGAAGTCAAAGTTAGATATCGATCGACATAAAGACCATCAGTCGAAGTCTTATTGCGACTTCTCCATAGTCGAAGTCTCTTATCAATTATCGATTGTTGATCTTACTCCGACTTCTCCACAGTCGAAATGTATATCGATTGCCCTTGTGAAATATCGATTGTCTTTAAATAAATATTGATGCCTCCACATTTCAAATGTTTCAAAATATCTATGACGCCAAATGAAAGTTCAAATGTACTTGATATGTTTAACTTATTATTTCTTTGTCTGACTGGAGATCTTTCTACTATCTATCATTCAAGGTAGGTGAGATATTGTCAGCAGGAAACATGGAAATAGGCAAGTTATGGGCCTTCTATCAAAAGACCTTTTAGTCTAACTCTATCATCTGTGCCTACAAATATCTAGACTTTCCTCTATACCAAGTGTATGTTAGATAGAAGGAGAAGAAGAGCAGATGATGAAGAGTCTTAACGGATCCAAGAACTTCAACGGATCTATCTTTCTGTTCCATAAAAGGATGAAGCAAGGCTGAAAATCTAAAGTAGAGAAAACCTGGAAATCATTCAATAAGTGTACATCTAGTGAGCATACAACTCCACGCACACTCAAGAGAGAAGAGCTCGAGCCTATTCAATAGAAGCTTTAAGAGCTGAAGTCTTCGAAGCTCCAAGAAATCAAGCTTTCCTCTCTTTCTTCACTCTCTCTGTGCATTATTGTAAATCTGGGGGAGAGTCTGTGAACTGAGAGTTTGAGTTCCTTAGTAATCATCTTGTATAGCTCTCAGTCTGTTCTTTCTTTTCTAAGAAAGATTTATGTCCAGCTATAGGATTGTATACAGTGTTCCTCTTCATGTGTGAAGAGAAGGCCAGTGGGGCACTGGTGGATTCTATCTAGCTGTAGGACTGTACACAGTGTTCCTTTGGGTTGAGGGAAGAACCTAGTTCAGCAGAACCTAGCTGGGGGTTTAAGTCTAGCAAAATCGCACTAGGGTTTGTTCCAAGAGGGTGGCTTATTGACTTGTAATAGAAGTGAGTTTCCTTCCTACTTAGAAAAGAAGAGGACCAGTAGAACGCTGGGGGTTGTATATCCTTAGGGGGATTGTACCTTGATTAGTGAAATCCCATGATTTGCTTGGAGACTGGACGTAGGTCTTCCATTTGAGAAGTACCTAACCAGGATAAAATTATGTGTTCTATTGTGTGATTATTTTTATTTGCTTCCGCACTGCTACTGTCTATCACACACTATCACATTCACTAACCAAAGTTTTCACGTGGTGATTTTTATCTATGTTTTAGATTATCCTACTCACCTCTCCCCTCTAGGCTATCATTGCTGCCAACCGTTTATGGGCAAATGGCAGGTAGTCCTTTAGTGAGAGGATCAACAATCATAAAATCGGTCTCAATATGTTCTATAGACACTGTAACGCCCCGACGCAGAATATCGGAGTGGAATTACAGTTATTTAAATAGTACAGAGCGATAAATAAACATCAAACTATTGCATAATTGGAATAATACCAAATAAACTCCAACTTCATTAAAAAATCATCAAATAGCTATTACATTATCTAATCAGAGCCAAAACTAGGGCCCAGAGTACTTTATTCAAATCTAAACTATTACATACTGATTATTTGATGACTAACTCATAACTAAACTATCTAACTAATAAGCAGTGGTTGCTGAAATGGGTCACTCTTGAACGTCATCCTCGTTCCCTTCCTCATGAGTGTGGTAATCACCATCCGACTCACCTGAAACTAGGGCTGCCAACGGGTCGGAGTCGGAGTTGGAGTCGAAAATGACACTTTCCGCATCCATTTCCTATAAGAAAATTGAAAACGGGTCGGAAACGGAAAGTAATCGGAAACATCTGGTACGATCAAATAGTAGATGTATGTAGCATTAGAAATAGTGGTAAAAAAGATATCTTTGATAATAATAGGCATAATAAATGCTACAAGAGAGACAACTTAATTAGATTCTATTTACAAATTAAGGGGAAGTTAAAAACTTAGTCTAAGTTTTTAATATTAAGAAATAAGATTTTAAAATAGAAAAGGAGTCTTAATATCTCCTAAATAGAAAAGAACTCTTTAAGCATTAAAAGAGGCAATAAGAGTTGGAATTGGATTCCTAAGCCTACCCCTTATGATTTAGCATGAATTTAGATCTCATCCTAACCTAAATAGAGGTTGGAAAGCAAGAAATGAAGGTTGGAGTTAGGAAATCTCGTAATTAAAGAGCAATTAGAATAGAAGTAGGAATAGGAACCCATACATGCATAAATACATCTCTTAAACCCTCTTGGCCGACCCTAGCTCGTTGCCAAAGGTTGTTGGACGTGGAGAAGAGGCCAGGGAGGAGAGGATCTCGTGGGGAGGAGGAGTTCTTGGAGCTTCTTCCTCGTTCTTGGAGATTTTAACCCTAGAAGACAAATCGAGTCAAAGGTAGGCATTCTCACAAGCAAAAACTAAATCAAATCCATCTATAGGTAGTTCCAATCACCAGGAACAAAAACCCTCTTGTTTCATAATTTTCATCGAGCCAATCTTTTGTTCTTGATTTTAGAAGTTTTGCAAACATGATAACTCCGAGTCATCATGTTTGAATCATATCTCCATGTACACTTAAACCCATGCTACAAAATTTTTACTGTAGACACTTCATGTTGTTAGGGATCTTTTGCCCCTGAAAGCTCTAATTTTTGTTGAGCATGTTGCTCGAATTAAATCAATCTTGTTCTCTGTATCATGTTCTATATTACTCGTTATTATTCATGCTCAAACCATGTCCAACCATGCTCTCTCTCAAATTCCTATTTACTGGAAGTACTCTCGCATGTCTAGTTTCATTTGCCATTGGTTTCATGATTTTTCATCGTGTATACAATTAGTTATGATTTTCTGAACGACCCTGTATCAAAATCTGATATTTTTAGACCGCAATCCAAGACAGAGCAGAACTCTGTCAGACTCGGGCCATGGACCTGAGAACGCGATGGCCCGATAGGTCGTGTTCTCAAGCCCGCCGCGACGCTTTCCTTGTCGCGTTCTGAACGCGATAATACCCTACGTCGCGTTCTGGCTTTCTATCCTGGCAGCCCTGTCGCGACCCTTTTCAGGCCCTGTCGCGACCCTTTTCTGGCCTATGTCGCGTTCACAGGATTTTTGATGAAAACCCATAAAAATTATTTATTGCTCTCACAGGATTTAACAGTCATACACACAGTAAAACACCTGTTTTAAAATGGAGCTATATTGAATGCTTTAAAATACATATTCACGACTTCTTTTCTATCTATGATTCTCTTACACATGCACACACATGAACCATCCATATATGGATTAAATCTGGCATAAAATATCTCATAATGTATCTGGTAATTTATTGCAATAAAGTATATTAATTGCCCTATTTTAAAGGACTTGTATTCGTTTCTTGCGTTGTTTATATACCGATATCGACGCTCCACTGTTCTAGAATTCCTCTAGAACGTCGAGCACCTGTTTTTATATACACACTTTACTTGGCTTGTGGTGAACTCTCCGTCGGATATTCCTTTCACCGGACTAGTGAACCCTTGCACAAGGCCTCCGTAAGTCTCCTCTGATCATGGATTCTCACATGGTCGACGAGCCGGTTGTACCCTAACACCCATTACACTTTAGGGATCGATATGATCCAAACGGCTATTAGAAGTTCGATCTTACCTTGAATCACGTCGGACCTCTGGACATGTGCATAACATGGCCAGTGGGAAGATCGTGAATTCCACCTGACTGCCAATACGACGTGCGCGTGTTGTGCAACTATTACTATCGCCTGTTTACTCGTTGTTTTACGTGATGTACCCTTAGCTCTCATCTATACTCTACTCGCTCGTCTATTCATGTTCTCTCTACTGTCTCGTCTATTCATCTAGTGCTCTTAACTATTCTTGGTACTCTATATTGGCCATTGACTGATTGTCTAAAGATACAATATAACCAATGTCTGGCAATATATAAAGGGCCCGATCTGGTCCTGGGATGTGCGCCCGAAGGTGCTAGTGCCCATGGAGTTAAATGATCAGAGTGTTTGGCATTACACTCAAGTGCTATCTATCTCGACTATCTATATGACAATCAAAACACAAAACGTGCTATACTCTCTCGATGTCTAGAATGACAAACAAGTACTATACTCATCGTGCTATTATTATACTTGTGCTAGTTGTGCTATGGCCATCCTGCTATTCGTGCTATACTCGATACTTGTGCAATTTTTGGAAACTATACTCGATCTCGTGCTATTGTGCTATCCTGTTACCTGTTGTGCTATCTTTTGCTGTATTTTGACTCTATTGTACCTGCTATCTTTAGATACTCTGCCATTAAATACGTTAATTATTTAAAGCCTGCTTGAGCCTGAGATTTAAGTCCTACTGGGCGTTATCGCTCACCCTACGTTATTTGATGTTGTGTTCTCAAGTGAGACTGAGGATGACACATACACTCACGATAAAGGGAATGACCAAGAGTGAAGTCAGGAGTACCCTCGAGTCATTATGTTATCTTAGAGTTGTAGTTAGTTATTTCCTTTTATTGAAATATAATTGGGCCCTATAGAATGGCTCTGATATTAGTGGTTGTAACTAGACATTTGAAAAGTTATTAATGAGAAAGATTTGCTTTAGTATTCTTCAGTGTGTAATGGTTTGATGTCTAGTATTCGCTCTATACCTTTTTCTTGCAACTGCCTTCGCACTTCGATATTCCGCGTCGAGGCGTGACACATGAAATAATAACGTAGGATGAGCGAATAACGCTCAGTAGGACTTAATATCTCATGAGAACAAGCATACTTTAAATGATTAATGTCTTAAGTGGCAGGATAACTAGAAAGAATAGTTAGGTATAGCAAGTAACATGGCAAGAGAACAATAGCACCTTCACAAGAGTATAACACCACAAGTATGACAAAGGATTTGGCCATATCACACGATAGCAAGTAAACTAGTCACGATAGCAAGTATTGGTTGATGTTCTTTCAACCATAAGTTCAAGTATCAAATAATGATTGATTGATTGCCATAGATTTTATCCTGCATGTCATGCGTTCGGTGTATGCCAAACACCCTGATCATTAACCCCCGCGAGTTATAGCCTTTCGGGTGCTCATCCCAGGACCAGATCGGACCCCTTATAATGTTGCCTAGCATAGTCATGTTTGTTATCTTAGACAATCAATTTGATGGCCAAACAGAGTACCAAATAGATGAGAGTAGTAGACGAATAGACGAGAGTGCAGGAAGAAAGTGAACATATGAGAGTATAATGATAATAAATGAGAATCGGGACATATTCGTAAAACAACGTGAAACAGTCACTAGTAACGTTGCACAGCACTAGGTCGGGTGCCGGCAGTCAGGTAGAAGTCACATCCGCCCATTAGCCATGTTGTGCCACAGGCTAGAATGGTCTGGCGTGATCCAAGATAAGAAGGAAACACGCTAAGGCCGTTGGATCGTACTGATCCCTAAGGGTGTAACGGGTTTTAAGGGTACAACCAGCTCGTCGGCAATGGGCGTGCGCTAAAGCCAAGGAGACTTACGGAGGCCTTGACAAGGAGTCCCTAGTCCAGTCAGGAGTATTCCCAACAGAGAGGTGGTCTATGCCAAGAAAAGTGTGTAAAAACAAGTGTCTGTCGTGCCTCGAGTGCTCGAAGACAGAGGGATGCGATAGCGGTATTCAAAGCGCGAATAAAATGAAGACAAGTGTCATTTAATTAATTGAGAGATTAAGTGAACAATTACACTTAATTACTAGATATATTATGAGTAATTTAATAAGGACTCATGGCAAACATGAATATTTTTATGTGTGCAAGTGTAAAGAAATCATGAGAGCATGTATGGTTTGTGCACATGACTTTTAAATTAATAATATCATGCGAATATTACCCATTAATGATTAACAGGTCATTATTGTTCATGATAGTACTTAATTAGGGTTAAACAGGGATTAATGGTGTAATAATAGGGGCATTAAGGTAATTTAGAGTTCTGGCCGAAACACTGAAATCGCGACGAGGGTACCCGTCGCGTTTCAGGTCGCAACGCAAGGGCCGTCGCGTTCTATTGAACCGGCCGGGCGGGTTTGAACCGGAAAGAATCGCGACGGGTCGGCCGTTCGCGTTCAAGATGCGACGGTCTTCCTATCGCGACCCCTTTTGATATCGCAACAGGTCGGGCCGTCGCAGTTTCAGAAGGCGGCCCAAGCCCAGAAAAGGGGTTTAGCCCTTTTTGGGTTGGGTTCCTTCCCTCTATGCATGCTACAAGTCTCTCTCAAAAATTGACGATAAATCATACACAAGTCTAAAAATCATGAAACTTATTTTAAACGAAAGTAGACATGTAGATCTATCACTGGGCGAGAGTAATTAGAAAGTAGACATATATAGATCATGCTTTAATTAGGTTACATTTCGGTGACCTAAATCATGCACAGTCATGGTAATCGATTTAATTAGCCAAGGATATATGATAATTGGGGAAAATAGGGGTGTTTGAAGACTAACATCATGCAGTATTTATGAGAATAATTTCATTGCAAGGGATCAAGTACACACGCATGGATTGAAAGCCAACATGAAGGTCCGGGTACATGGAGGTGATAGGGATTGAAGTATTTAATACTCCTCATGGAGCAACGAAAAATAGGAAAATCATGGGGCTTTCGAAGATAGATGTATGGGCTACCTATGGCCGAAGTTATGTGATTTGTGCTTGAGAGATTGCCTATCTTTTCTTACTGATAAGAATCCTAGGATTGATGACGAAGAAGAGAAGAATTTCTCCTTGCTTCAAGCCTTCTCCTCCTTGCTCCTTCGTCCTCAACCTTCTCTTCTCTTTCTCCAGAGTCCCAGCAACAAGTTATGGTTTGGTAGGGACGAATTAGAGGTGTTTTAGCTAGTGTAAGAGTCCTATTAGTCTAAAACTCTTCATTCTCCTCCCAACTCCAATTTTCACATTTATCATCTTATTTTCTTGCATTTATCTACCTAATAAGATGGGGAGAGGTCTAATTCCATGGGCAATGGGTTAGGATAGGCTTAGGACTCTTGTAGAGATAATTATAAGCTAATATAGTCATTATCTTATCCCTTATTTATTTATTTTTAATTAACTTCGAATTTAGGCAAAAGATCTCCCATCCAAAGATGGGCTCTTGGCATTTGGCCCATTACATTATGTGTGGTCCATTAGTTGAACCCATTTACTAATCTAGCTTAATGGATTTTAGTTTAATTCCCTTTTATTCCATTTATTCCTTCTTTATTTTAATTAATCTATTTATCACATTTATTTAATTAAAATTTTATTTTTATTTAGAACTTTAAAATCAAGGTTGCTACATCCTCCCCCTCTTAAAAGAATTTGGTCCCCAAATTCATATGATCGTGAGAGGAAGTTACTTACTGAATAACTTCGAATAGTTCTGTCGCATTGTTGCTTCGGGTTCCCACATGACCTCTTCGACTTCGTGATTCCTCCAAAGTATCTTGACCACGGGTAAGATCAATTCCAAAGTTTCTGCATCTTTTTGTCCAATATTATCACCAATTTCTCTTCATAGGTCGTCTTTATTCAGAATGATATCATCGTAGCTAATTACGTGTGATGGGTCATACACGTACTTCCTTAGTATTGACACATGGAAAACATTATGTACGGTGGAAAACTGAGGAGGTACTGCTAGACGGTACGCCACCTCGCCAACTCTTTCCAGTACCTCGAATGGTCCTATGAATCTCGACCTTAACTTATCTTTCATCCCAAACCTTTGAAATCCTCGGGTCGGGGATACTTTGAGCAGTACATGATCTCCGTTTTGAAATTCTAAGTCCCTTCTTCTCTTGTCTGCATAGCTCTTCTGCCTGGACTGAGGTACTTTAATCTTGTAAGGCCCTGAATTTTGTCATTTTATTTTGCCGCGTGTTGAGTCATGCTTGTGTAGAACATTATGTATGCATACGGATATCTATGTGTATTATCTTGATGTACTTATGTATGCATGTGTATATTTAGTTGTAAATAATGTTCATTTGCATGGTGTAGTTAGTGTGTACGTTATACTTCATACATTGCATGTATATATATAGCGTGGATATGGCTTTCTGCATGGTTTCATGCCCTGGCCGAGGAGCAAGTTGACAACAACATGGATGGACGTTCATGTTATGTAAACGTCCATGTCGATGGACGCTAAAAGGTAGGTAGATGGCCATGTATGTGGACGTCTATCTCTCTGAATTTATGTGCACAGCAGATCCAGAAATCCTAGATTTGCCTTGCTCTCTGATTGGGGAGCTGTCTCCCAACGCTCTCCCATCTCTTCAACGCAAAACCCCGAGGCATTGCTTATAAAAATAGGCCTCTTTGTGACTGGAAGAGCTCTCTTGGCTCTTGGCAAGGAGAAACCCTAGCTGTGAGAAAAAGAGAGAAAAACCAAAACTTTGTGGGCTTTGATCCGGCGACTGGAGGCTCCTTCCGGCGATCTACTGCAACTGGAGGGGAGTCTGAACGTTGGGGAAAGCTTCTCCAACACCGGGTTGCAGTCTACATCAACCTAGAACCCGGAGCAAGGAGATCTTGGAGGCTTCTTGGCACTACCCAAGGAGAGCTTCCTCAACCATTTCGATCCCCTTGGAGATTTTCCAGAGGCAAGTAACCCATCTCCATTGTTCATACATATGTCTAGTAGGTCTTAGGCATTTTTCTGGAATTTTATTCGAGTCCTGGAACCCCACATTCCCCGATCTTTGGAGTTCAGCCTATGTTTTGCACAGACAGGAACTTAACGGCAAGATCTCATGCCGTTAAGATCCTAGGTTGGCGGCAGGAGATACTGCCGTTAACATCTATGAACGGCCATCCCTTGCCGTTTAGTTCTTCAGGACAGAACAGTGAACTGTTCTTCCTTATATAACTATTTTCGGGGTTTCTACGCATGAGGATATATTGTAAATTGTATATGTTACGTAATATAGATAGTTAAGAGTGGTGTGACATTTCTGTGAATTTTCTGTAAATAGTGTTAAATGATAAATGTATTTGAAATGAATGTTAGACAAGATCTTGGATATGGTAGTTTCCTGTTCATATAATCCATGAGGAATTTGAATGCCATAAAATTTTTGATGATGTGTATGAATGTCAGTCATGTCCTGAAAAATTGGGAATTTTCCCATGACCATGCAATTAGTTGTAATTTTTGTACTGGAAAATAGGGAGCATGTATAAGATGTTTTAATTTTCAGTAAATTGTAGGTTGCATAATAAATTGAGGAAAATTTATGTGATGATGTTAATGTTGGACACGGATTTGTGAACTGTTAGTTTCAACCATGACATGGTGATTCCATGATAAATTGATTTATGAATAGCATGCGAATGAGTGTTCTATTTTCTGTAAATCCTGTATAGCTCAGAAAAATATGAGAATTTGCATGTATGATCTGAAACCTGCAAACAGCATGTGGTTAAAATTTCATGTGATTTGGGCAACAGTAGATGATATTGTGAAATTTCCATGAAGAAATGAGCTATTAAAGCATGCTTAATGTGATTATCGATTGTTAATGAGTTTCAACATGATTGGTAAATTTCTGAATGTTAAAGTTCTGTTAACAGTAGCATCATGTTAGGGAAAACTGAACCATGTGCATACTGGTGAAAATGGAAGCTAAGTGCTAAATTGCGTGAAATTGTGTGTGTGTTAAATCGGAAAATGTGTAAAATGTGTCGTGTGTGACACTGCTTCCATAGGGGCTGTGGAACCGTACCATGGTAAAGTCTCTACGGAAGGTTCAATGTGTTTGATATCCTAAGGGCATTAGGATGAAATCCTGGAGGTGGACAAGTACCACTGGTTAGGGTGGAGAATACTTCTCCCGGTCTGCGCAGTACCAAGATTCGTCACTGTGTTACCTAGGTGGCGTCTGTGTGTTATGTGAATGTGTTATATGTGTCCTTCTAGTGGTGGTTTGGACTATGTGTCACGGTAATTAAATGAGAATAATGTGATTGTGTATAAGTGAAATTGTGAAATGTGAATGTGTGGATATGTGACTTTGTGAGACCAATGTGTTAGCATGTAAAATTGTGAAAGGTGGTATAATGATGTTAGATACATGTGAAACCAGCAAGCTTAATGTGTTTACAATTATGATTTGCATGTGGAAAAGTATGAAGAATCCATGTTAGGAACATTCTTCTTTATGTGTGAAACCTCCATGCTTAAATTGCTATCATGTTGCAACCTCAAGATAAATCTTGTTACCATGTGAGTAAATGTATAGAAAGCATGCGGTAGGTATATTATTGTGGAATAGCCTAAACCACGTATCTTGTGTTATGAAATGGTAGAAATATCATGATAGGTTTTCTTCTTAACATTTTTCAACCATGCTACATGTATTGATTAATGTAATTGAAAGTAAGATGTGCACGTGATGTATGCATGTATAATGTGTGTGGATTACTTGCTGAGTCTTTTAGACTCACTCTTGCTTTGGCGTACAGGTTTAGCAGTGGACCCTACTTCCTTGGAGGAGACCGTGGAGAGCGACTTCGAGTGAGGAGAGTAGATTGTAGTGGAATCATCGTCATTGTACTTTCATTTTCATAGTATGTAATTGAGACTTTGTAATTGTGGACAAACAATGAAATTTGGATTTGGAATTTTCATTATGTGGACTTTAGTTCATTTAAATTGTTATATGGACCATGTATGTTTAATGTGGATGATGAAATATAATGACAGTTAGTTCTTTACTTCCTCTACTCTGTGTCTATATTTGTGTACATCTCGATCATGTGATAGCGTTGGTAAATGTCCCACTGTAACGATGTTCCCTATACCGACGTGGGATTGGTATAATCGTACCGGTATAAGGAGGGTCGTCGCAGAGATTGGTATCAGAGCGACTGGTTGAGATTGTACATAATATGCATAATCATCATCTCCATTACATGCTAAGTCTTTATAGAGTTGTCCACATGTGTAGAATTGATTAATAATGAATGAAAGATAGATAAGAAAGTGGTTAGGAACTAATAACGTAGTTTCTAATAGTGGCTAAATTATTGCAGCATATGGCTTCATGGCGGTAGACGTGGCGGTGTACGTACTTGTGATGGCGAGCAGAGGAGAGATGAGCCTAGGCGTGAGGACCAGGGTGAGCAGCAGGCCCCAGCACCCCAGGGTCCTATGTTTCCTCCTCCACCACCAGTGGATTATGGAGTGTTCATGCAGGGTCTAGTGCAGGCCATGCAGACGCAGGCCCACACCCAGGCTGCACTCCAGGCTCATTTGGAGGCTCAGGTTAGAATAATAAGATAAAGAGTAGTCTATTTTATTTAATTGCATGATGTTATGTTGAATATGCGTTGCTTGTTGTTTTTTGTAGCAGGCTCAGGTTCCAGTTCCCCAGGCTCAGGACCATGGTGGACCCTTCATCATGGAAAGGTTCAAGAGGATGTTGCCACCCTCTTTTAAGGGGGAGAGCGACCCATTACTAGCTGAGAGCTGGATGAGGGAGATCGAGAAGATCTTCCAGGCTGTTAGGTGTGCGGACGAGGACAAGGTTACTTTAGCCACCTTTATGCTACATGTATGTGTTAGTTTTATATGTTTGTATACCCTGTTAAGTTAGAGTTGTTTAGTTTGGTGCTTATGAAGGTTGTGTTGCAGGAGAGAGCCGATGTGTGGTGGGCTTCCTTACTGCGTACCCGGTTCGAGGACGGTGCTATTGATGTTGCTTGGGATGAGTTCGTGAGGCTCTTCCGGGCCAAGTTCGTCCCCGAGCATATCCAGGACAGGATGGAGCAGGAGTTCCTTTCCTTGACTCAGGGCTCCATGACTGTACTCGAGTATGAGGCCAGGTTTGCTAAATTATCTAAGTATGCACCTCACATAGTAGCTGATGAGCGCAGGAAGGCAAAGAAGTTTGTGATGGGCCTTAAGCCATCACTGAGGACGAGGCTAGTGGCATTTGATCATCGTACCTTGGACGAGGCCCTTAGCGCTACTTGTAGGCAGGAGGGTGAAATGGAGCAGTACCTCGAGGAGAAGAAAGCTTTGTAGAAGAGGCATGCAGCTCCTTTCCAACGACAGGATAAGAAGAAGGCAGTGTACCAAACGCCGCAGCGCCCAGTGGCAGCCAGCAGTACTCAGGTACCTTCTCAACGTTCCCCTGGTGTGAAGAAGGAGTGTCCCCATTGCGGGAGGGCACACGGTGGTACGGAGTGTTGGATGGTAGCGGGAAATGTTGAAGTGCGGGAGCAGTGACCACAAGATCAAGGATTGTCCGAGACTTCAGCAGGGAGTCTAGTGCGGAGCGCCAGCCCCAGCAATGACCGCAGCAGCAGCACCAGCTACAGGAAGACCAGGAAGGCCTCGAGCCCAAGCTCGAGTGTTTGCTCTAGCACGAGAAATGCGAGCAGGCGGAGCATGCCACCGAAGGTACAGTTTTATTTCTAGGTGTGCACGCTCGGGTTTTGTTGATACGGGTGCCACTCACTCGTTCATTTCTGAGCGGTTTGCTAGGCAGTTGGCTATAGAGTCAGGCGTAGAGTCTGAGGATTTAGAAGTCCCTTTATCTGTACACACACCCGCGGGTACGGTATCGACTAGAAAGTGTTTTCGTCGTTACCTGTGTCCATTGAGGATAGGGTTTTAGATGGATGTTTCTTCTTGCTAAAGATGAAGGACTATGATGCTATTCTTGGTCTGGATTGGCTAGAGGAGCACTATGCGTTAGTAGATTGTCGTGGGAAGAAGATTGTTTTCCGCATTCCTGGTGGACGAGTTCTCTCATCCCTTGCCGAGGAACTTGGTGGAAAAGTTGGTCATCTCTGCCATGAAGGCGATGCGCATGGTAAACAAGGGTTGTGACGCTTTTCTTGCCTATGAATAAGAAGCAGTCAGTGGAGAGTTTGACTAGGTTGTATGTTAGTAGCATTATTAGATTGCATGGTGTGCCGAAGTCGATCATTTCGGATCGAGATCCGAGATTTAATTCAAGACTGTGGAAGGGTCTTCAGGATGCTTTAGGTTCAGAGCTGAAGCTCAGTTTGGCGTTTCATCCTCTGTAGCACCCCAAAAATTTTAGTTATATAAAGAATTCAAATAAAAGGAAATAAATAATTTCCAAGTATGTAAAACATACGCATCATTATCGTACGTGCTATAACAAGTCGGAAAACCGTTAACACGGAAATACGACGCAATCAAAAATTAAATAAAAGTGTTGGAGGGACTTCCAACATTATATATTAATGACCCAATATCATAATTTGGGTCAATGGACATCATTTGGCCCAATAATCAAATAATGCTAGAAAATGCAGGGAATTTCGTAACTCTAAATAGGCTGAAATTAGAAAGAGGCAATTTGAGTTGAATTGGGATGCAATCATGCATTATTGGCAACCCAAATTCGTGCCTAACTATGGTGGGAGGTTTCCTAAAGCCTCACAGACTGTAAGAGGAAGAAATCCTCAAAAGATAGGAAACTACCCTGTCAAAACCGCAACTTAGCTTTCCTAGTCATAGTAGGACTCCTAAAACACCATGATTGCTTAAATACTCTTCACTAAACCCTAGGAACGAGTTTTAGAACTTGCTGGGGTCGTGTGGAGAAGTTCTTGGTGGCTGGGGAGCAGGAGATCATCCACACCAAGCCGTTTTTTTTCCCCGTTGTGTCTGCTGCGACCTGCACAGACCATCATCTTGAAGTCGACCAAAGGTGAGTCAAACCTAAACCAAACCTTGCAAGACTTATACCCTGGAAAGAGGGTCAAGTCTACATTCTAACCCAAGTAGAATGCCCAAATTCCATGCAGTATACACGGAGCAGTAAGTGTTCTCCTCCAAGTGGTCTGAACACAGGTTTTCTGGACAAATGAGACTTTTGCAACCCATAAGGTAGGTTTTCTCGGGCAGAACCTTAATATATCCTATACCAATGTGTAGAGCATCAAGTTAACTTTCGTTTCCCACTAGTTTCATCAAATTCTAATGAGTATATTTTGAGTTATAAGTGTTCTTCCAAAGTCGCGCACTGTTAGGGCTTTTCCCGTTCTTCTTATTATGCACGTGATTCGAGATCGAATTTGACTAAACTTACTTCACGAAATTTTTCTACTTGAAGTCATGATCATCTTTTATGTTGGAAGTTGTCTCCAAAAGTCTTTGGTTAGAAAGTTACAAGCGTGGGAAGAGAGTCATGCATGATACTGTGATTTCGGGCTACACTTGACTTTTGTTCTTCACATATTTTCTTGGGATTCGAGACCGAATTAGATCAAACCCCCAACATCAAAGTTCTTCTACTATTGTCCTTGTCATATTTTGTGTTGAATTTTTTATCCAAATGTCATTCTTAGAGAGTTATAAGAGGTGTAAGTAAATCCTGCATGAGCGTGTTTTTGGGTTACCCTTGACCTGTAAGTTTTTTTTTTGGAAGGGCACTAGTGTCGACACTACCTGATCTAGTGTCGACACACTGTCCCAAAACAGCCCAGAAGGTGTTCTGGGAAGGTCTCTAGCGTCGACACTACCTGATCTAGTGTCGACACACTGTCCCAGTTTGACCCAGAAAGTTTCTGGAGCTGATCTAGTGTCGACACTAGTTGATCTAGTGTCGACACACTGTCCCATGTTGGCCAGAAGGTTTTCTGGAACCTGTCTCTAGTGTCGACACTACTTGAACTAGTGTCGACACTACTTGACCAGTTCTTCATGTTTTTGCTTTGTGTTCGAAGCATGGTGTCGACACCAGTATGGGTTGTGTCGACACTACCTTTGCAAAATATTGTATGTCTTGGGTCTGTTCATTACATAATGTGTATTTAATGGCTTAAAATTGTTTAACCCATTGAAAAATCCTTAATTACATGAATATTATTCTAATTACTTTCTTAATGATATGATCATACATGAAACTTGTGATTTACTCTTGTTACCATTCTAGCTTGCTTTAAATGATAAATTTTATCTTAAAATCTTATAAACCCATATGTAGTTAAATGCATTGTTCATTGCATGCCATCATGTTAAGTGTTTTTTTCAAGAGTTTGAGGCCGACGGATTGTGAATGACATGCGTGCATCACTACACACTTACACATCTAGGGCGTGCACTTCCTTCTCTTCTTGTTCTCGTGAGCATGAATTACAATCTAGACTAAATCCTTAATGTAAAGATTGAACTAAATTATAAATCATACCGTTCAGCTGCCGAATTATCTCTTGACCATTGTCCTCATGGAATCATGTTCAATTTATTATTTATTTCTTCTCATCATCATCGTGAACATGACATTACACACGCTACATTTTGAAAACTCTCATTGGCCATTATTTATGACTGTGGGTATCTACATTTAAAATTTTACATGAGATGGCTGACAGGGCACGGTGTGTGTCCAAGGGCTCCAGTCTAGCCCCAATGACGGCGAGTAATAAATATACTGTTAACCATGGGGTATAATGATTACTGACATTGCATCTGCGCTGGGAGTACTTTCTTGCTTGTTGAATGATAGATACATAACCACATACACGTGACCTGTGTGCATTCTTGGTGGATCTTTCCTTGGTGTACATTAGTGTCTACGTGCCTGATTAGTATTACTTGATCGTGCTTGTGCAATCTTGCTTGCTTGTTTGCGTGATATGGCCATCCTGCATTTATTGCAACTAGTGTATATTGTTTTCTTGAAAACTATTGACATCAAGTGAAATCTTGCGTGCTTGTACAAAGTGATCTATTGTGAGTTCTTTCTTGTCATCTTGTTCAAAAATCTTATTCTATCTTGTTCACTCTATCCAGCTTGTTTTATATATCATGTTTTAATGAGTTTTATTCGTACTTGCATATCATTCATCGTACTTGCCTAGTTAAAATGTTAATCACTTATACTATTGCCCGCACATTGAGATATAAATCCTACTGGGCTAGTTTGCTCATCCCCTACCTTTTCCCAATCTAGGTGACTATGAAGCTCAAGAGGAAGAGCAAGTCGAGGATGGGAATGCATCCGAGTGATAAGTGATTCAATTATGAGTCTAGTTATAGTAGTTTATTTTGAGAGTTAGAACATGTAGTAGGAAGTGAGGGGTAAATGTACTTCCTTTTTATTGAGTCTAGTTCTATTATCCCATAGTCTAAGAGTTGTAACTGTTCCATTTGGAATACAATAAGTTGAGATTTGATTACAATTTTTTTTTAGTTCAACATTTGGGCCCTATTATGATGTTGTGTTGATACACATTAGTGCGTGCTAGCTAGAGGCTTATTTGTCGACTGTCCACGTCTCGAGATATCGACTCGAATTCTTCGAACTAATATCCGCTACGTAATTTCGGGACGTGACAGTTTAGTGGTATCAGAGCCTAGGAATACAAATAGGATATGTCTCAGGAATAGGAGATACCTATGGAACCTAGGTCATGAAAATTAAATACAGTTCCTGGTGAGAATGGGTAGAGACTGGGAATATGTTAGAAAGAATTAAACCCTCCTACCTATTGACTCTTATAATGTATCTAGAGACATTAATTGGTTCCATCCTTTTCTCAGGAACCCTCATAACACTCTCACTCAACTGCAATAGCTTGCAACCAGTGGCAGCTATGCAAGACACTGTGGCTGGACTTACTCAGGCCCTGCAAAATGTAGTTAAGGCTGGAAATCAGGCTGTAGCTGTAAGGAACGGAGCCGGTGATCTGCACCGGAATTTTAGGAGTTTGAACCCTCCTCGTTTCTCTGGGTCCCCTGACCCAGATGAGGCAGAGAATTGGCAAGAGGAAATAGAAAGGATTTTCCAAGTAATGCAATGCACCAATAGAGAGAAAGTGGTATTGGCCACTTTCCAACTTACTAAAGATGCTCGAGCATGGTGGAAGGCCACCTCGGCCCACCTGCCAAACGTAGCTGAACTAGAGTGGGTCGGATTCTGGAGATATTCCGGGGAAAGTATTTCTCTGAGAGAGTGAAGGAGAAGAAGGCAGCAGAGTTTGCTGCACTAAAACAAAAGAGCATGTCTGTGGCTGAGTATGAAGCTCAGTCGCTCGCCTGGCAGTGTATGCCCCACATCTTGTGGGCACAGAAAGGTGAAGGCCAACCGTTTCATGGATGGACTCAGGCCCCTGTTCATTGAAAGGCTCGGACCACACAACATTCAAACTTACACTGAGATGGTCCAAAGAGCTCAGCTAGTAGAAGACACCATGGCCAAAGTAGAGGGCATGAGGGGCAAGGACAACTCTAAGCCGGTCTTTGTCAAGAAGGGAGCACCTAATACTGCTCCAACGTTTCGTAGCAACAATAACAACTTTAACAGCAACACAAGAGGCCAAATGCTGGAAGAGATGGCGGGGAGACAAAAGAGTCAAAATGGAAGGTAGGCAGTTGTCTAAGAACTGCAAATTCTGCGATAAACCAGGACACGAGTTGAGGAGTTCTAGAAGAAGCTCGGGGCATGCTTGAGATGCGGTGGTCGTGATCACCATATTCCTGACTGCCCAATGATGAAGGACCAACCAGGTAGAGCCCAGAATGTACCACGGCGTCAGGGACGCCTTAATGCTGTCATAGAAGCTGACCTACCCGAGGAAGGGGTATGGTGGAAGGTACCATTTCCATACACTCTCAACTGCTTTTGTGCTTATTGATACGGAAGCTGCATATTCATTTATTTCCACCACATTTGCTGCAACTCTACCTGTCCAACCTGTACCCTTGAAATCCAAGATCACTGTAGCCTCTCCACTTGGCTCAGAATCTAAACTTACCCACTACTTTCCAAAATGTGAAATATAGTAGGAGGACACAATCTCCTGCTGATTTTATCTGTCTAGACATGAAGGGCTATGATGCCATATTGGGTCTCGATGGCTGATCGAATATGATGCTGATGTAAATTGTCATCATAGGATGGTCACTTTTAGAAGTCCAAATCTTCCAACCTTTTCCTACTTGGGAATCGCTATCATAAACATCCATCATGATCATCCCTAAAAGCTTCTAAGCTAATCGACCAAGGTTGTGATGCTTTCTAGTTTCGGTCATGGTGACTGAAAAGAAGAAACCAAATCTAGAAGACATCCCCATAGCTAGAGACTACCCGGATGTCTTTCCAGAAGATTACCCGGAATACCATCTGAACGGGAAGTAAACTTCACCATTGAGCTACTCCCTGAGGCAGCCCCTGTTTCCAAAGCTCCATACAGCATGTCCCCCATTGAATTGCAGGAGTTAAAAAGGCAGATCCAAGAATTGTTAGATCAAGGGTTCATCAGGACTAGCACATCCCCCTGGGGAGCACCTGTATTATTCGTCAAGAAGAAGGACAGATCAATGAGGCTTTGCATTGACTACCGTCAGTTGAACCAGTTGACAATAAAGAACATTTATCTACTGCCCCGCATCGATGAACTGTTTGATCAGATCTCTGGCGCACAATATTTCTCCAAGATAGATCTAAGGTCGGGCTACCACCAACTGAGAATAAAGGAAGAGGATATTCACAAGTCTGCATTCCGGAGTAGATATGGTCACTATGAGTTCGTGGTCATGCCGTTCGGATTAACAATGCTCCAGCGGCTTTCATGCAACTTATGAACAATATTTATCGGCCATACTTGGACCAGTTCATAGTGGTGTTCATTGATGACATCCTTATTTACTCCAAATCCAAAGAAGAACTTGAGGAACACTTGAAGGTTGCTCTACAAATGCTCAGAGATAATCAACTCTATGCTAAACTTAGTAAGTGTGAATTCTGGATGGAGGAAGTATCTTTCTTGGTCACATCATATCCAAGGAGGGAATCTCTGTGGATCCATCTAAGGTGGAGGCGGTAAAGAACTGGGAAAGGCCGACAATTGTGTCGAGATTAGAAGCTTTCTGGGGTTAGCCGGTTATTATCGTCGCTTCATTAAAGATTTCTCAAAGATAGTTGTACCATTGACCAGGCTTACCAGGAAGGAAAATCCATATGCATGGACTGAGGAATGTGAAGAGAGTTTCCGGGCATTGAAAGAGCACCTCACCTTAGCACCTGTGCTCGCATACCAGTCACTGGGGGTAGTTTGAAGTGTATACCGATGCATCTGGGATCGGCTTAGGCTGCGTGCTGATGCAAGAAGGGAAGGTTATATGCTACGCATCCAGACAATTAAAGAAGCACGAGGACAATTATCCTGTACATGATCTGGAGCTAGCTGCGGTGGTTCTCTTTGAAGATATGGCGTCATTATCTTTATGGTGAGAAATCATTGTGTTTTCTGACCACAAAAGCCTGAAGTATCTGTTTTCTCAGCAGGATTTGAACATGAGACAACGGAGGTGGTTGGAGTATCTCAAGGACTTCGACTTCTCTATTCAATATCATCCAGGAAAAGCAAATGCCGTGGCAGATGCTCTTAGCAGGAAGCCGATGGCTACCTTGTCTAGTCTCATGGTGGGTGAATGGAGATTGTTGAAGACTTTGCCAAGTTGGATATGATGTTGACACTAAGAAGAAGGGATGCCTGATTGCAAGTGTTAGAGTACAACCTAACTACATAAAGACATTATAGCACTCCAAAACAATGACCCTGTACTTGTGGAGATTAAGGCTAATCTAGACCAGAGGCTAGATTCTCATTAACTGAAGATGGAAGACTATTGTTCTGGGATCGAGTCTGTGTACCCGACCATGCAGAGACAAAGAAAATGATCATGGAGGAGGCTCACAAGACCGTATACCATTCATCTGGAACTACCAAATGTATCAAGACTTGAAAAGAAGCTTTTGGTGGCCTAATATGAAAGGGGAGGTGGCTGAAATGTCGCCAAATGCCTAACCTGTGAAAAGATCAAGGCAGAACACTTGCGACCTGCAGGTAAACTTAAACCCTTAGAAATCCCGACATGGAAATGGGAAGGAATAGGGATGGACTTATTTTCGGACTACCTAAATCTAGAGATGGATTCGATGGCATATGGGTAATAGTCGATCGCCTAACCAAGTCTGCTCACTTTTTACCAATAAAGAATAAGTGGTCAGTTGATGTCTTAGCTGCAATATATGTGAAGGAAATAGTCAAACTACATGGAGTACCGGTGTCTATCGTGTCGGATAGAGACCCTCGGTTCACATCCCACTTTTGGAAAGGACTGCATTATTCCTTGGGGACTAAACTTAACTTCAGCACGGCTTTCCATCCACAGACTGATGGTCAGACAGAGAGAACCAATCAGGTGATTGAGGATATGCTTAGAGCTTGTGTCCTAGATTTTGGAGGTAGCTGGCATGAACACTTACCTCTTGTAGAATTCGCCTACAACAATAGCTATCAGGCAACCATTCAAATGGCACCATTTGAAGCACTTTACGGCAGGAGTTGCCGATCTCCAGTTTGCTGGTATGAAGTTGGCGAAAGGCAAGTGCTAGGACCAGAGATGATAAGGGAAACCACAGAGAAGGTGAAGCTTATCAGGGAAAGAATGGCAGTAGCACAACAAAGGCAGAAGTCATATGCAGACAAGAGAAGGAGAGACCTAGAGTTTCAGGTGGGTGATCATGTATTCTTAAAAGTATCTCCATGCCGAGGAATTAGAAGGTTTGGAATAAAGGCAAGCTATCACCAAGGTTCGTCGGGCCTTTCGAAATCCTGAGAGAGTAGGCGAAGTTGCATACCGTCTGGCACTACCACCCCAGCTGGAAGGAGTACACGATGTATCCACGTATCTATGCTGAATAAGTACGTACGTGATCCCTACCATGTCATAGAATACGAGCTTCTGGAGTTCAACAAAGACGGAACATATCAAGAGAACCAATTAAGATCGTGGACCGGGAACTGCGCCAACTAAGGAACAAGGTTATCCCACTAGTAAGGGTTAGATGGAATCAACGCATGGATGAGGACGACAGTGGGAAACCGAGGAAGCAATGCGCAAAAGATTCCGGAGCTATTCACAAGTAAGTACACCTCACTTGTACAATAACTTGCTATACATGAATTTGGGGACCAAATCTCTTAAGTGGGGGAGGGTGTAGTACCCCAGAAATTTTAGTTATTAAAGAATTCAAATAAAGGAAATAAATAATTCCAAGTATGTAAAACATACGCATCATTATCGTACGTGCTAAACAAGTCGGAAAACCTTAACACGGAAATACGACGCAATCAAAAATTTAAATAAAAGTGTTGGAGGGACTTCCAAACATTTATATATAATGACCCAATATCATAATTGGGTCAATGGACATCATTTGGCCCAATAATCAAATAAAGCTAGAAAATGTAGGGAAAATTCGTAACTCTAAATAGGCTGAAATTAGAAAGAGGCAATTTGAGTTGAATTGGGATGCAATCATGCATTCTTGGCAACCCAAATTCGTGCCTAACTATGATGGGAGGTTTCCTAAAGCCTCACACACTCTAAGGGAGGAAGAAATCCTCAAAAGATAGGAAACTACCCTGTCAAAACCGCAACTTAGCTTCCTAGTCATAGTAGGACTCCTAAAACACCATGGTTGCTTAAATACTCTTCACCAAACCCTAGGAACGAGTTTTAGAACATGCGGGGTCGTGTGGAGAAGTTCTTGGTGGCTGGGGAGCAGGAGATCATCCACCCAAGCCGTTCTTTTCCCCGTTGTGTCTGCTGCGACTTGCACAGACCATCATCTTGAAGTCGACCAAAGGTGAGTCAAACCTAAACCAAACCTTGCAAGACTTATACCCGGAAAGAGGGTCAAGTATACGTTCTAACCCAAGTGTAATGCCCAAATTCCATGCAGTATATACGGAGCAGTAAGTGTTCTCCTCCAAGTGGTCTGAACACGGGTTTTCTGGACAAATGAGACTTTTCAACCATAAGGTAGGTTTTCTCAGGCCAAACTTTAAATATCCTATACCAATGTGTAGAGCATCAAGTTAACTTTCGTTTCCACTAGTTTCATCAAATTCTAATGAGTATATTTTGAGTTATAAGTGTTCTTCCAAAGTCGCGCACTGTTAAGGCTTTTCCCGTTCTTCTTATTATGCACGTGATTTGAGACCGAATTTGACTACACTTCCTTCACGAAGTTTTTCTACTTGAAGTCACGATCATCATTTATGTTGGAAGTTTTGTCCAAAAGTCTTTGGTTAGAGAGTATAGGCGTGGGAAGAGAGTCACTGCATGATACTGTGATTTTGCGCTACACTTGACTTTTGTTCTTCACATGTTTTCTTGGGATTCGAGACCGAATTAGATCAAACACCAACATAAACGTTCTTCTACTAGTTCTCTTCGCCATTTTTGTGTGAACATTTGTCTAAATGTCATCGTTAGAGAGTTATAAGAGGTGTAAGTAAATCCTGCATGAGACGTGTTTTCGGGTTACCCTTGACCTGTAAGTTTTTTTTCTGGAAGGGCACTAGTGTCGACACTACCTGATCTAGTGTCGACACACTGTCCCAAAACAGCCAGAAGGTGTTCTGGGAAGGTCTCTAGTGTCGACACTACCTGATCTAGTGTCGACACACTGTCCCAGTTGACCCAGAAAGTTTCTGGGAGCTGATCTAGTGTCGACACTAGTTGATCTAGTGTCGACACACTGTCCCATGTTGGCCAGAAGGTTTTCTGGAACCTGTCTCTAGTGTCGACACTACTTGAACTAGTGTCGACACTACTTGACCAGTTCTTCATGTTTTGCTTTGTGTTCGAAGCATGGTGTCGACACCAGTATGGGTTGTGTCGACACTACCTTTGCAAAAATTGTATGTCTTGGGTTTGTTCATTACATAATGTCTATTTAATGGCTTAAAAGTGTTTAACCCATGAAAAATCCTTAATTACATGAATATTATTCTATTGCTTTCTTAATGATATGATCATACATGAAACTTGTGATTTACTCTTGTTACCATTCTAGCTTGCTTTAAATGATAATTTTATCTTAAAATCTTGTAAACCCATGTAGTTAAATGCATTGTTCATTGCATGCCATCATGTTAAGTGTTTTTTTCGAGAGTTTGAGACCGACGTTTGTGAATTGACACGCGTGCATCACTACACACTTATACATCTAGGGCGTGCACTTCCTTCTCTTCTTGTTCTCGTGAGCATGAATTACAATATAGACTAAAGCCATTAATGTAAAGATTGAACTAAATTATAAATCATACCGTTCAGCTGCCGAATTTATCTCTTGACCATTGTCCTCATGGAATCATATTCAATTTAATTATTATTTCTTCTCATCATCATCGTGAACATGACATTACACACACTACATTTTGAAACTCTCATTGGCCATTATTTATGACTGTGGGTATCTACATTTAAAATTTTACATGAGATGGCTAACAGGGCACGGTGTGTGTCCAAGGGCTCCAGTCTAGCCCCAATGACGACGAGTCATAAATATACTGTTAACCATGGGGTATAATGATTACTGGCATTGCATCTGCGCTGGGAGTACTTTCTTGCTTGTTGAATGATAGATACATAACCCATACACATGACCTGTGTGCATTCTTGGTGATCTTTCCTTGGTGTACATTAGTGTCTGCGTGCCTGATTAGTATTACTTGATCGTGCTTGTGCAATCTTGCTTGCTTGTTGCGTGATATGGCCATCCTGCATTTATTGCAACTAGTGATATCTTGTTTTCTTGAAAACTATTGACATCAAGTGAAATCTTGCGTGCTTGTACAAAGTGATCTATTGTGAGTTCTTTCTGTCATCTTGTTCAAAAATCTTATTCTATCTGTTCACTCTATCCAGCTTGTTTTATATATCATGTTTTAATGAGTTTTATTCGTACTTGCATATCATCATCATACTTGCCTAGTTCTAAAATGTTAATCACTTATACTATTGCCCGCACATTGAGATATAAATCCTACTGGGCTAGTTTGCTCATCCCCTACCTTTTCCCAATCTAGGTGACTATGAAGCTCAAGAGGAAGAGCAAGTCGAGGATGGGAATGCATCCGAGTGATGTGCGATTCAATTATGAGTCTAGTTATAGTAGTTTATTTTGAGAGTTAGAACATGTAGTAGGAAGTGAGGGGTAAATGTACTTTCCTTTTTATTGAGTCTAGTTCTGTTATCCCATAGTCTAAGAGTTGTAACAGTTCCATTTGGAATACAATAAGTTGAGATCTAATTACAATTTATTTTTAGTTCAACATTTGGGCCCTATATGATGTTGTGTTGATACACATTAGTGCGTCTAGCTAGAGGCTTATTTGCCGACTGTCCACGTCTCGAGATATCAACTCGAATTCTTCACTAGTACCACTGCGTAATTCTCGGAACGTGACATCTCAGACAGATGGACAGTCCGAGAGGACTATCTAGATGCTCGAGGATATGTTGAGAGCATGTGCTCTGGATTGGAAGGATGATTGGGAGCGCTATTACCTCTAGTGGAGTTCGCATATAACAACAGCTTTCATGCGAGTATTGGTATGCTCCATTCGAGGCGTTGTATGGTAGACTCTGTAGATCTCCTTTATGTTGGGAGGAGACAGGTGATAGGCAGCTGATCGGTCCGGAGTTAGTCAGGAGACTTCAGATAAGGTCCAGTTGATTAGGAAGAGGCTTGTTGCGGCACAGGATAGGCAGAAGAGTTATGCCGACAACAGGAGGAAGGATTTGGAGTTCAAAGTGGGTGAGCATGTCTTTTTGAAGATTTCACCTACTCGAGGTATTTTCAGGTTTGGCAGGTATAGCAAATTAAGTCCTAGATTCATTGGCCATATGAGATTCTTAGACGTTTAGGTAGCGTGGCTTATGAGCTAGCTTTACCCCCGGCTTTAGCTAGCATTCATCCCGTTTTCCACGTATCTATGCTCAGGAGATATGTTCGAGATCCGTCTCATGTTATTAGTCACGAGCCAGTGGAGATCCAGCCAGATCTGTCGTATGTGGAGCAACCAGTAGCTATTCTTGACTGGAAGGTTCAGCATCTCCGGAACAAGAGTATTACGTCGGTGAAAGTTCTATGGTGGAACTTCTCGCGAGAGGAGGCTACTTGGGAGCTTGAGGATGCGATGAGGAAGAAGTATCCTCATTTGTTTCAGTAGTGTTGTTTAAACTTCGAGGACGAATTTCCCTTAAGGGGAGAGGGTGTAAGGCCCTGAAATTTTGTCATTTTATTTTGCCGCGTGTTGAGTCATGCTTGTGTAGATCATTATGTATGCATACGTAGATATCTATGTATATAATATCTTGGTGTACTTATGTATGCATGTGTATATTTAGTTGTAAAATGTTCATTTTCATGGTGTAGTTAGCGTGTACATTATACTTCAACATTGCATGTATATATATAGCGTGGATATGCTTTCTGCATGGTTTCATGCCTTGGCCGAGGAGCAAGTTGACGACAACATGGATGGACGTTCATGTTATGTAAACGTCCATATCGATGGACGCTAAAAGGTAGGTAGACGGCCATGTATGTGGACGTCTCACTCTAAATTTCTGTGCGCAGCAGATCCAGAAATCCCAGATTTGCCTTGCTCTCTGATTGGGGAGCTGTTGCTAACGTCTCTCCCTTCTCTTCAACGCAAAACCCCAAGGCATTGCTTATAAAAATAGCCCTCTTTGTGACTGGAAGAGCTCTCTTGGCTCTTGGCAAGGAGAAACCCTAGCTGAGAAAAAAAGAGAGAAAAACCAAAACTTTGTGGGCTTTGATCCGGCGACTGGAGGCTCCTTTCGGCGATCTACTGCAACTGGAGGGGAGTCTGAACGTTGGGGAAAGCTTCTCCAACGCCGGGTTGCAGTCTACATCAACCTAGAAACCAGAGCAAGGAGATCTTGGAGGCTTCTTGGCACTGCCCAAGGAGAGCTTCCTCAACCATTTCGATCCCCTTGGAGATTTTTCCAGACGCAAGTAACCATCCCCATTGTTCATACATATGTCTAGTAGGTCTTAGGCATTTTCTGGAATTTTATTCGAGTCCTGGAACCCCACATTCCCCGATCTTGGAGTTCAGCCTGTGTTTTGCACAGACAGGAACTTAACGGCAAGATCTCATGCCGTTAAGATCCTAGGTTGGCGGCAAGAGATACTGCCGTTAACATCTGTGAACGGCCATCCCTTGCCGTTAGTTCTTCAGGAAAGAACAATGAACTGTTCTTCCTTATATGACTATTTTCGGGTTTTCTACGCATGAGGATTATTGTAAATTGTATATGTTATGTAATATAGATAGTGAAGAGTGTTGTGACATTTCTGTGAATTTTCTGTAAATAATGTTAAATGATAAATGTATTTGAAATGCATGTTAGACAAGATCTTGGACATGGTAGTTTCCTGTTCATATAATCCATGAGAATTTGAATGCCAAAAAATTTTTGGATGATGTGTATGAATGTCAGTCCATGTCCTGAAAAATGGGAATTTTCCCATGACCATGCAATTAGTTGTAATTTCTGTACTGGAAAATAGGGAGCATGTGTAGGATGTTTTAAATTTTCAGTAAATGTAGGTTGCATAATAAATTGGGGAAAATTTCTGTGATGATGTGAATGTTGGACACAAATTTGTGAACTATTAGTTTCAACCATCACATGGTGATTCATGATAAATTGATTTATGATAGCATGCGAATGAGTGTTCTATTTCTGTAAATCTTGTACAGCTCAGAAAATATGAGAATTTGTATGTATGATCTGAAACCTGCAAACAGCATGTGGTTAAAATTTCATGTGATTTGGGACAACAGGATGATATTGTAAATTTCCATGAAGAAATGAGCTATTAAAGCATGCTTAATGTGATTATAGATTGTTAATGAGTTTCAAACATGATTATGGTAATTTCTGAATGTTAAAGTCTGTTACAGTAGCATCATGTTAGGGAAACCTGAACCATGTGCATACTGGTGAAATGGAAGCTAAGTGCTAAATTGCGTGAAATTGTGTGTGTGTTAATCGGAAAATGTGTAAAATATGCCGTGTGTGACACTGCTTCCAAGAGGCTGTAGAACCGTACCGTGGTAAAGTCCCCACGGGAAGGTTCAATGTGTTGATATCCTAAGGGCATTAGGATGAAATCCTAGAGGTGGACAAGTACCACTGGTTAGGGTGGAGAATACTTCTCCCGGTCTGCGCAGTACCAAGATTCGTCACTGTGTTGCCTAGGTGGCGTCTGTGGTTATGTGAATGTGTTATATGTTCCTTATAGTGGTGGTTTGGACTATGTGTCACGGCAATTAAATGAGAATAATGTGATTGTGTATAAGTGAAATTGTGAAATGTGTAAGTGAACATGTGAATGTGTGGATATGTGACTTTGTGAGACAATGTGTTAGCATGTAAAATTGTGAAGGTGGTATAATGATGTTAGATACATGTGAAACCAGCAAGCTTAATGTGTTTACAATTATGATTTGCATGTGGAAAAGTATGAAGAATCCATGTTAGGAACATTCTTCTTTATGTGTGAAACCTCCATGCTTAAATTGCTATCATGTTGCAACCTCAAGGTAAATCTTGTTACCATGTGAGTAAATGTATAGAAAGGATGCGGTAGGTATATTATTGTGGAATAACCTAAACCACATATTTGTGTTATGAAATGGTAGAAATATCATGATAGGTTTCTTCTTAACAATTTTCAACCATGCTACATGTATTGATTAATGTAATTGAAAGTAAGATGTGCACGTGATGTATGCATGTATAATGTGTGTGGATTACTTGCTGAGTCTTTTAGACTCACTCTTGCTTCGGCATACAGGTTTAGCAGGGACCCTACTTCCTTGGAGGAGACCGTGGAGAGCGACTCGAGCGAGGAGAGTAGATTGTAGTGGAATCATCGTCATTGTACTTTCATTTTTCATAGTATGTAATTGAGACTTTGTAATTGTGAACAAACAAGAAATTTGGATTTGGAATTTTCATTATGTGGACTTTAGTTCTTAAATTGTTATATGTACCATGTATGTTTAATGTGGATGATGAAATATAATGACAGTAGTCTTTTACTTCCGCTACTCTGTGTCTATATTTGTGTACATCTCGATCATGTGATAGTGTTGGGTAAATCCCCACTGTAACGATGTTCCCTATACCGACGTGGATTGGTATAATCGTACCGTATAAGGAGGGTCGTCGCAAATCCTATCCCTGATGATCTGTATATCTCTGCTGGTGTTGTTGGGTGAGTGTTTTTGGAATTTCCTAAAGGGTTGTTAATGATGACCATGAAAAAATCACTCATACCTTGATTTTGATGATGATATATTGAACATGTTATACATTTTATACATATTACAACAATGCTTAAACAACATGTTTTTGATGTTTAATATCTCACATTTTAATGATAATATCTTGTTAATGGTTTACACTTTTATTTTCAGGTTTTACACAAATTTGTCATAGTGGTGTCGACACAGTCCACCTGTGTGTCGACACTGGCTGACTGTCCCAGAAGTATGTTTTGAGAGAAGCAACCAATGGTGTCGACACAATCCACCTATGTGTCGACACTAGATGACTGTCCCAGGAAGCAGTCAGAACAGTTGAAGCCAGTGGTGTCGACACAGTCTGGCTATGTGTCGAACACACTTCATCTGAAGTTCAAAAACATAGATTTTTCTGGACACGTGGCTGCTTAGGAATCAAGGGATTTGACCTAGATTTCTATGCCCATGCACCCCAAGGCCACATGGACACATGGGGCTATATATACCCATGATCCTTGTACTCCAAAGGCCCCCATGCAAGAAAGCTAAGAGCATTCTGGAAGAAGAGCATTTGAGCGGGAAAGGCTCCTGCGTCCAGAAGGGGAGCAGCAGAGCGCCGCCAAGGGGAAGAAGAAGGAGAAGAAGAAGGAGAAGAAGGGGAGGAGCTTGTGGTTGCAGCAGTGCTGATCCAAAAGGAGATCCAGCAGAGTCTGTGTTTGATTTGAGTGTCAATTTCCCTGGGGGATCTGTGTATGTGTTCTACACAGATCGCCCAATTCTATTTGTCTTTACCACTTTCTCTTGTACTGAGATAGATCGTGCTAGAGGATCTATTCTCTAAGTGTGCTTGTTCTAGCAGAACTTGGATCCTTCGTGGTCCAAAGGTTTGGAGCCGTAGTGCTCTGGTTTGGAGCCTTAGTGCTCTGGAGCCGTTGTGCTCAGTGCTTGTGAGTCGTCATACTCACAAGTAGTTTATGGAGTAGGTCGTTGTGCCTATCTCCTGAGTTTCTTTGAGTCGTAGTACTCAAGGGTTGGAGTCGTCGTACTCCGGTTGTATCTTGAGTCGTCGTGCTCAAGGGGTTTTGGAGTCATCGTGCTCCAGTGTGTGTTGTACTCAAGGTTTTGAGTAGTGTGGCCTCACTGGTGAGGGGTGGACGTAGGAGTCACTGGAGGTGATTTTCGAACCACCTAAAAATCCTATGTGCAGTGGTTTGAATTGTGGTTTGGCTTTGTATTACGCTAGATGCATGCATGGGATTTCGCTCATACTACTAATTGATTTACTCACACACACTAATCACACATATTGCATATGTTCAGTGGGGTTTATTTGAATAGATATCTTAATTCGAAGTATTTTTAAATTGCTTTAGTTTTCGTTGCAAATCTATTCAACCCCCCCCCCCCCCCCCCCCCCCCCCCCCCACCTTTCTAGCTTGCCATTATCCATCTATCTGATCCCAACAATGGTATCAGAGAGGGTAACCACTCTAACTGTTAGATCTAATTCCTTGTTGCACTGTTTCACTGTGAATAGATCTAATAGTCTTTTGAGTTTGGTATAATGGCAAATTTTTTAATCTGCATGAATTTCCTGTTATAATTTAGAGAAATCCTCAATCTCACTTTCATCAACTTTTTCAGAGAAGCACAAAGAAAAGGAGCAAAAGGAATTCACAAATGCTCAATGGTAAAGAAGAACTTCAATGAATCCAAAAAATCACCAATTCAAAAAACTGTGGCTCTCACAGCACATTCTAAGAGCTCAGAGCATTCTTCATCCTCTTCTAAACACAAGAAATCAAATGGGTCTACAAGATCAGGTAAATCCACTCCAGACTCATCTATGTATTCTAACTCTGCTTCTGATGTAGATGAAGGAATGTCTCGGTTAAATTGATTGAATTCTGTGAGAAGATACAAAATCTTAATGTACATATGAACACTAAAAATAAGACTTGAAAAAGACTTTAAAACATTGCCATGAAGCAAATTGAAAAATGAAGTTGAAAAATTAAATTCTGAGAAAGAGAATTTGGAAGATGAAGTCCAAATCTGTGAAAATAAACTGAATGGATAAAAGATAACTATGAGCTATTGAAATCAAAAGTCATTAATCTGGAAAATGAAAAAGAAGAATGATTGATCTCAATGATAACTTCGAATTTGATAATGATCAATTAAACAAATAGATTTCTAACATGGCTCATGATCATCAAATAATTGAAAGATGCAAACAACTTGTTGAAAAAAATTGTCACTTAAAGAGAAAGATTGAATGCTTGTTACATGACAAACCATTAGATAATGTTTGTAGCAATTTCAGTAATAAAATTGCTGATATGGAAAAACAAATTGCTCAATTTGAAAATGAAAAGAACAAGATGAAAAAGGTTTGGATGTTATGCTAAACAAGCTTCAAATTTCATAAAAAGAAGTTGTTGCATTAAAAGCTGAAAAACAGAAGCTTCAACATGAATTGAAGAATACTAAATACACAAGTCTTGCTTCTGTGGAGATAAAAAAAATGAAAATAAAACAAAATTAACATTGTAAAAATGCTGCAAACAAGAACTCTACTAATTCTAATGAAAAACTAGTGAAAGTTCTTGTTCAGAAACAGACAGAGAAAAAGAAAATGTTACTGTCAAGAAGATTCATCTACTTCCTCCATCAGTCCAAAAAGCTCCAAGACAAGTTCCAAATTCACATCATGGCAAGAGCCATTAAAAGTACCTTCTTCTCCTCATAGTATGCCTCCTCACAGAAAAAGAGATTCCAACAAATGCCTACATGCCAAGGTAAGTACCAAGTAAGAAACGCTCTCATTTCTTAACTGCAATAAACCTGGTTATCTTGCCAAACATGCTGGATTAGAAATCAAAATTTCAATAAACATGCCAAATCAGTCCAATGCTTTCATTGTCATAAATTGGTCATATTTCTAGGGACTGTTGGTACAGAAATGATTTTGTTGTGCATGCTCAGAAATTCCAGTCTAATGCATATGCTCGTACACATAGGAATAATATCATGTTCATACTGAAAAATGTTCAGAAATTCCATGTGTATAGGCATAGAAATACTGCACAAAATCATTCTGTTTCTACTTATATTAAAAATCCAAAAATTAGATAACTTCATGAAAACATAGATGCATGAGCAGGCAAAAAGAAAATCTGGAACTAATTCTCTCATATTTCTATCAATGAAAGAAACACATCTATACAAAAATAAAATCATTTTGGATTCATAAATCTTTATTGCACTCTAACATTGATTTCATTGCAGGACCCAAGTAAGTGTGGGCCCCAAAACCAGCTTGATCAGCAAGCTGAGGAGTCTTGTAGCATACATTGTAATGGATTCAAGATATTGACTGTGCAAGGCAAGAATGATTAGAGACACAGGTAAAATCTTTGAAAAAGAATGAAGACTGTTCAGGTAAAATTTCTTTATCATTTTAAAGGTAAATTGTCTGAATTGAAATGAAGGTTAATTTTTTATCTGAACATGAGAAATGTGTTTCAATGCTGCTTCCAACAAGAAATTTATGTCATAACAATTGAAATCATGTTGTTTGTTTGTTCCATGATTCTGTGTGTATATCAACTGCTTGACTTTTTTCTAGCTTTTTCATTCCATGCACATATTAAGGGGGAGTAAATTTGAAAAAGTGCAAAAATGTTCTTGAAAATGCAATGAATTTCATGCTAAAACTAAAGAATAATTGACCTTTTTGTAGTGACATGTGGTATATCAAATGGTGAAATGTGAAAGGACAAGTTAGGCTTGTCTGGAAACTATCATCATGCGTGAGAAAAATTTCTCTGCCAAGTATCAATAGTCTTTTCCTGCATAAAGATTATCAAGAAAAATGAAAATCTCAAAAACTTTATTTTAAGTCTTTGAAACAATTTTGAGTTTTTGAAAAACTTCTCCTTCAATAAATTGCCTGTTTATATGCTTGATCATGTTCATACTCTTTCTGTGCAAACTGCTTGGAATGAACATATCTGAATTGCTCAAATGATCATTTCATATCATGCATATCTTATGGGGAGTGAGTCAAAAGAATCTTTGAGTGAAATGCTGGAGAAATATTCTTCATATCTGATTTATTAACAACACTCATTCAGTTTGTTGACAAATGTTCTTGCAAATAAATTCATCACTCTCACATTGCAAACATTCTTGGTATATCAAATGGTGACTTGAAGAAAGACAAGTCAAGTTTGTCTGGACACTTTCACTATGCGTGAGTATATGTCTCCGCCAAGTATCAAGAGTCTTGTATGCAATTGTTGAGGGGGAGTCCTTGTCTTTCAATAAAACATCTTGTTCATTCTATTTTCACTTCATTTCATTCCTATTTCTTCAATAATCTTCATGTTCACCTTGTGAGGGGGAGATACATGAAAGGGGAGTCATTGTCACATTCCTTGACCTTACTTGTCTATCTTGAACCCCAAAACTCATCAGAATTTTGAGTCCTTGTGATTTTTCTTATGAGAGAATTAAGACATTGAAACTAAACTCATTGTGCATTTAGTTTAATTTCAAAGATTCATTATCATTTCAAGTTAAGCAATCTTAATACTGAATGTCTTTAAAATGACTTGCAAAACACTTGTAGGCACATGAGTAGCTTTATTATTAACATGTGCATGTTTAAGCTTCATTTTTACCACATATAAGAATACTTTTTCTAAATTCGTAGTCATGACTTTTCTGGTCAAAGCAAACATATTCCTACAAACATCAAAAGAAAATGATCAACAATCTGGAAAGATACAAACAGAGCAATGCAAATTCTTGAACCACTGAGTAACCGGGCCATTTCACCTAAAAAGTGATTTGTTTCGCGTCAAAAAGTGGAAATCAAAATTTCAACTATGTATAAAATAATGAAAGTTAAACCACTGAGTAATCAGGAGGTCTTGCATCGGATCAATGTGATCTCTTGCACTGAAAAGTGAGATTTAACTAATTTATTCTTGTATTCTTTCCCAGTTAAAAAATGAAAGAAAATCAACTTGACAGGATAGAAAAGCTTAAGACCTTACTAAAGTTCATGCATACTGAGTTTAGACCTATTATTCTATATTGTGTTAAATTAAAGCTCCTAACATCCTTGTTAAATACTTCTACTCACTCATATAGGTCACTTTACTTCACATTTGCATCATTATTTTAACTACATTCAAATCATTATATCTTGCAATACCTTGTGTTGAGTGTGTCTTTGTGATTAAACTTTGTTGCACAATAACAAAAACATAATAATTCTCTCATTTGACAATACACTTTGCCTCACTTATTTTGATTATTTCTGACAATTCATTTCCTACATTTCATTTTTGATCTCCTACAATCTTTTTTTCCTCTCTTATCTATCTTTTTGATGCTGTCAAAAAGGGAGAAAGTTCTTATGGGAGAAATTTCAAAAGGTTCAATATGGTCAAGGGGAGTTATTGCAGTCAAGGGAGTCAGGCTATTGGGAGATTGTGCATATATTTTGTCATCATCAAAAAGGTGGAGAATGTTGGGTTGAGTGTGTTTTGGAATTTTCTAAGTTGTGTTTTAATGATGACCAATGAACATCACTCATACCTTGATTTTGATGATGACATATTGAACATGTTATACATTTTATACATATTACAACAATGCTTAAACAACATTTTTTGAAGTTTAATATCTCAATTTTAATGATAATATCTTGTATTAATGGTTTACACTTTATATTTTCAGGTTACACAAATTTGTCACAGTGGTGTCGACACAGTCCACCTGTGTGTCGACACTGGCTGACTGTCCCAGAAACATGTTCTGAGAGAAGCAACCAGTGGTGTCGACACAGTCCACCTGTGCGTCGACACTAGATGACTATCCCACAAAGCAGTCAGAACAGTTGAAGCCAGTGGTGTCGACACAGTCTGGCTGTGTGTCAACACACTTCGTCTGAAGTTCAAAAATGGGATTTTTTTGGACACTTGGCTGCTTAGGAATCAAGGGATTTTACCTAGATTTCTATGCTCACGCACCCCAAGGCACCACATGGACACATGGGGCTATATATATCCATGATCCTTGTACTCCAAAGGCATCGACGCAAGAAAGCTCAGAGCATTTCGGAAGAAGAGCATTTGAGCGGGAAAGGCTCCTGCGTCCAGAAAAGGAGCAGCAGAGTGCCGCCAAGGGGAAGAAGAGGAGAAGAGGGGAGGAGCTCGTGGTTGCAGCAGTGCTGATCTAGAAGGAGATCCAGCAGAGTCTATGTTTGATTTGAGTGTCAATTTCCCTAGGGGATCTGTGTATGTGTTCTACACAGATCGCCCAATTATATTTGTCTTTACCACTTTTTCTTGTACAGAGATAGATATGTTGCCCAGTTGACAAGCCCAGAGGGGGGGGGGGGTGAATGGTCTTTAAATTTATCTAGGTGACCCCTGTGGTAAAATATACACAACAATCTTCGATGTTGGTTAGTAACGGTTGTGTGAACAACAAACCCACAAAGAATCAATCACACAACGCAAGAATTATCATGGTTCAGACCTCCTTTCCTTGGAGTCCTACGTTCAGTCCCTGAGCAACAACTCAGGATTTCACTAACTAGGGTACAGTCCCCCTATGGACACTACAACACCCAGCTCAGCTGGTCTTCCTTCACCCCAGAAGGGAACAACAACACCGTGGATACCCCACTAGGTCCTCCATCACATCCGAAGGGAAACAGCACCCTGGATCCCACCAGGTCTTCCTTCACACATGAAGAAAACACAACAAAGAGAATAGAATGAATTCAAGCCCCTAGATCAAGCTTTTACAAGCCAAGATCTGAAGCAACAAGCACTGAGAGTAAGAGATCTAAACAAGGCACACTCTCAGAACTACACGGGCTCTCTTAGAAATTCTATTACAGCTCAGAGAGTGAAGAGCTAAAGATGATGAGGAATGAGAATCTTGGCTCTAGACTTCTTGCAGAAGAATTTGAATGCTTGTATATGTCTGATGCTTGTTCTCCACACTGTGTCCTTTTATTCTTCTCTTCTGTCTTGTATTTAAATCTCCAATTTGAAATATTGTCGTTGGAGTATCTGTTGTCTCTTGTCCAAGTAAACGTTAGACTGTTTGACATTTGAAGCTTCACAATCTTTTATCCCTTGAGCACGCAAAGAGATAAAGGTCTTCTGGCGTCTATATGGTCCAACGTTGTACAACAAGATACTTTAGGACCCTGCACATATTAAATGCTAGAACAGTAGACAGCTAGGCTATCTCTTGTTTTAGTAAACCTTAATGTGAATATTCACCAAAATAGTAATGCCAAATAGCTGTTTTAAAGAAGGTTGACAATATGCACGATGTGAAAAGATATCATCTGTATGCATGCAGAGATATGTTCTATCTCATTAATGCACAACAGTCAGACAGATAAGAGAAGACTTTGACTACTCAACGCTTTAAGAGATAAGATAAATGTCAAGTCGATATACACCATAAAGTTGTTGTCTATATGACTTATGAAATCATTATGATCAAGTCAGTTTGACCAAGTCGTTATGAGTCACAGCAAATCGTTACATTTAATGAAAGATTCAATATGAACACTTAATAAATCGTTATAGAAAGCAAGTCGTTGTGTTCACCAAGAAATTGTTGTGAAACACTTACAATCGTTATGACTTTAAAGAAATCGATGCGCGAAGCAAATCGTTATGAGCTCTAAAGAAATCGATGTGCGAAGCAAATCGTTATGAGCTCTAAAGAAATTGTTGCAGAAAGCAAGTCATTGCGAATTCTAAAGAATCGTTATGATAACTTAAGAAATCGTTACGGTGAGCAAGTCGTTGCAAATTCTAAAGAAATCGTTATGATAACTTAAGAAATCGTTACGGCGAGCAAGTCATTGCGAATTCTAAAGAAATCGTTGCGATAACTTAAGGAATCGTTACGACGGGCAAGTCTTACGGTTCTAAAGAAATCGTTGCGATAACTTAGGGAATCGTTGCGACAGGCAAGTCGTTACGAGTTCTAAAGAAATCGTTTGCGATAACTTAGGAATCGTTACGACGGCAAGTCGTTACGAGTTCTAAAGAAATCGTTGCGATAACTTAAGGAATCATTGCGACAGGCAAGTCGTTACAGTTCTAAAGAATCGTTGCGATAACTTAAGGATCCTTACGGGAACGACTTGATTGAAACACCATGATATTTTAATCTTATAAAAAAATCGTTATAGCTCTATTGAAATCTACACACATAAGGAAATCGATGTGACTTTCACAGGAGTCGATGCGAACTTAGAGAAATATGATCTTGAGATGATTAAAGCTCAGAAAGGTAATACTTACCATATTGGCTGTTTGACCTTGGTATATTTCCTGTACTTAAGACTTATGAAGATGTGTTAGAACTTTTGATAGGGTTTTGTTATCACCAAAATAAATATGTAATTAATTAAAATACATGGGGACAGACTGAGCATCAATCTCCCCCTTTTGGTGATGACAAAACTTAAATAAG
>CM024754.1:76420998-76731941 GCA_014218235.1 Colocasia esculenta | reverse complement strand
ATGCAGAACACCGTCAATAGCCCCTGCAGGTATTTTCGGGTGGCTCTCTGCCCCCAGGACTAGATTGGAGCCCCTCAAACACTCTCCATGCTCTGAACAGTATGCATTCAAGTCAGTAGAGTCACAAGACCCATTTTGGCGCTAGACAGTCATGAAATAGTACAAAACAGTAGGAGCCACACTGCTCAAAGGGTAACAAGAGAGTACTAGATGAATAGACGAGAGAGACAAGATAGTAGAGTGAACGTGAATAGATGAGCGAGTAGAGTATAGATGAGAGCTAGTGGACATTGCACAAGAAATGTCGAGTAACGAGCGATAGTAACAATTGCACAACACACGCATCTGGTGTTGGCAGTCAGGTGGAATACCACCCTTCCGCTGGCCCCGTTATGCACAGGTCCAGAGGTCTGGCATGATTCAAGATCAGAGAGAGAACAATCTAAGGTCATACGGATCTTTCTGATCCCTAGAGTGTATCATAGGTGTTAGGGTACAACCAGCTCATCGACCATGTGGGAATCCATGGACAGAGGAGACTTACGAAGGCCTTGAACAAAGACTCACTAGTCTGACAGAAGGAGTATCCGACGGAGAGTTCGTCCAAGTCAAGAGAGAGTGTGTATATAGAAACAAGGGCTCGGCGTTCTAGAGGAATTCTAGAACAGTGGAGCGGCGATAACGGTATTCCCAAAACATCACCAGTAAACATAGACAAGTTCATTTGAAATAGGGCAATTAAATATATAATTGAGATCAATTGCTAGATGTACTGTGTGACAATTTTCATGCCAAATTGGGCCATATTTGGATGGTTCACATGGGTGCATGTGTGAGAGAAATTGTAGATAGAATGAAGGTCATATGCATGTATTTAAATCACTTATTCTTCATTCCATTTGTAACAGGTGAATTTACTGCGTGTATGATGGTTAGCAAAGGGTATGAACACTGTAGAAAGTGATAGTATCACAATTTATGGGTTTTCAAGCATAAGTCTCAGATCGCGACATACCCATATGAGGGTCGTGACGAGTGACAACATAACGCGACAGGGGCTTGCACTGGTCGCGATGGGGTGTTCAGGTCTGGCGGCCAGATCGCGACAGGGCAGTTTGAGTATCTCGACAGGGCTTGTTAGGTCGGCGGCCAGAACGCGACAGGGTTCCCTGTCGCGATCAGATCGCGACAGGTACCTACGTCACGAAGGCCCTGAGAATGCGGCCTATTGGGCCATCGTGTTCTCAGGTACTTCACCTGAGTTCGAGCGGGAAAAGGTCTAGCATGGGATTGCGTGCCAACATAACATGTTTTGACACAGGGTGCTTTGAAAATTCATAACTAATTGTATTATCGATGATAAATCATGAAACAAGTTTCAAATTGATCTAGACACACGTGAGTACCTACAGTAAATAGGAATTTGAAAATAGATAGAGTTTCGACATGCTTTATTCAAATCAAACAGGGAGTACAAGACACAGTGCGCAGTTGAGATGAGAGAATTAATTCACGAAGTATAGGGTGGATAAAAATTAAGGCTTTTGGGGGAAAAAGATGCCTAACATGAATCAGTATGTCCAATAAAAATTTCGAGGCATGAGATAGAGTATTCAAAGAGATAAGAATTAAACATGAAGGTTCAGGGTCAAGAGAGTTGCATAACTTCAAAATTTAAGAAGAAAATATTGGCTTGATGGAAAATTATGAAACTTGAGGGTTTTGTTCCTGATGCATGGAACAATCTACATACGAAATCTTATGATTTTAGCTTGTGAGAATGTCTGCCTTTAGTCATTTTCCTCTTCTAGGGCTAGAACTTGAAGAACGGGGTTAAGAGCTTGAAAGGTTCTTCTCCCTACGAAATCTCCTCCTCCTTGGGCTCTCCTTCTGGTCCAGAAATCCCTTGGCACGAGCTAGGGCCAGCCATGAGGGTTTTATGAGAGTATTTAAGATTCTCCTCTTTCTATTTCCTAATAGGACTCTAACTCCTATTAAATTCTGAATTTCCTATTTCTAAACCTCCTTCCAAGCTTTCCACTTCCCATTTGGGTTAGGATGGGAGTTAAATTCATGGCCAACCCATTAGGGTAGGTTTAGGAATCCAATTACAACTCAAACATCCTATTTAATGCATTAAATATCCCTTTTCTATTTAAGTAATAATTTAGTTACAAATTTAGGGTATTTTCCTATTATTCTTCTTTTAAAAATCTCTATTTTGGCCCAATAAATTTTATATGGTCCATTTAACAAAACCCATTATTTATTGGAATTTATCTTATGGGATTACCCTTTTTAATTAGGGTATAATAGAGTTACGGATTTTTATATTTTCTTACTTAATTTTATTTATGGACTATGAGAGGTCCATTGGTCCAATTTCGATAATGGTTAATCATTTCATGATGTTGGAAGTCTCTCCGACATGTTCATTTGATTTATGGGCCCGTTATATTTTCGTGTTAATAGTTTTCCGACTTAGTTCCCTAATTTGGATAATTTGTCACATTGTTACGTACACTTGGCCAATCAGATTTTTCGTTGTACGAATTTCTTTGTGGAACACTTGGGGATAATATTTGGGGTTGATTTATAATTTTTACAGAATTTTCCGATGTATTCTTGCACATACGATAATGGTACGTATGTTTCTATTATTTCATTTTAAAGAAATTATTATTTCAAATTTTTTAAATACTAAATTTTCTGGGTTGCTACATCCTCCCCCAATTAAAAGAATTTGGTCCATAAATTCATATGATATGATACGACTACCAATTTACTCGGCATGTTTCATTCCATCATCTCTCCCACTTAGGGCTTTGCTATCGTGAAAGTAATATAAAATTAACTAAGGGTGTAATGATGGTACCTTGTCCACCTTCATTGGGATGATTCATATCCACGAGAGCTTGTAATCATCCTTGGCGTGGAGTTTGGTTCTTCTTTGTTGGACAATTGATGACTCGATGTTGTTGACTTCTACATCGCAAGCATCTGCCCAATTTCTTCCAACAGTTATTAATCTGATGTCCTGGCTTTTTACAAAATTTACAGAATTCATTCTGCTTCACTTCCCCTTTCATTCTCTTGCTATCTACTGTACTTCTTCCTTTGTTATCATTGGGATGAGTAGCACGTTCCCTTTTCAACACCTTCTTCTTATGGATCATTTCAAGAAGTTCCATGGTGTCCTCTACTAATTGAGCTCTCAATACTATGATTGAATATACTTCAATGTCTAGTGGAGCAAACGTTTCCCAGTACACAGGTCTCAACCCTTCTAGGAATCTCTTTACCTTCATCTTCTCCGTACTCACCAAATGTGGTGCGTACTGTGCTAGTCTTTCAAATTGTGCTTCATATTCTACTGCAGACATCATTCGTTATTTTAAATTGGCAAATTCATTTGCCTTCTTCTCACGAATCCTCTCGGAAAAGTATTTGGTGTTGAAGAGTTCTAAAAATTTATCCCACTCCATGTTGATGTTAGGTAATTGTCGACTGGCAGCTTCCCACCAGGCTCTAGCATCGCGGTCCAATTGGAAGGTTGTCAGAAGGACTTTCTCCTGCTCTGAACATTGCATAACTCTAAAGATTCGTTCCATCGCCTTCACCCAATTTTCAGCTTCATCGGGATCCGGAGTTCCATTAAACCTAGGAGGATTTATTCGTTGAAAGTTTCCATATAAATCTCTTGCCCTATTTCTTGCTCTTGCTTGAATCATGTTGTTAAGGGCTTGAGTTAACCCCTGTACGGTTTGTTGTAATTCGTGCATTTGCGCATGCTCGTCAGCCATCTCCTCTAGTTTCTGCGAGCAATAATACTTATTAATTTCTTTTTTTTTTACCTTAGGGTGCTTATACATATAGTTAAGCTCCTAGCATAACCCAAGCTTTACCCAATCTCTCACATAGGTATGGTGGTTGACTTAGACTCGGTCATGGCAGTTCACCTAGAACATCCCTAGACATAAAATATCCTAATAAGGACATCCTAGGCTCTGATACCAACTGTCACGCCCCTCCAATTTAGCAGCGGAATAAATCAGAGGGAGACGCGAGCAACGAGTATGGTAACGAAAATTGCGCATACTTTCGCAAACATCAGAGCATCTAATGAACAATAATTGAAATAAACTCTTGATTTCATTATAAAATCACTAAGACCATTACAACCACTAATTTGGAGCCAATACATAGGGCTCAATAACATCATTACATTGAAAAGATATCTAAAACAATAACTACTAAACTCCATGGTGCTAGGATAACTTCGTCATTTGACTCCAGGTCACTCATCACTCGGGTCCTATCCCATTGGTGTGTGTAACATCATTGTCCGACTTACCTGAGACACAATAACAAACAACGAAGGGTGAGCGATAACGCCCAGTAGGACTTAAATCTCAATAGTCAAGCAGGCTTTAAGTAATTAACGCATTAAATGGCAGAGTAACTAATGATAGAGAGAGTCATGTAAAGTCGAGAAAGTAATAGCACAAGTATCATGGTTCAAGTAGCAGATGAATCAAGTATAGCACGATGATTAAAGTCAAGTCACGCAATAGCAAGTAACATCATTGTCAAAAAATAGCAACCGACACGTATAGCCAAAAGAGATGATAGTAGATGGGCATGTAAAGAGTAAATTGCACATTGATTGATTCTCATCAATCGAGATAGTATAGCACTTTTGATTAACTTTCGTCAATCAAAATAGTAATGGCACTTTAGTTATCCGTAGATAGCCGAGAGAAAATATAGCACTTTTATTGTCAATAGACACCGAGAGAGTATAGCACTTTGAATGTGATCATGTCACGGTAGAACGCAATAACGCAAGATAGCAAGTATCAAGTAGAGCAAGTAGAGCGTATGACAAGATAGCGTGTAATGAGATAGCATGTAACGAGATAGCGTGTATGGTTGCACAACAGTGCAATAGTAGAATACGGCAGTAGTCACTTTTAGGACAGTAGCCGTTCAGTAACAGTCTGCGATAGCACAGTAATCGCACAGTACGTCTGAACTCTTCAGACTAATAGTATAACAGTTTGTGATAGCATAGTAATATCACAGTACGTCTGAACTCCTCAGACTAATAGTATAACAATCAAATGTCTAGCTAATTCAGAACAGTCAGTCAAAACCGGTGCAATGCATAACACCGTCAATAGCCCCTGCAGGTATTTTCGGGTGGCTCTCTGCCCCCAGGACTAGATTGGAGCCCCTCAGACACTCTCCATGCTCTGAACAGTATGCATTCAAGTCAGTAGAGTCACAAGACCCATTTTAGCGCTAGACAGTCATGAAATAGTACAAAATAGTAGGAGCCACACAGCTCAAAGGGTAACAAGAGAGTACTAGATGAATAGACGAGAGAGATGAGATAGTAGAGTGAACGTGAATAGATGAGCGAGTGGAGTATAGATAAGACCTAGTGGACATTGCACAAGAAATGTCGAGTAACGAGTGATAGTAACAGTTGCACAACACACGCATCTGGTGTTGGTAGTCAGGTGGAATACCACCCTTCTGCTGGCCCCGTTATGCACAGGTCCAGAGGTCTGGTGTGATTCAAGATCAGAGAGAGAACAATTTAAGGCCGTACGGATCTTGCTGATCCGTAAAGTGTATCATAGGTGTTAGGGTACAACCAACTCGTCGACCATGTAGGAATCCATGGACAGAGGAGACTTACGGAGGCCTTGAACAAAGACTCACTAGTCCGACAGAAGGAGTATCCGACAGAGAGTTCGTCCAAGTCAAGAGAGAGTGTGTATATAGAAACAAGGGCCCAACGTTCTAGAGGAATTCTAGAACAGTGGAGCATCGATAACGGTATTCCCAAAACATCGCGAGTAAACATAGACAAGTTCATTTAAAATAGGGCAATTAAATATATAATTGAGATCAATCGCTAGATGTACTGTGTGACAATTTTCATGCCAAATTGGGCCATATTTGGATGGTTCACATGGGTGCATGTGTGAGAGAAATTGTAGATAAAAGGAAGGTCATGTGCATGTATTTAAATCACTTATTATTCATTCCATTTGTAACATGTGAATTTACTACGTGTATGATGGTTAGCAAAGGGTATGAACACTGTAGAAAGTGATAGTATCACAATTTATGGGTTTTCAAGCAAAAGTCCCAGATCGCGACGTACCCATATGAGGGTCGCGACGGGTGACAACAGAACGCGACAGGGGCTTGCACTGGTCACGACAGGGTGTTCAGGTGAGGTGGCCAGATCGCGACAGGGCGGTTTGAGTATCGCGACAGGGCTTGTCAGGTCAGCAGCCAGAACGCGACAGGGTTCCCTGTCGCGATCAGATCACGACAGGTACCTACGTCACGACGGCCCTGAGAAGGCGGCCTATCGGGCCATCGCGTTCTCAGGTACTACACCTGAGTTTGAGCGGGAAAAGGTCTAGCATGGGATTGTGTGCCAACTTAACATGTTTTGACACAGGGTGCTTTGAAAATTCAGAACTAATTGTACAGTCGATGATAAATCATTAAACAAGTTGCAAATTGATCTAGACACACATGAGTACCTACAGTAAATAGGAATTTGAAAATAGATAGAGTTTCGACATGCTTTATTCAAATCAAACAGGGAGTACAAGACACAATGCGCAGTTGAGATGAGAGAATTAATTCATGAAGTAGGGTGGATAAAAATTAGGGCTTTTATGGGCAAAAGATGCCTAACATGCATCAGTTTGTTCAATAAAAATTTCGAGGCATGAGATAGAGTATTAAAAGGGATATGAATTAAACATGAAGGTTCAGGGTCAAGAGAGTTGCAGAACTTCAAATTTTAAGAAGAAAATATTGGCTCGATGGAAAATTATGAAACGTAAGAGTTTTTTTCCTGATGCATGGAACAATCTACATACGAAATCTTATGATTTTAGCTTGTGAGAATGCCTACCTTTAGTCGTTTTCTTCTTCTAGGGCTAGAACTTGAAGAACGGGGTTAAGAGCTTGAAAGGTTCTTCTCCCCACGAAATCTCCTCCTCCTTGGCCTCTCCTCCTAGTCCAGCAATCTCTTGGCACGAGCTAGGGCCAGCTATGAGAGTTTTAGGAGAGTATTTAAGCTTCTCCTCTTTCCATTTCCTAATAGGACTCTAACTCCTATTAAATTCCAAATTTCCTATTTCTAAACCTCCTTCCAAGCTTTCCACTTCCCATTTGGGTTAGAATAGGAGTTAAATTCATGGCCAACCCATTAGGGTAGGTTTAAGAATCCAATTACAACTCAAACTTCCTATTTAATGTATTAAATATCCCTTTTCTATTTAAGTAATAATTTAGTTACGAATTTAGGATATTTTCCTATTATTCTTCTTTTAAAAATCTATATTTTGGCCCAATAAATTTTATATGGTCCATTTAACAAAACCCATTATTTATTGGAATTTATCTTATGGGATTACCCTTTTTAATTAGGGTATAATAGAGTTACGGATTTTTATTATATTTTCTTACTTGATTTTATTTATGGACTATGAGAGGTCCATTGGTCCAATTTCGATAATGGTTAATCATTTCATGATGTTGGAAGTCTCTCTGACATGTTCATTTGATTTATGGGCCCGTTATATTTTTGTGTTAATAGTTTTCTGACTTAGTTCCCTAATTTGGATAATTAGTCACATTGTGACGTATACTTGGCCAATCGGATTTTTTCGTTGCACGAATTTCTTCGTGGAACACTTGGGGATAATATTTGGGGTTGATTTATAATTTTTACAGAATTTTCCGATGTATTCTTGCACATACGATAGTGGTACGTATGTTTCTATTATTTCGTTTTAAAGAAATTATTATTTCAAATTTTTAAAATACTAAATTTTTCGAGTTGCTACAGAAACACTTCTCACATATAACTAGTAATCACTCAGATCGAAGTGCACTAACAATATAAGTGATGTGTGTGGAAATTTAATAAGAAAATCGTAAAGTGTTCCTAGGCATGCATCTGTTGTAGAAACCCATTGAAGCACACAAACTAGTGCCTCCTACATCCATCCTCCCACACTCAAACACCCTGGTTATAAGAGCAATGTTCAAATGAACAAAACACACACAAGAGTACTGAATAATTCTAAATACACACCAATTGTGCTTCGTCTCTTGAGCCTGCACTGATCATCAATCAGCATAGTTAACCACACACAAATGAAACACAATACTGAAATGAGAATAGAAAAGTAAGCTCGATGTACATCTTAATGAAGCCTCCAGAGGTTTGATCTTTGCACGATCTGATCGTTGCACAATCGAATGGAACTCAGAGAAGATCAATCATATCTAAATTCCATCTGCTCCTTCAGTATCTTGCTCTAGAAAGAACTTCGATTTGATGAGGCAACACGTCGCAGAGCATAGCAGTCGGGCAAAAATAGTTTCCACAAAAAATTCCTCAGATCGCTCACCAAAAAAGTCACATTGATTCCTTAAATACACTCAGATCCTTCTACACACATTCCCATGTGCCTTGGTGTAACGACCCTGTTATATCGGTACGGTTCCACCAACCCACGTGGATATAAAAGGCATCACTACAGTGGGACATTTACCCAACACTAGTACAATAGGCTGAAACATACACAAATATAATATATCTCATGACAGCGGAATTTAAAGAACTGAAAAGAAATCTTATTCCATCATCCACATTCTATTCACAGTCCATATAGTAGAAAAGAGAGCTAACTGATCATAACTGAAATAAAATAAATACATTGTCCACATGAGACTACGCAGAGTCTTTATTACATACTATGGAGTAATGAAAATTACAATGCTAAATCCACAACAATATCTCCTACTCTCGCTCCGAGTCGCTCCTAACGATCTCCTCGGAAGAAGTAGAAACGTCTGCACCTGTACGCCGAAGCAAGAATGAGTTCAAAAGAACTCAACAAGTAACACCAGCACACTAAACATACATGCATCAAGTAATATCCATAACCTTATGCTACATCATTTACATATAATGCATGGAAGTGACAATTTTTCAATTAGAAGCCTATTCATGATTTCTACACATTTTTCACATGGGATTTGGTTTCATACACAATAAACTAATCATATCACATGCTTTCTACACTTTTCACTATGCTAAACTGATCTCATTCATAAGCCACATGTTGAACATTTTATACAATATTCACACATTTTATAACAACTAATTTAACATGAATTCTAAGACAATTTTACACTTGGTTAACACATTTATATTAGTGAGAAGTTCGCTGTTTTACTACTATCATGTCACATTTACAAGAAACTTATCATTTTTGCATGCTTTCATAAGAATTTCATGAACACATATTCACTTACACAGGTCCACAATTTACACATTTTCTTTCACTTAAACACATTTTCGCTTTCACTTAATGCCATGACACATAGCCCAAACCACTTTAGAAGGACACACACTAATCACATCACATATCAATCACCTAGGCATTCCAGTGATTAATCTTAGTTACTGCGCAGAACCGGGAGAAGCACTCTCCACCCTAACCAGCGATACTTGTTCGCCTCCAGGATTTAATCCCAATGCCCATGGGACATCACACATTTTTAACTTCCCGTGGGGACTTTACCACAGTACAGTTCCACAGCCCTCTAAGGTAGCAGTGTCACTCATTGGCATATTAATACATTTTCTCAATTTCAACACATTTTTAAACACAAAATAATCACGCATTCACCTCATGTTCACACATTTACATTCTTCAATATTACCTAGCATGGTACTACTGTTATCAATATTAATCAAATTTTTACAACAATTCCAATCATGCTGAAATTTTTGCAAAATTAAACATTAATCATATTAGCATATATTAATTATGAAAATCTAACATAAAACAAGTTTATATAGCTACTGTCATCTGTTCAGTACAGAAATTTAACCCGTAATTCATCACAATTTAACCATCATGCATAACAAAATTTGCATTTTTCTGAGTTACACATATTTTCTGAAAATTCTAACAGTGCTGATATCAACTGTAAAACAGTCAAACTGACACAAATTTTCATTATTCGGATTCACAATTTATTTCATACATGAATACTGACAGTACAAATTTTATCACAATTTTAGGAATTTAACTAGTTTCGCATGAATTCTTAACTTTTATGCATTGAGTAGACATATTAACTATTTTTCGGTTCAGAAAATTTAATAAACTGTACAGATATTATAAATTGCTCAAATTTTTATATCATGCATCAGATCTTATGAACAATGTACATAAAATTTATGACAGTTAATTTTACACATATTTCATAAACGACATTTTCCAAGATTAAACTTTTGTTGGTAGCACATTCCAAGAATTCTAATAATTAGTGAAAATTCTAAAAATCCACCATAACTCACAGTACAACTAAACATATATATTTACATATTATATGAAATTTTACCGTATATCCTCATGCGGAAAAACTCGAAAACTAGTTCACATAAGGACAGACTTGCACACTGTTGCAGTCTGAAGAACTCGACGGCATGGGGGTAGCCGTCTATAGGTTAACGGCATTATATGATGCCGCCAACACATGATATTAGCGGCAAGGGATCTTGCCGTTAATATCCTGTCTGCACAAACACAGACTGAAAGCCAATAAAACACTTGAAAGGGGGGTTCCAGGACACGAGAAAAATCTGAAAAATTCCTGGGACATACTAGACATATGTAGGATTAATGTGAATGGGGTACTTGCCTTCTGTAAAATCTACAAACGATGATTTAAGCCGGAGAAGCCCTCCTCGGCCTGTGCCAAAGAGTCTCCAAATCCCTCCTTCTTCGGATCTTCTGTTGATCTTCACAGCACACCAGCGTGGGGAGTCGTTCCCGGATGTTCAAGGTCGACACCAGTTGATGTAGATCGCCAGACGAAGCCTCCCGAAGCCGGATCTTTCAGGTTCTAGTTAGGGTTTTTGCACAGAAAAGAGAGGTTTTTGACCCAAGAGCCAAAAGGGGTGGATCTGGTCGAAATCTGGATATTATAAAGGGTTGGGGGTCGGATAGGTTAAAGGGGTAAGTCTCAGAGCCGTTGGGAAGGGTTTCCAAAACAAGAGGCTCAATTTCTGGAGGCATTTCCGGATCTGAAAACGTAACAGATCTGGGATATTGGCGTCCATATCCATGGTCGCCTATCCAAAAATGGGCGTCCATCGATATTGCCGCCTACCCATGGTCAGCGTCAGACGATGTGGACGCCGACTGGCCGACAAAACTTACTTTAATTATGCAGAATTTATAATACTACACACTTAATTATATATATATGTACATACTTGAATATACTATGTACATTTCAATAATACTCATTCATGAAATTTGTATACATAAATACTTATACAATATAATCTATACATCAATAGTACACACTTATACGCACATACATATATTTAAACAAACAAGGTGAAAATCAAGGGCCTTACACCCTCTCCCCCTTAAAGAAACTTCGTCCTCGAAGTTAGACTGACACTACTCAAACAATTGAGGATATTTCTTTTTCATTGCATCCTCAAGCTCCCAAGTAGCCTCCTCTCTCGAGAAGTTACGCCATAAGACCTTTACTGACGCAATGCTCTTGTTTCGGAGATGTTGAACCTTCCGATCAAGAATAGCTACTGGTTGCTCTACATAAGAAAGATCTGGCTGGATCTCCACTGGCTCATGGCTAATAACATGAGACGGATCTCTGACATACTTCCTGAGCATAGATACGTGGAAAACAGGATGAACGCTAGCCAAAGCTGGAGGTAAGGCTAGCTCATATGCCACGTTGCCCAATCGTCGGAGAATCTCATACGGGCCAATGAACCTAGGGCTCAACTTACTATGCCTGCCAAATCTAACTACACCTCACGTAGGCGAAATCTTTAAAAAGACATGCTCACCTACCTCGAACTCTAGATCCTTCCTCCTGTTGTCGGCATAACTCTTCTGCCTATCCTGTGCCGCAACAAGTCTCTTCCTAATGAGCTGGACCTTATCCGAAGTCTCCTAAACTAACTCCGGACCGATCAACTGCCTATCACCGGTCTCCTCCCAACATAAAGGAGATCTGCAAGGCCTACCATATAAAGCCTCAAATGGAGCCATGCCAATGCTCGCATGAAAACTGTTGTTATATGCAAACTCCACTAGAGGTAAATGGCGCTCCCAATCATCCTTCCAATCCAGCACACAAGCTCTCAACATATCCTCAAGCGTCTGGATAGTCCTCTCGGACTGTCCATCTGTCTGGGGATGAAATGCTGAACTGAGCTTCAGCTCCGAACCTAACGCATCCTGAAGACCCTTCCATAGCCTCGAAGTAAATCTCGGATCTCGATCCGAAATAATAGACTTCGGTACTCCATGCAATCTAATAATACTACTAACATACAGTCTAGCTAAACTCTCTACTGACTGCTTCTTCTTCATAGGCAAGAAATGTGCAGTCTTCGAGAATCGATCTACCACTACCCAAATCGAGTCATTACCTCGTCTAGATCGAGGCAAACCCATAACAAAATCCATAGTGACAGCTTCCCACTTCCAAACTGGGATCTCCATCTTTTGCATAAGACCAGATGGTCGCTGCCGCTCGGCCTTCACTTGCTGGCATACAAGACATCTAGACACAAACTCGGCTACATTCTTCTTCATGCCAGACCACCAAAACGACCTCTTTAAATCCTGGTACATCTTAGTGTTACCCGGATGAATAGAGAATCTAGATCTATGAGCTTCTGCTAAAACATGCTCACGAACATCTACAATGTCTTGAACACGGACACGATGATGGAATCTAATCACACCATCCTCATCACGAGCAATACCCGCTTTGCCCACTAACTCTTGGAGTCTAGGGTCGGCTTTCTGATGCTCGATCACCTCATCTAACACCGATGACCTAATGGACAGCTAAGCCACAAAAGCTCGGCATAATGATGGCTCCAACTCGGTCATCGTACACGCTGCATCCTCCAACATCTTCCAGTCCTGCTGGAGAGATGACCTCTTTCTACTAAGGGCATCTGCTACGACATTCGCCTTTCCAGGATGATACTGGAGATCGAAGTCATAGTCCTTCAGGAACTCATCCATCTTCTCTGCCTAAGGTTTAATTCTTTTTGAGAGAAAAGATACTTTAGGCTCTTGTGATCAGTGAACACCTCAAATCTGACACCATAAAGATAGTGCCCCAGATCTTCAGTGCATGAACCACTGCCGCAAGCTCAAGATCATGAGTTGGATAGTTTCGCTCATGCTCCTTCAACTGTCTCGAAGCATATGCTACTACCCTTCCTTGCTGCATCAACACACAGCCAAGACCAATCCGAGATGCATCCGTGTAGATAGCAAAATCCTCTACACCGCTCGGTAGAACTAACACAGGGGCCGATGTGAGTTTAGTCTTCAATAATTGAAAACTACTCTCACACTCCTCGGACCAGACAAACTTCACTCCCTTCCTGGTCAGCTGAGTCAATGGAGCGGCGATGGATGAAAATCCCTCAATAAAACGCCGATAGTAACCCGCCAGACCAAGAAAACTCCGAATCTCCGAAGGAGTCTTGGGACTCTCCCAATCCATAACAGCTTGGACTTTCGCTGGGTCCACTGCTACACCAGCACCGGAGATAACATGCCCAAGGAAATGAACCTCGCGCATCCAAAAATCGCACTTGCTGAATTTTGCATACAGCTTGTGCTCACGGAGAACCTCTAATACTATCCTCAAATGCTGATGATGTGTGGCCTCATCTGGAGAGTAAACCAGCACGTCATCAATGAAGACTACAACAAAACTATCTAGATAGGGTCTAAACACCCTGTTCATGAGATCCATGAACGCTGCAGGGGTGTTGGTTAGACCAAACGGAAGGACCAAAAACTCATAATGTCCATAACGGGTTCTAAATGCCGTCTTGGACACATCCTCACTCCTAATCCTCAACTGATGATAGCCAGAACGCAAATCAATCTTAGAAAAGACCGATGCATTCTGTAACTGGTCAAACAAATCATCAATCCGAGGTAAGGGATACCTATTCTTTACCGTCACCTGGTTTAGCTTTCTATAATCAATGCATAACCGAAGTGACCCATCCTTCTTCTTCACGAATAAGACAGGTGCGCCCCAAGGGGAAACGCTAGGGCGAATAAATCCCTTATCTAACAAATCCTGCAACTGCTTCCTTAACTCAGCTAATTCCGCAGGTGCCATCCGATAAGGTGCCTTCGAGATAGGAGAGATGTCTGGAAGCAACTCTAGAGTGAACTCTATCTCTCTAGCTGGTGGTAATCCAGATAAATCATCAGGAAAGACATCTGGAACTCCTGCACTACATCTATCTCGGCAAGAGTAAGTGACTCATCAGCCTTGGGTATTAAAACCACACTGGCAAGAAAAGCGTCACAACCCTTGTTCACCATTCTCATTGCCCTCATGGCCGAGATGACAAACTTTCCTGCTAAGTTCCTCGGCAAAGGATGAGAAAATTCATCCTCACCAGGAATGCGGAAAACAATCTTCTTCCCACGGCAATCTACCAATGCATAGTGCTCCTCTAGCCAATCCAGACCAAGAATAGCATCATAGTCTTTCATCTTAAGCAAGAAGAAACACCCTTCTAGGACTCTATCCTCAATGCACACCGGTAAAGACGGAATACACTTCCTAGTCGATACCGTACCCGCAGGTGTATGCACAGACAAAGGGACTTCTAAATCCTCAGACTCTAATCCTGACTCTAAAGCTAACTGCCTAGCAAAACGCTCGGAAATGAACGAGTGAGTAGCACCCGTATCGAACAAAACCCGAGCATGCACACCTAAGAACAAAACTGTACCTTCGGTGACATGATCTGCCTGCTCGGCATCCTCACGAGCTAACGCAAACACTCGAGCTGGGGCTCGAGGTCTCCCTGGTCGTCCTGTCGCTGGCGCTGCTGCTGCTGCTACTGGGGCTGGCCCCCGCTGGGCTCCCTGCTGAAGCCTCGGACAATCCTTAATCTTATGATCACTGCTCCCGCACTTTAAGCACTTTCCTGCTACCAGCCAACACTCCGAACCGCCATGTGCCCTCCCGCAATGAGGACACTCCTTCTTACCACTAGGGGAACGTTGAGAAGATACATGACTACTGCCTGATGCCACAGGACGCTGCGGTGACTGGAAAGTCGCCTTCTTCCTCTCCTGCCTCTGGAAAGGAGCTGCTGGCCTCTTTTGAGAAGCCTTCTTCTCCTCCAGATACTGCTCCATCTCCCCTTCCTGACGACATGCCGCGCTGAGCGCCTGCTCGAGAGTACGATGGTCGAAAGCCACCAACCTCGTCCTCAGTGATGGTTTCAGACCCATCACGAATTTCTTCGCCTTCCTGCGCTCATCAGCTACAATATGAGGGGCGTACTTTGATAGCTCGGCAAACATGGCCTCGTACTCCAACACCATCATGGAGCCCTAAGTCAACGAGAGGAACTCCTGCTCCATCTTGTCCTGGATGTGCTCCGGAACAAACTTGGCTCGGAAAAGCCTCACGAACTCATCCCATCCGACTTCCATGGCACCATCCTCGAATCACGTACGTAACAACGAGGACCACCATACATCGGCTCGCTCCTGCCAAAACCATCCATGAGCACTAACCAACATAATTTATACTTAAAGTAATAACCACTAGATTAGATTACACATACCTGTAGCATGTAGGTGGCTAAAGTGACCTTGTCGTCCTCAGCACACCTAATGGCCCGGAAGATCTTCTCAATCTCCCTCATCCAGTTCTCAGCCAATAATGGATCGCTCTCCCCCTTAAAAGAAGGTGGCGCCATCCTCTTGAACCTTTCCATGATGGAGGGTCCACCATGGTCAGCCTGGGGAACTGGTACCTGAGCCTGCTACAACAAGCAACAAAATTAACACATATAACATAACAATCATGCATTTAAAATACAGACTACTTTATCTTATTATTCTAACCTGAGCCTCCAACTGGGCCTGGAGTGCAGCCTGAGTGTGGGCCTGCGTTTGCATGGCCTGCACCAAACCCTGCATGAACACTCCATAGTCTACTGGTGGCGGTGGAGGAAGTATAGGACCCTGGGGTGCAGGGGCCTGCTGCTCACCCTGATCCTCACGCCGAGGCTCATCTCTCCTCTGCTCGCCATCACGAGCAGGAACACCACGCCTACCACGCGAAGCCATAACCTGTAAAACGGATTAATCACCATTTAGAACTAAACTATCTAAGTTCTAACTAATTACTTATCTATGTGGACAATCTACACTGACTTAGTATACAATGAAGATGATGGTATATGCATATTTATGTACAATTTCAACCTGGCTCTGATATCAATCTCTGTAACGACCCTCTTATATCGGTACGGTTCCACCAACCCACGTCGATATAAAAGGCATCACTACAGTGGGACATTTACCCAACACTAGTACAATAGGCTGAAACATACACAAATATAATATATCTCATGACAGCGGAATTTAAAGAACTGAAAAGAAATCTTATTCCATCATCCACATTCTATTCACAGTCCATATAGTAGAAAAGAGAGCTAACTGATCATAACTGAAATAAAATAAATACATTGTCCACATGAGACTACGCAGAGTCTTTATTACATACTATGGAGTAATGAAAATTACAATGCTAAATCCACAACAATATCTCCTACTCTCGCTCCGAGTCGCTCCTAACGATCTCCTCGGAAGAAGTAGAAACGTCTGCACCTGTACGCCGAAGCAAGAATGAGTTCAAAAGAACTCAACAAGTAACACCAGCACACTAAACATACATGCATCAAGTAATATCCATAACCTTATGCTACATCATTTACACATAATGCATGGAAGTGACAATTTTTCAAATTAGAAGCCTATTCATGATTTCTACACATTTTTCACATGGGATTTGGTTTATACACAATAAACTAATCCTATCACATGCTTTCTACACTTTTCACTATGCTAAACTGATCTCATTCATAAGCCACATGTTGAACATTTTATACAATATTCACACATTTTATAACAACTAATTTAACATGAATTCTAAGACAATTTTACACTTGGTTAACACATTTATATTAGTGAGAAGTTCGCTGTTTTACTACTATCATGTCACATTTACAAGAAACTTATCATTTTTGCATGCTTTCATAAGAATTTCATGAACACATATTCACTTACACAGGTCCACAATTTACACATTTTCTTTCACTTAAACACATTTTCGCTTTCACTTAATGCCGTGACACATAGCCCAAACCACTTTAGAAGGACACACACTAATCACATCACATATCAATCACCTAGGCATTCCAGTGATTAATCTTAGTTACTGCGCAGAACCGGGAGAAGCACTCTCCACCCTAACCAGCGATACTTGTTCGCCTCCAGGATTTAATCCCAATGCCCATGGGACATCACACATTTTGAACTTCCCGTGGGGACTTTACCACAGTACAGTTCCACAGCCCTCTAAGGTAGCAGTGTCACCCATTGGCATATTAATACATTTTCTCAATTTCAACACATTTTTAAACACAAAATAATCACGCATTCACCTCATGTTCACACATTTACATTCTTCAATATTACCTAGCATGGTACTACTGTTTATCAATATTAATCAAATTTTTACAACAATTCCAATCATGCTGAAATTTTTGCAAAATTAAACATTAATCATATTAGCATGTATTAATTATGAAAATCTAACATAAAACAAGTTTATATAGCTACTGTCATCTGTTCAGTACAGAAATTTAACCCGTAATTCATCACAATTTAACCATCATGCATAACAAAATTTGCATTTTTCTGAGTTACACATATTTTCTGAAAATTCTAACAGTGCTGATATCAACTGTAAAATAGTCAAACTGACACAAATTTTCATTATTCGGATTCACAATTTATTTCATACATGAATACTGATAGTACAAATTTTATCACATACTTTAGGAATTTAACTAGTTTCGCATGAATTCTTAACTTTTATGCATTGAGTAGACATATTAACTATTTTTCGGTTCAGAAAATTTAATAAACTGTACAGATATTATAAATTGCTCAAATTTTTATATCATGTATCAGATCTTATGAACAATGTACATAAAATTTATTACAGTTAATTTCTACACATATTTCATAAACGACATTTTCCAAGATTAAACTTTTGTTGGTAGCACATTCCAAGAATTCTAATAATTAGTGAAAATTCTAAAAATGCACCATAACTCACAGTACAACTAAACATATATATTTACATATTATATGAAATTTTACCGTATATCCTCATGCGGAAAAACTCGAAAACTAGTTCACATAAGGACAGACTTGCACACTGTTGCAGTCTGAAGAACTCGACGGCATGGGGTAGCCGTCTATAGGTTAACGGCATTATATGATGCCGCCAACACATGATATTAGCGGCAAGGGATCTTGCCGTTAATATCCTGTCTGCACAAACACAGACTGAAAGCCAATAAAACACTTGAAAGGGGGGTTCCAGGACACGAGAAAAATCTGAAAAATTCCTGGGACATACTAGACATATGTAGGATTAATGTGAATGGGGTACTTGCCTTCCGTAAAATCTACAAACGACAATTTAAGCCGGAGAAGCCCTCCTCGGCCTGTGCCAAAGAGTCTCCAAATCCCTCCTTCTTCGGATCTTCTGTTGATCTTCACAGCACACCAGCATGGGGAGTCGTTCCCGGATGTTCAAGGTCGACACCAGTTGATGTAGATCGCCAGACGAAGCCTCCCGAAGCCGGATCTTTCAGGTTCTAGTTAGGGTTTTTGCACAGAAAAGAGAGGTTTTTGACCCAAGAGCCAAAAGGGGTGGATCTGGCTGAAATCTGGATATTATAAAGGGTTGGGGGTCGGATAGGTTAAAGGGGTAAGTCTCAGAGCCGTTGGGAAGGGTTTCCAAAACAAGAGGCTCAATTTCCGGAGGCGTTTCCGGATCTGAAAACGTAATAGATCTGGGATATTGGCGTCTATATCCATGGTCGCCTATCCAAAAATGGGCGTCCATCGATATTGCCGCCTACCCATGGTCAGCGTCAGACGATGTGGACGCCGACTGGCCGACAAAACTTACTTTAATTATGCAGAATTTATAATACTACACACTTAATTATATATATATGTACATACTTGAATATACTATGTACATTTCAATAATACTCATTCATGAAATTTGTATACATAAATACTTATACAATATAATCTATACATCAATAGTACACACTTATACGCACATACATATATTTAAACAAACAAGGTGAAAATCAAGGGCCTTACACTTGAAATCTGTGCATATAAGACTAACTTGACATTTCATAATTTGTCTATGTGGCATGTTGTTTGACCTTTTTCTGGACACACTTCTGAGACCAAGGCTGAAACATCGGTCAACCTCAGCACACTTTAGCTTCTCTGATTTGATACAGAAACCTTCTATCGTCCAAGACTCGTGCTTTTGTCGACCAAAACTCAACATCTCATTGTTCCTGTCATATTTATCAGCCTACAAACAGGATCTGTGGATAGACTGCAAGAGACATTTGTTCATTTAGACAAGTATCAAATATCTGTTGACCTGAAACACAGTTTGGTCGACCTATCCTTCACAATTTCTAGAATTTCAAGTGTTTAATGGTTAATAATAATGAGTCATAGTTAGACATCATCAAAAAGCAATCCACACAACAACTCTTGCCTACACCATTGACTTGATTATTGAAGGGTGATCTCCCTAGGGCAAGTTCCCAAGGCCCCTTAACGCACGGTCTCCTTTGTGCAAACCCCACCACAGTAAGCTCGTAGCATCCCTTCGTTCAAACATCATCCGGCGATTTGTAAGAAGACTTGAAATCAACCCTCTTCATTAGATTTAGCCCAAGAGATCGTCTACTTATTTGACGATTAAAGAAGAAAGGAGGAAGAACATTGATGAACTCCAAAGAACTTGCGATCTCCTCCTCTAAGCTACCTCTATCTAATTTGGATGCAAACCATGGCCCATTTCCTCATTTTTTAGTTCCTATTTTTATTAGATTTATGATAGAAATTTGAATTCCCTTGTTGGGGTAGAGTTTAGACTCTTTTAATTGCCCATTTTACTTAGGTTATGGCTCATTTGACCCATTTTATTAATGAGTTTTTAGATATTGAAAATTTTCAAGATTATTTTTCCCATTTTAGGCCTTTCTTTGGCGGATGTTATACTTGCAAGCTAGCTTCTATTAAACTTTCATTTGATTGTTTTAAATTTATTTTATAATTTTTTATTTATCTTTATTTTAAAAATCCGAGTTACTATGAATATATGGATTTCCTTGTAGGTGGTGATGTACTTTGCTAAGGTGCAAATGATTGACTAGGATATATATATGGTCCATAGGGAAGTAATAGGGAATGTTGAGTCCCTATATATGTTATGGTTGCTCAAAGTTTGTATGAAATTCCACATAGCATCTGCTGGACCTCTTATCCATGCCTGTACCGCGCGTACAGTTAGAAATGAAGTGTGTGAGACAGGGATTCAGGCAGAGCCACTCTCATGGAGGAGAAATTAATTAGACTATTTGGGGAAGCTGGGGGCGCCATAGAAATGTAAATATGCAATTAATTGACAACCTATTTGCTACGACTATTCAATTTGGAAGGGCGTCTTGGCCGGCAGAGACATGGTGAGAGCATCAACAGCCATCTCTTAGGATATGGCCATGCATGGGAGGACAGCGGGTGCATGCACTTATACAAGGCCTTTCTAGGCATAAGAAGTCATATATAAGCTAAGTAACTGGTTTTTTTTGTTTCGTTTTTTTTTTTTTTTTTTATCGTGTAAGGAAAAGGCGGGCCCAACTGCGACCTCCCACTCGAAAGTGGGAGCTAGTACCGCTGCGGCACTACCGCTTTGGTAATAAACTAGGTAATTCGATCATCTTGGTAGGAAGGACATTACAGATTTGGAGATTTCTGAATATGCAGCAGATTTAGCATCTTATATATATATATATATATATGCTGTGCTGTCTGGAGGTGTACATCACATATATATCAGATTAAATGGAGGTGGGAACATATATATATAATGACATATTGGGTCAGCTGCTACTGACTGAGTTACTCCTCTACATAAGGGCATAGTGGTAGGCGATGGCTCGGGGAAAGGAAAGTCTACCAATTAATTAATAGAATACATCTGTCTCTGTCTACAAGGTTGCCCACGTCGGACCGGATCAAGGCCATCTTGGAAATGGATAGTCCCCAATGTACTTTCTCTGTGTCGCGAATATTGATGGGATCAGCCAGACTGTGCCACCATGAATTGATACCGGCCGGATCGCAGCTAGCATGGCCTCTCTCATGTAGAAATTACACCTGTCCCACCCGGCAGCCTGCCTCGATCTCTTATGGCAAGCAGAGAGCTGCACAGCCGGACGCCATATCCGCGGGAGATTTGAGCAAAATTCCACAGCCAGAGATCGTTCATATTATTTCTATGTAAATATTTACTAATTACATATATATAAAGAAAATGGAATCTTTGTTAATTCGTGGACCGAAGCCCCCGCCATTGCAAGTCCACGTACGCGCCTCGCCACAGTCACGCCGTCTCGCCCCAGACGATATACCCGGATGGAGGAGGGATTAAGATGTTGTTGTTGTTGGCGTCCCACCCTCTCCCTCCATCGCCCTCTATATATTACATACATATGGGTATTACGCATTACCAGGAATTGAACTAGTCTCTTTGGATCGACCCGAGTGATCGATTAGGTGAGGGAAAAGGATATATCAGGGGGCGCAGCAGCGCCAGGAGACGCCGCCGGTGGGGTACGCTCGATCGTTCTGCATGCTGCTGCGGTTGGCACAACATACATATATAGCTTAGCTGCTGTAGCGGCGCCGCGCGGTCATCGTCGCCGGTGGGTGCAACAGAGGAAGGCCAGGTGAGTGTATGCCTGACCTTATTACATTTTGTTTCTGGATTAGTCTCATATTAGTTGCAAGCATATGATTATACCACAAACACGGTTCTCTAGGAAATTAATTTTATCATTGTTGGGTCGCAAATATTTTATATATATACACGACGATTCTTTAACCTCATGCGGTCAAACTTTTGATCACTGTAGTATTTTTCAGTTATATATATAAGTCATGAGTATGTATATACATTGTTTGTAATAATTCTAATGGCCCATTATAAAAAAAGAAATATCTATGGTTAGATTGTGCAAGGGTGCGATCCGAAGGGTTGGACGCCAAGCACGGAGCAAGCAAAAGCGTCTTGCGTTGACTTCACACCCTCGTGGGGCTGATTTGATTTCTCCCCCTTTTTTTTATTTTGTTTTGTCATTCTTTTCTTTCTTAATATCTCCATTCATCAGATAGAGTCCGTTGCCAATGAGGCAGTCTATTGCAGTGTACTCTATCATTCTTTATATATATAAAATATGATACGGTACGAGAATGCTACGTCAATGCCAAAATATTATAGTTGGATAAAAATGTGGCATTTTCAAGGATACGAAGGTAAATAAAGAAATAAAATTTTGACGAACAAAAGAAACTACACATATGACATATCACGTCCGGGGGAGTTTAGATCCTTCCAATATATGAGAGGACTGAACCCAAGCAGTCACCAATGGAGAACCCATTCTTCACCTCCATTGGTGACTGCCTCAGCTCGATCCTCCCATGTACTGGGAGGAACCGAACTCCGTCCGGAGGTGCCTTGCCTCTGCATCCTCTACGAGTGCGCGGTGACCCTACGCAACGTCTCATGCAGAATGCAAATCCGTTAATACTGTTCCCATTTTCTTTCTTTTATTTTTCTGATGTTCAATATCCAATGATTTTCTTCAAATAATGATTGATAGAATCTGTCATCCTATGATATTGGACTCTTATCTTCTTCTTTTTTATTCGACGAGTACAGTAATACAAAGTTACAAGTTCACGAATACATGCGAAGGGTTGGAGGAAAGTGGCCATTCCCTGTCCAGTCCAGGAGTGTCAATTAACGGGATCCGAGTCAGAGCCTTGGCGATCCAAACTCGGTTCATGATCATCTCTAAATCTGAATTCGAAATCAGAACACCATCGGATCTGAATTCAGATCAAGATTTGAAATGATCCGAATTCAATTTTTTGCATTTCCTTCATCGTCGTGTTTGGGGTTTGAGATCGTCTCTCTGGTCCATGAACAGAGGAGACACATGGTGATCCCCAGCTTGTTTCTGTTTGGGGCCGCGCCAGTCGCCAGTCGGTGGTGGCATGCATGCAAGAGCGGCTGCCTGGCCTTTAACCTGCAGCAAGCGGCCATCGCAGCCGGTGTGGGTGCCGTCTCGGCCGTCGCTGCCGCACTGATTCCGCTAGCGGGGGCTACCGGAGGAGCCCCAAAGAGGGGTGTCCGCCGGAACCAGGCAGTGAGGGGCGAGTGCGTATGGCCCATCAGTGGTGGCGTGCAAGAGTGCCTCCCTGGCTTTCGATCTGGAGCGTGTAGCCGATGTCGGCACTGCGGCTGGGCGGTTACCGTACACCATAAGCTTGCACGCGTTGACGAGGGCCTCCTCTAGCCTGCACTCCTTTACGTTTGGCCTCGATTAGGCCGGCACTGCGTTCTGCAGCAGCAGCAGCACCGGATGGGCCATCCTCCCCATCACTCCCTCCTCCTGCTCTACCTCTGATGGGTCTTGTTCATCCCACTCTCTACCAGATGGTGCCTGGGTTTTCTTTAAAAATAACAGATTTTAAAATTTTTATTAGGTGAATAACACACTTCTAAACTTATTTCGCAATATAGCATAGTTTGACCGTCAACGCCGCGTCCGTGCACAGGCGCAGACGTGGCTGTTTAAAAAAAAATAAAATAATGAAGTCAAGTCGGTCATTTGATCACCAACTTCTTTCCTGTACCAGGAGAGTTTTTTTTAGAGTTTTTTTAGAATTTAATTAGTATTTTTGTTTTATATTTAAATAATATCAAATTAAGATGAAAATTTAAACATAAATCAATTAAAAGGTGATACATTTTATTATGATTTTAGTTTAATTTTTTAAAATAAAATTTTATAGAGTAAGAATTACTTTAAAAATTAATAAATCAAATTAATCTCGATATCCGTACTTCAATAATTCTCGATGTTCATATTTTTAGAATCATCATATTTTTCTGATAATTATGGTGGTTTCATATTCTATTTTGTTATCGAAGTCCGGTGACGTCTTGTCGGGATGTGTACGTCTGAAGACAATATCAAAATCATGTTAATAATATATGAATGATTTTAAATAAAAAATAATCATACTTACTTTTAATTGTTTTATTTAGAGATATTTTTATATTATTAACATAACTCAGATATTATCTTCAACCCGACCAATAGATATTTGATTTCCGACTTTTCGACCTTTTGTGTAACCACCTGGAGTTGGAGCCGCTACTGCTCACTCACCTGGATGTCTCCGCTCTTCACATAATCCTAATCTATACAGAGATCTAACTTTTAAAAACTCATGACATACAAAATCAAGGAGTTCATTGTTAAAACTCATAACATAAAAAAAAAAAAAGTGTAGTGAAAACATTTTAATATATGTTTCTCTGTTAGATAACTGTATGAACAATGTCAATTAACACATCACCAGGAATTTAGTCAAAGGCCAGCTTGCTATGATATATTTTTTTTAATTTCTGGGTTCATGTTTTTTATCAGAATTCAGCCATCTATATTTCTCATCATATCCAACATTCGTGTTCTCTTTGTTTGGACCAAGGGTAGACTATAGAGTATGAGAAATTCTGATAACATGAAACTAATTACAACTAATTACTAATTAAAATCTAGAGAAGTGCAGATACAATCTTATTAAAACTAATTACATAGAAGATATAGATTTTAAAGTTGAGAATGCTTAAATCTCATTGTACACTGCACAACATTACTCAAATAGAAAAGAAAGATTTAAAAGATGTACCTCCTTGCGAATGTTTTAGAAGCAATCCACCAAATTAAACTCCTTGATCTGATCTGTACGCCTGAAAAAGCAAAGGATTTTAGAAATTAACCTCCCAATCATCACTTAAATACAAAAATTCCAGAAACACTCAAAACTTATAAATTCCAGAAGTGTGATATGATATTATAAATTCCAATCAGCTAATTGACAGATGAATCTGATATTATGCTGAACAGGAGTGTAGGATCTGACATTATGTCTTGACGTGTGTGTGTGTGCTCTCTATTTCATTTTCAAATTGTGTTAAGCATTGCCAGTAGGATGCATCTACAAATTTGTAGTTTCAATGGTCTGAAGCATCTGCACAAAATTTGGTTAAAATCAAGAAAACGTACCAAAGTTCATAGGATCATAGTATTTTTCAAATCTAGGACAGTACTTTGGATGGATCTCTTTTGTTTTCTTGTTGGAACTATGCTGCATATTAATTATCCCTTGTATGTTTTGATTTTCCATATAATTCTTTCTGAACTGTTGTTACTGCTATACAGTTTTATTGTTCCAAAGGGAATGAATATAATGATCTGGCAACCATATAGTCTCCTCCTAAGGGAATGAATGTTACTGCTATACTGCTGCATATTTATCTAGAAAACATTCTCGGAATGTTTGCTATCTCAAGAAAACATTCTCGGAATGTTTGCTATTCTCAATCGTTATACACAATAAAAATCTATCTGGAAATATCGTCTAGATGATCATCTGGAAATTAGAATGGGGCAAATTAACAACAAAAAATTAAAACCAAAATTTAAAATCTCCTAAGAATCTACCAATCAATTAGATGTATAGAACTATAGTGTAAGGGAAAAATAATATAAACACAAACACATATGAAGAAATTTTTTTATCTATGGACAGAGACAGGCTGGCCAGCCTGACCGAGGCAGGGGTTAATGGCGGTGTGTTGGCTCCCGGCAGCTCGGCTCGACGAGTTCCATCAGCCGAGTTGTCTTCAAGGCGAGTGGTGAGAATTCGCAAGACTGAATCCCCTGGTGCACCGAGTTATTATGGAAAGCCCATTATTGGCAAGACACCCCGAAGGTTGCAACTGCAAGCCACCCGCAGTTAACGCCCACTAATTCAGTCCACGGGAATCTTAGGCAGACCCTGGAGCACGTCTTCGACCCACTTAACGTAACCAAGCTTGTGGAACCACTATAAAAGGATAAGACATCTCCCACTCAAGAGGTAGGCAACTTCTAGTCCTAAAAACTCTGCCTTTCCGACCTCGTTGCTTGAGCAGTAACATCTAGTAATTATGATGACTTTATTTTTGAAACCAAATGTCGTCCTGCTGAAGTGCACAGAGGGTTCACCATACTGCGACAAATTTTGTGTACACTTAAGGGGTCTAAATGGTGTCTAATTAAGATAAAATTTAAAACATAAACTAATAAAGAAATGATACAAATTATAATAATTTTAGTTTAATTTTTTAAAAGTCTCGACATCTATGCATAGATGTTGAGATTAAGTCGACCTAATGATTTTTGGGACATTTTTTACTTAACAAAAAATTAATTTAAAAAATTAAACTAAAATCACTATAATTTGTATCATCTCTTAATAAGCTTATGTTTGAAATTTTATCTCAATTAGACATCATTTAGATCTTTAGATGTTGAAATTAAGTCAACTTAATGATTTTTGGGACAATTTTTACTTGACAAAAAATTAATTTAAAAAATTAAACTAAAATCACTATAATATGTATCATCTCTTAATTAGAGTATTTTTAAAATTTTATCTCAATTAGACATCATTTAGATCTTTAGATGTTGAGATTAAATCAACCTAATAATTTTTGGGACAATTTTTACTTGACAAAAAGAATAATTTAAAAAAATTAAACTAAAATCACTATAATTTGTATCATCTCTTAATTAGCATATGTTTGAAATTTTATTTCAATTAGACATCATTTAGATCTTTAGATGTTGAGATTAAGTCAACCTAATAATTTTTGGGACAATTTTTATTTGACAAAAAATTAATTTAAAAAATTAAACTAAAATTACTATAATTTGTATCATCTCTTAATTAACTTATGTTTGAAATTTTATCTCAATTAGACATCATTTAGATCTTTAAATGTTAAGATTAAGTCAACCTAATATTTTTTGGACAATTTTTATTTGACAAAAAATTAATTTAAAATTTTAAACTAAAATTACTATAATTTATATCATCTCTTAATTAGTTTATGTTTTAAATTTCATCTTAATTAGATACCACTTAGATCTCTTAAATATATCAAAGGTGTGAAGAAAAGATAAAAAAAAAAAAAACTTGTTCATGCCTGGGCTGCTCCTCCCAGGAGCAAGTCGGCCATGGGTTAGCGGGACTTTCAAGTCGGTGGCCCTTGCAAGTCGGATAGCGCGTTTTGATTTTTTAATTTATTATTTTTTAAACTTGAAAGTACGGTACACTATACAAAGTGTGCTAAATTGTGAATTTAATTTTTTACTGTGTTATTCTCCTTAAAAAATTTTCAAATTACGCTATTTTAAAAGAAAACCCGTGGTGCCTTGTACGTACGAGAGCGGTGGGATGAAGTTGCTCAATAGATGTACGTGTGATCCGCTGCTTTCATAGGTTTGAGAAGAAAAATATAAAAGAAAAGAAGAGAAATGCTGATATTCGGTTGTACCCATCCACCAAACTGCAGACACCCTGAAGCTTTTACTTTGCTTTCTTTCCTCTTCTTCTCTTCCAAGTTCCAACATGATCTGCATCATTAGTATTCGGCTCATTAGGATCTTCAACACAGCATTGGGGCATCATTTGCATGAAGCTCCTCAAAATCTCCTTCTCTTTGGGATTGAGCTGCACATCCTACTCTATCTCTGGCTGGATCCATTATCTCGGGGGCAGGAACCTCAACTAAAACAGACGGGGGGTAATGGGATTGATGGGGAAAATAGGAAGCTAGGAGAATTGGACAGGGGAGTGAAGAGCACCTTACTCAAGTACTGTAAGGAGAAAGCTCCTAGTAGGAGGATAGGCGACAGGGGAGCCAGTTGAAATGTAACCGCCATGACTCCAACCAGTTCAGAACGGTTGCAACCATACAGAGCAAACAACAAAAAGCAGAAAGTGAATGGAAAAAAACTACCTAGGCGGTGAACTCCCAACAATGCCAAGCAAACAGATGGACCACACACAAAGGGGAGAACATCTCTATTAATCAAGAGCTCCGCTTGTCACAAGATCGGCAACGACGTCCAACGAAACTCTCCCCGCCAAGAGCGCACCTTAGAGGAAAGAGAAAGAAGTGTGGTATCCCTCCTCGGTTCCGAAACCTCCACCACTCCTTATTGGGGTCGAATCTCCGTACTATAACATTACTCTCTCTCTCTCTCTCTCTCTCTCTCTCTATATATATATATATATATATGAGAAATATCCCCCACCATCCCCTTCCGGGATGGGTTACTCCTGTGGGGGGAAGTCTGGCGCGGCGAAACCAGACTAGCGGCTAACAACTCCCATATGTATTTAGTTAGATTGATATAAGAGTGGGCGTGCATATGTTAAAAGAGATAAAGAGAGACCTTCTCTTCTCTCTCTCTCTCTTCCTCATGACTTACAATTGCACAGCTCAATAAATTAGATACATATACCCGCCATCATACATAAATTAGGATATCTATTTGTTGGCATCTCTCTCTCTCTCTCTTATGGACACATTACGTTGACATTTCTACATCAATTTTGTACTGTCACAAAAATTATTATCAACTAAGCTAGATTCAATCATATTAATCTTTTTATACGATGAACTTGTTAAATTGAGGAAATATTATATGAGGATGGCGTATCTTAAGTCTTACTAATTAGACCCTTGGATGGTCTCGGTTGGTGGGGATTAAACAAAGATGCCTTCTAGTAGATCTACACAGAGAATACTAAACATCAAGGGACCTAGAGACATGTCTTAAGGGATCATCTTCTGATGTTTAAGTCACTGGTGGTGGCAGGAGAAATAAGAGAAGGGAAGATGACTCAAGATCATTTTTCACTCTAGTGAAAATGTTTAGTAACGTTTGAAGCACAAGAAAGCGCTTAAATTTATCGAAGTGGTCACTAACAGTTAAATAGGTGTCGATTTTCCAATTGATCCACACGTGATAAGTATGACAGGCATGGCCAAAATGTGCAAAGGATGGTTGATGACATGTCCTCCAAAGGGTCATGATGTTCTTTAAAGGAAATTATTCTAAGAAATGTGTTTGATCTAGTATGTCAAGACATCCACCTCAATCCTTTTTTATCTTTTTACCTAGCATTGTCTTTATAATTAAGCTTGGGTCTCCTTTTGCCGAGCTATTTTTGGTTGGTAAGGTCAACTTTTCTTGCGATGGACTTTTTGGATATGATGGAGCCTTGTTGTAGGGACCCCGACTTCCCACGCTATTCAGATCATGTGTTGCTTGGGAGCTATCTTAGGATGGTTTTCTCAGATTCTTTGACCAAGCTTGAGGTGGCCTCAAGGCGGGTGGGGCATGGGGTTCCGCAGTACTTTATCTTTGGGCCAGACATATTGCTTATGTCTCCCTAGGATGTCTGAGTTTGAACCACCTTCTTTTTGAGCCACATTTGTTGGGCATAATGGGCTTCAGCTTTATGGGTGTAGGAGTGACTCCCCTTGTCCACTATGTTTTATTGTTTTACCATAAAACGACATGCATCCTTCATCTAAGTACACGAATACTCTTCTTCATGTTGAAACGTCAATCAAATTAATCAGGAATCACTATGAATACCTCAAATGCATCCGACTACTAAGTTGCCCCAAGTATATAAACCTATATTGTATTAATGAATATATTGACTAGCTACTAAATGAGTTCCTATATTTTAGTGTTATACATTGTACTAATGAATTTCTAGTAAAGTAAACCAAACTATTAAAAGGTTCTTATATTTGAACAGCTATGCTAAAAAGAGGGGACTTCAATGTATGTGATACGTTTTAGGGACTTTGGATGTAGAGTTTTCTAATGTACGCCCAATATACATTCGCTTGCTAAGCAATGCATAAAAGATTTTTGTTATCACTATGAGTAGGACTTTCACAATAGGTAGCTTATGTTTTGGGTCTCTTAAACATTTATTGCAGGCCTACTCTAAAATAAAATTCCTTGAAGAATCTACAGCATTCTAGAAGATTAATATAACAAATTTAATTATGGATTCAAGATTTTAGATCTCTAAACAATCTAAAGAATTTTAAACATTTAAAGAATGTAAATTCGTGTTCAATTCTAAATAAGCTATACAACAAAATTTACAAATTAACAAAACAGAGAAAGTTCGAAGGTATAGGTCTAAAGTTTGTTTTCTTCGAAGGATACAGAATGCCTGTGTACCAGAGAATATGATCTACGAATAAAGGAGGGTCTTCACAAAAACATGTTAAAGAATCACATCTATTATATCATGCATGACTGCAATTTCTATACACAACTATTATTATAATACACCCTGGGTTGCCATCAATTATCCCAACATTAGCCGAATAGGATGAATCTAATGTTTGAGATTTGAGAGGCAAAAGGAATATGATGCATGAGATGTGAAGAATTCTTCAAAAGTTGGACCCACGGTAAAGAATGAAGAGAGAGTGAGGTACAATCAGAAAATAAAATGTTTTATTGATGCATTTAGGAAGAAAATAGAGAAGAGCAAACAATGAATTGGGATATACTCTTAAGATCTCATAGTTGGTATTTGTTCTATATAGCGAGAATATAAAGTGTACATAATTTTAAAAGTTCTCATATGATCTTCATCAAGATATTTTAAGTAACGCGTAGTTCCATAATGATATGGAGACCTCAGGTCCAAAAGTTATGTTGTGCATAACATGTGATAATATCGATCGTCTACTATTTACGTCATAATATATAGTGTTCTAATGGTTTCCTTAATTGGTATACAATTTTGGGTCTTTTTATATTAATATTGATAGACGCCTCTCCCATTGCCGATCAGGTTCATTTCCCTAATTCGTGTATCATTTTAGGGGATCTTCAATAATATAGCCACATGTTAATCTCTCATTGTCTAAAAGTTTGTGGGACCTATTCCTATAAAGAAATTACGAGTGAAATTTTTTCATATGAATATGCCATTCATCTATTTATTTTGTTTCATATGTATTTAGATAGATTATCATCCTGAATTAGTAGATATATAAACCTCTCACGCGACGTTATGTCATTATGATAATTAATTAAACCTGGTAAACAGCTATTTCTCTAGCTAAAAACACATATACAATATTCCCACAAAACAATTAGCTTTTGTTTGCTATTAGCAAAGTCTAGCCTCCCTTTCGATAAGCAGCTTGATCTCTTTTTCAATCTTGGATCTCCTTTTTTAAAAAAAAAAAGTATTATTCAAATATTAGTCGATTACATCATATGATAAGAGTTGAACACCTTAACATCAACCTTCAAAAATATGTTATAAATTCTTTGTGAATTTGTTATCAGTGGGAGTTGAACTCTTGATCTCTTTTTGATATACATAGAAGATTACCACTAAGTCACTTCTTGATATAACAATGTTAGATATTCTCATTAATATGATTACACAAGGACTTCGTTTACATAAATTCTCTTATTAACTAAAATGTTGCTCTTATTAAATTACATCGTTTAAAAGGTAGACATTAGATGATTAAATTTAAATTTGAAATTTTAGATTGTGCAATGAAAATCAGATGTTAATTATAAGTCTACAGTTACTAAATATGTTGAAAGATTCAAGGGAATTGAAGTACGTACTATATATGACGATACACTTTTCTCAACCCTAATTACAACATTCCCTTTTATATCATCTAACTTTCCAATTTGATGGTAAAAAAGATCGGTTTTCGAGTTATTTTTGAATTTTATTTCATGATGATTAATTCTCAACCTCATGATCGAATTGAGGAGGAATGAGCTGCAAATAAAGTGGTTAGATTCATGACAATGTAACATTAATTCTCTAATTATAGAATATGAATAGACTTAAAAGATTGCTAGCTAGGATACATAGTTAATCATCATGCTTAGCCATTAGTGCTGTTTCTTTATATAAATATACTATTCCCAGTTTCTCATTGATGATATTATTGCTTATTCAACAACTTAATTATTGGTTCAAGTCAATTAAATACATAAAACTACACTAACTCGTCTTTTCTTTCCTTTAGGCCCAACATATATATTACAAGTCTAATACGAAGGGAAGAGATCATGGATATCAGCACATTACTTTGTCTAGCAACATATGTGTTGGGAGTAGCACTATTAATGCTTTTCATGCTTCTTCTACATCGCCAAATATCCGAAAGTCAGAGCAAGAGAAACATACCTGCTGGGAGCAAGTGCTGGCCGTTGATTGGTGAAACAATTAGCTTCCTCAAGCCGCATAGGTCCAACACCATCGGTGAATTTTTGGAGTCCCATTGTGCCAGGTATATATATATGTATATATATATATAATTCTTCTTATTGGAGTTGTATTCTATAATTAGATATGTCCCAACAAAGGTATCAATTAAGATATATATATATATATATATATATATAGTATTAAGTAGGTATAAATCCTTAAGATCTTAAGTGTCCAAAATAAAGTTAAGTTAGTTGACCTCGATCCACTACGTACTTGCCTGTTGGTGTACGTACCTTTTCCAAGTAATTATTAAGGAAATCAGCCATGCAAAAGGAGGCGATCATATATATTAGCTTCACCAACGACATGCATGCATGTTTAATTATAGCCTGATCACCTTGAGGTATGTACTAAGAAGAGTCGCATATTAGTTTGAAAGATAGTTATGAAAATCAATATTTAAACCAATCTAATCGAATATTTAATTTGAAATACAGAATAATTAAGACTCATCCATCTAAATTAATTAATTTGGTCTACAATTAATCATTTGATTATTAACAATTAGAATCAGACTGGGACATGACGATCACCTTAATTAATGTGTATGCATATGTATGTTGCATGATTCATCGTAAATAGGTATGGAAGAATATTTCGATCACATCTCTTTGGCTCACCGACCATCGTCTCTTGCGACCATGAGTTTAACTCATTCATCTTCCAAAATGAAGAGAGGCTCTTCCAAAGCAGCTATCCCAGCCCCCTGCATGCTGTGTTGGGAGAGATCGCTTCTATCATTGTTGTGGGAGATCTGCATCGACGTCTCAGAGCAGTGACTGTTGCATTTGCCGCCACATACAAAACCGATGATGAGTATCTTCGCAATGTAGAGAAGCAGGCAACCTTATTAATGGAGTCTTGGAAGCCAAAAGAGGAAGTCATCTTCTGCAAAGAAGCAAAGAAGGTCAGAATATATAAGAATTAATAAAAATAATTAATCCTCTCATTTGTGAATTAATTAATTTGATGTATATATATAGCTAGTTGCAATCTTAATTATTTTTGAGATATATAGATAGCAATTTCTCCTCTCCATGAATTGCATTTTCTTGTACTAATGAATGCCACGTACGTTTAATTTTTTTTAATTATATTTAATATTTGCAGTTTACATTCAATGTCATCTTGAAACAAGTACTGAACATGGAACCTGAGGAGCCAATTGCAGTGAGGATACTTGAGGACTTTCTCATCCTTATGAAAGGACTAGTTTCTCTTCCACTGAATATCCCTGGATCTCAATATGAAAAAGCTGTGAAGGTAATTATTACATTCTGCAAATAGTAAGGAACCAAACATAAGACTACTTAACAAAAACATTAATAATTTTCATTTCGATAAAATCTATAGAGGAGGGGATCAGTAATCTTGGAAAGTCGTACTTGTCCATATATATGTGCCATGCATGTTCTTTAGTACGTAGTTGTTCTAACTAATTCTTAAAGAAAATTGATACAAAAAATAGCTAGAGTGGACAAATTAAATATTGGTTTGATATCTAAATAACATTGATGTTATAATCAATGATAAACTAATTCTTAGCGTGTGACAAGATACATGATTTTTTGTTTATTTTGAGTTGGATATATAGGCAAGAGCTCGTGTTTCTTCTGCTATAAAGGAGATAGTACACCAAAGGAGATCAACAAGGGAGAGGCATAACATGGGTGACTTCCTATATGTGCTTCTATCAAATGATAACTTAAGCGATGAAGAAAGGGTGAGCTTGGTATTTGATCTCCTTCTCGGCGGTAATGAAACGACGTCCACGCTATTGGCCTTGGTCATGTACTTTCTTAGTCGATCACCCATAGCCCTTCAACAATTGAAGGTACTTATTTTGATTTGTTCATGCATGAGTTCTTTTATAGTATAAACCAACAATTTTGCAATATTAATAACCATTAAGTACGTGAATGAAAGTTATATATATACTTGTTACTTTTTATTTACAATATATGCATACGTTTTGAAAGTTATGACTAGTGTCAAGAAAAATACTACTATAGAATGATCTTTGCTATCAAATATTCTAGAGATATATTTTGTACACAAAGATATATACGCATGGTATTAAAAAAGATTATATGAAGCCCTTAAGAAGGACATCAGGTCTTCTATTTCTTCGCCATGAAAAATTATTGGCGAAAGATAATTCAATTGAGAAACAAATTGCTAGCTGGTTTTATCACATCAAGTAAATCATGTTGACTTTCATCACACCAACACATCATGTTGTCCCTATTATTTATGTTTCAAACTTAATTGCTATTCTTTTAAAGGTTGCTAAAGAGTAAGACATATATGTTTCTCCATTCTTTGAACTCAAGTGAATGAAGATATTCTATGGTGAATGAAAATACAATTTGATTCAAAACTTTGCTTGAAAGCAAGTGTCTTCTCCACAATCTGCACAGTTGGCATTAGGGCTTGAAGTGGGTGATCTTGGTTCCGTAGATAGAGGGTTGGATCGTCTCTTCTGCACGCCTCACATCTACAAGATAGAAAAAGAATTGGTGGTCCCAGGAAAGAATTCTCAGGAATAACCATCCGAATTTTAAATTAGTATATGTTAGAGCAAGTAGAATCAAGATTACTCTTCATGATATTTCTAGTTTCAAAAAGGCTTATTGAGTGAGCGGAGGGTTCCTGGAAATTTATAGACCTTTCCCCTACAAGTCTCGTACCCTATTGGGCCATTATGATCATGATCATGAGGAGTTAAGATGGAAATTATAATAACATGTATGTTACATGGAGTTAAATAAAGAGAGAATCCCAACGCTTACCCCTATCACTCGCTCTAATCACCTTCACATTTATTGGGATCCGTGGCCATAAATCAAGTGGAAAATGGCTATTTACTCTTTGACATTTTTGAGATAGTAATGACTGGGATAAAAAGTCGGGGCCAAGATAACTTTCTCGGGGTAATAGCGAGGAGATGTACATGATTCAATCAACCCTAGCATATTTGAGGTTAGTATCATGAGAGTATCACCCCTTCAGTTGGCTGTCCCTTAGGTTACTCCTATTATAAAAGGGGCTTTACGTGGGTTAAGGGGCCACTCCTAATGCTTTACTAGTGGGCTCATGTGAGCTGTCATGCATTAAGTGGACTCGACCAATGTGAGCTATTAATTACTGATGGGCTAAGGATAGAAATCACTCTTCTCCATGGTTAAAAACTTAAAATTTAGTATGGTATAAAATGTAAACCAAACATTAATCAGATTGGATTTCTTATTTCTAGTTTCACGCTAGTTTATTATATTTATCCTAACCCAATATACAAAGTTTGGTTAAATTAACCTGTTTTGTGTAACTATAATATCGTTGGTGTATATAGTATCTGATTTTTGACTTGTCTAAGTCAATTTGGATTTATTCTCTCTAGGCATACGTCAACTTCTTAATTAATTTTTATGCTAATTTAATATGCATGCTTACTTAAATTAGAGTCTCTTTTCCCTAGTTCTTAATATATAGAATTGGATAACTCATGCTTACTTAAATTAGAGTCTCTTTTCCCTAGTTCTTAATATATAGAATTGGATAAACTCAATAGAAATAACTAAGATCGTATCTACTTTCATATAAAATTAGATTTATTGTCATCGTGATTCTTAGTTTATTTCATGTGGTGTATATGTTGCATGTTCAAGCCCCTACCTAATGCATTTTTCTCGATGTATATTCATCATCAATCATCTCCCTGGAAAATATTTTATGGCTAAGATACACATGATGATCACTCATACAATATTGACGATCAACTTCTTCTCTTTAATTATGTGGCTGCTATTATCCCCTTTTTTTTTGGGCATGGTGGCTGCTACCATCAAGTTATGAATTATTAATGATTGTCATAAGTTTTAATTAACTACCATTTCTCTATCAATTAATATAAACATTTATATATGAAGTAGTATGACATTTAGTTTACAAATCTAGATTCTTGATATTGAATATTGCAACTAATTATGATATTAACCAATATGATAATATTTTAAGGATACATGAGAAAAATAAAAGTTAATTCTTTATTTATTAGGGACTAGTTGAGATATTGCTGCAAACTTGTCAAGTTTGGTAGGCATTGATGTTTGGTGTATTAAAATAAACATATCGCCTAGATAGAAGCAACTACTGGTATGGATAGAAATGAATATTCGAGAGGGAGAAACTTACTACCCAGGCCTAGACCCACAGGACTCAAAAGTTGAATGAAGCCTTAAGAAGGGACATCCCAGTTACTTCAGCCCCATGACGCCACCTCCCCGGGGGAAGTCATTCCTACCTTTTCAACAACCCTTGAGAAGGGCAAACTAAGGCCCATGGATAATTCCCGAGGCAATGCTCCCCAAAAATGCAAAAGCAAGGGACATTAAGTCAAGGCTCGATCCCCCAATTATGTGAGAAACCCATAGCTCGGGAGACTAACCCTTGAATAAGACACCTTTAGCCCAGGTGGTCTCTACCATCCATGAAGCATTAGCTCGGCGAGGAGAAAGAAGGACTCACAGGTCCTTAGCCTAATAGGAGCAAGATCGAGACTATATTAGGCCCCCAACTAATGATGATGTCATCCCCTCCTCAAAAGGTGAAGCCCTAGGATCCACCCCAACTGATTACTCTTCTGTACTGGATCAAATATCATACGTTGGGTGGACCTTTCCTAAGAGTATAATTAGTCCTCTATACAAAGAACATGGCCCTAGGACAGATCACCAAGCTCTAGGAAGCCATGTTGTGGGAAGCAGCCTCCACATTCTATCCATACCCATCACCACGTCTCACACGGAATGGGGAATTCGTATCTGTTAAACACCCTGAGGAGCCCTCCGGTGCAAGTGAGAAAAAAACTCTAGCATATATTTGTGGAGAACGATCCTAGGTCAACTCCTCCCCCTCTTCTATTGCTTCCTTGGACACCATCACTAACTTAAGTATCGGAGGGTGATCTCCCAAAACTTGGTTCCTACCCCCCCCCCCCCCCCCGATACCTAGTCTGCTCTAAGCAGATCTACCCTTGGGTTACTTGTTCCACCCCGCACCTAAGGTCATCCAACAAACTACAACAAGACTCGAGAGCCTCTCACTTCATCTGGTGCTATCAATAGGAAATGAGCAAAATGTCATGCCCTGTCAATTTAGCAGCGGAATAAATCGGGGAGGCATAAACAACGTGTATGGTAATGTAAATTGCGCATACATTCGCAAATATCGGAGCAACTAATGAACAATAATTGCAATTAAAACTCATCATTTTATTGATATTTCTTCTAAACTATTACAACCACTAATTCAGAGCCAAAACATAGGGCTCAATGACTTTATTACATTTGGAAATGATAACTAAGCAACTAACTAAACTAACTCTCGAGTACTAAGGACATTCCATCGCTATGACTTTAGGACGCTCATCACTCCAGTCCAATCCCGTTGTTGTGTGTAAGGTCGTCACTTGACTTACCTGAAAACACAATAACAAATAACGAAGGGTGAGCGATAACGCTCAGTAGGACTTAATATCTCGTGTAAACAAGCATGCTTTAAGTGATTAATGTCTTGTAACGCAGGTTAACTAGAGAGAACGATCAAGTATAGTCAAGAGAGAAATAGTACATGATAAGGGATTGATGGCATACTAGAATGATAGCATGCGATAACATGTGAACGATAATACACTTCACAAGAATATTGCAAAACTAGAATGATAGAGAAAAGACCATATAACAAGATAGCGTATATTAAAATGACATGCAATAGGATAGCTTGTATCAAGGTGGCGTGTAACGAGATAGCTTGTATATCAAGATAGCGTGTAACGAGATTGTATGTAAATAGATAGCGTGTAAAAAGATAACATGTAATGAGATAACGTGTATGATTGCACCACGGTGCACTAGTCAAGTACGACAATAGTCACTTTGGGACAGTAGCCGTTTAACGATAGTACATTTCGTCTGAACTCCTCAGACTAATGTTATAACAGTCAGTGCTAGCACAATAATAGCACTGAAATGGTACAATACTTCTGAACTCCTCAGATTAATAGTATAACAGTTAGGTGTCTAGCCAATGTCGAGATAGTCAGAACCGATGCAATGCAGAACACCGTCAATAGCCCCTGCAGGTATTTTCGGGTGGCTCTCTGCCCCCAGGACTAGATTGGAGCCCCTCGGACACTCTCCGTGCCCTGCACAATTATGCATTCGAGTCAGTAGGGTCACTAGACCCATATTATGGCGCTAGACAGTCATGTATAGTACACGCAATAGGAGCCACAACAGCTCAAGAGTCTCAAGAGAGTACTAGATGAAAATACAAGATAGTAGAGTGAACGTGAATAGATGAGAGTACAAGGATAGTAGATGAGATAGGGGTATAATCGTAAAACAACGATAAACCACGCTAGTAACGGTTGCACAGCACCAGGTCGGGTACTGGCACTCTGGTAGAAGAAGTCACCACCGCCCACTAGCTGTGCTAAGAACACTAGCTAGGTGGTCTGGCGTGATCACAAGATAAGAGAGATCTTACTAAGGCCGTTTGGATCGTACTGATCCCTAAGAGTGTAATGGGATTTAAAGGTACAACCAGCTCGTTGACTAAGGATGTGCGCCAAAGTCAAGAAGACTTACGGAGGCCTTGACAAGGAGTCCCTGGTCCAGTCGAGAGTATTCCCGATGGAGAGCTGGTCCAAGTCAAGAGAAAGTGTGTAGAAAATGGGTCTATCGTGCCTCGAGTGCTCGAAGCCGAGGGAAAACGATAACGGTATTTAAAATGCGCGAGTAAAAACAGAAATAATTGTATTTAATAAAATAGGGAATTTAGTAATTTATTTCACTAAATTACCGAATACATTATTGTGTAATTCAATAAGGTCAAATGGCAATTAATAATGTTATGTGTGTGCAAGTGTAGAGAAATCTTGAGAATATGATAGATCGTGCAATTGACTTTCAAATAATATATTTCATGCGATTATTAACAAATATAAATAATCAATTGTTACTGTTCAAAACAGTGCATGATTAGGGTTAAACTTGAGTCATATAGCTTAATTGACAAGGGCATGAGAGCAATTTCATGTTCTGGCCGAAATCTTCAAATCCCGGCGGACCTACCCGTCGCGATTCAGATCGCGTCGGGGCGGCCGGGCGCGACAGGTGGAACGGCCGGTCTAGCTCGGTCTAGGAAGGGAACGCGGTGGAGAGTCCTGCCACGTTCAAGATGCGACCTGCCGGCCGACCGCGACCCTCCTGTTATCGCGGCGTATCGCGCCGCCGCGATATCAGGGACGGTCCGGGTTTTTCCCTTTTTTTCAGGGTTGATACTAGATGACACAGGGCTCTTCTAAATTCAATATAAAATCGTATAATGACCCAAAAATCACGAATCCAGTTTCAAATGAAAGTAGACACATAGATCAATCAGCATACACGATTAATTTGAAATTAGACAAGATTTAGGCATGCTTTGAATAGGTTACATTATGATGCCCTAAACAGGCACAGTCAGGGTTCAACGAATTAATTAGAGATAAATACATGATGAAAAATTCTAAAACTAGGGGCGTTCGAAAGCTAACACGAAGTAGTATTCTAGAGAATTTTCTTATGGTGTGGGATCAAGTATGCACGGAGTTTAAAGGTAAACTTGAAGAGTCGGGTACAAGCAATAGACAGGGACTCAAAGATTTAATTCTCCCTCATGGGAGATCGAAATTGAGCAAGACTAGAGGCGTTGGAAAGATAATAAGATGCAGTATATACGAGAATTTTATCATGGCATGAGAGCAAGTACATGTTGGGAATTAGAGAAAACATAAGGTTTCGGTTCATGGTAATAGCAGGGCTTCACGAATTAAATTCACCAAAATGGATGAGCGAAATACAACCAGACTAGAGAGCTTTTGAAGAGGTACATGAAGGCTACCTAGGATAATTTTTACACGATTTTTGCTTGAGAGATTGCCTACCTTTTGTTGCAGTAAAGAAGATGCCCTAGTTTGGTGGTGAAAATCAGAAAATCCAAGCTCCAAGCCTCCTCCTCTCCTTGCTCTTCCTCTAGAACTTCTCCTCTTCATCTCCAAAGGTCTTAGTACGAATTGAGGTTGATAGGGTTGCATTAGGGTGTCTATGACTTGCAACAAGAGTCATTTCACCTTAAAACTCTTTATTTCCTATTAAATTTCGAATTTCCATAATTATCACCTATTTTTCTTGCTATTATCTATCTAATTGGTAAGGGAGAGAGCTAATTCGTGGCCATGGGGTTAGGATGAGGTAAGGAGTCTTATTTTAGATAATTATCATCATTTTAGGCATTATCTCACTCTTATTTAATTTATTTATTAATTAACTCCGAATTTCCACATTTATCTCCCCCTATTCTAGCATTTATCTACTAATTGGCTTGGGGAGAGATCTAATTTCGTGGCTAATGTGTTAGGATGGGATGGAGACTCTTTTTAAGATAAGTAAGAGTTAAAATAGTCATTATCTTAACCATTTTCTATTTATTACTATTTTTAGGTACGAATTTAGCCTAATTACTTCCCATCTCATGATGGGCTCTTCTCATTTAGGCCCAACAATTCATGTTAGGTCCATTAACAAAACCCATTACTAATTTGACTTAATGGGTATTGATTTAATTCCAATTATTCACCATTTATCCTTATGTAAATATATTTATCACACTTATTCAAGTAACTTCATATTTTTAATTTGATTAAATATTATTCATGCCAATATTTCTAATCTTCACCCTTTGGGCTCTTACTCTTGGCCCAATAACTCATGTGAGCTTAATTGTACAACCCATGTACTTACTTTACTTAATGGATTTTTAATTATCCTTTTATTAGAGAATTTATTCATGGGCCAAGATTGTCCATTCGTCCAAATATCATAATGGCCTATCATCCCATATTATTTAAAGTCTACCCACATGTTTATTTTTATTTATAATCCACTTTGGGTCATAAAATAATGGGTTCTTCGACTTATTCCTTAATTATGCTAATAAGTCGCATAAATTCTAAACTAAGTCCAAACAATTTTTCTATGCCCAAATTCATGATGGATCATTAGAGAACATTATTTAAAGTATAACTATTATTTTTACGAAATTTTTATAGGGGTTTATACGCATGCAATAATGATGCGTACCGTTTTAATTAATTAAATTTATTAATAGATAAAATTTCTATTTATCTATAATTTTTAATTAATGAATTTTCCGGGGTACTACACAAAATGCCATCATGGTGAATAGAAATAGCAACAACCAAATGAGAGATAAGGGGAAGGCTTCAGTCAATAGTGAACCAACGAACATCCAAGCTTCGCTCTCTGTTGTTGACGATGACCAAAATGTCGACACCACCTAGAATGTTGGCCCCAACAAGAATGTCCCAGAGGACACCACCCTGCCCAGTAGGTAGGAGAACTCCCATCATGTGGTGAGCCCCTTCGAATTCACCACCTTCATGAAGAAGGTGGACATGCTTTTCGAGTTGGTAGCTATCCAAATAGCCAGAGGATAATGCCTGCACATGTCCCATACTCCCAGACTCATCCACCCCACATAGAGGTCTCACATCATGGTGGCCACATCGTTGGAAGATGTTTCACTTTGGAAGGCGAACGCCTCATCTTCAATGCATGTTGAAGCTTCTCACCAACCTACCACACCCGAAGATCCAGAGGCGACTTCATATCGACAAGGAGGAAGGAGCTTCTGCCAGAAACCAACCCCACCACCCATTATTGACCATGCTACTACAGCTGCCACGGCCCTTGGTAGGTGGAAAGGGAGAGTGGACATGCAGTGGGTCCCCTTCGGTGGAGAGGATATGCCTTCAGCCCCCTCTCATTCCAATAATGAGCTAGTTGCATAGCTTCGATGGTTCGAGCGCTGAATTTCTTAGTAGAAGAGCCTCCTTTGACGAGGAGGACGAGGAGTCTCCCTTCACCCAAGAGATCTTGGATGCTTCCCTCCTAGCCATACTCTAGCTTTCAATACTAAAGTCGTATGATAGCCTAGGGGACATAGCAAACCACATCGACAACTTCGAAGCCTAAATGACACTCCAAGGTGTTTTAGTTGCCATCAAGTGCCAAGCTTTCTTCACCAAGTTGATGTAGTTCACTCTAACATGGTTTTGGTCCCTCCCTCATGCCTGCATCATTAGCCTTGGGAATCTTAGTAGGATGTTCAATGAAAGCTTCACAAGGAGCGGACCATCGAAGACAATCGTCGGTTTGCTCTCCCTAATGCAAGCTGTAGGAAAGAGGTTGTGAGACTATGTAAGCCAGTTCCAGTATGAAGTCCTTTGCATCTACCTTGAGGTCTATTTGATAGTCAATGCCCTCACCAACAACATGAAGGATGGGGTGCGTGTTGGTCCTTTGACTCCCAACTACCATTACCGACCTCATTATCCTAGCCATGTGCCATGCTGAGTGATAGAAGGTCCTCTTGGCATGTCTTGATGAACACGAGAGGAGGTGCAGGGAGAACAAGAAGAACCCCTCTAAATCCTTCTGGTTAGAGTACAAGAAAAAATGTGATGACAACTGAAGGGAACTCTTGAAGAAGTATGATTGTTACACACCTTTGTTCAACCCGATCTATGAAATCTACTAGGAGATTCAGGGGAAAGATTTCTTCTAATAGCCTATGCCAATGAAGTCCCCTCTACAATGGTGAAACAAGGACTAGTACTACTAGTATCATCAAGAACATAGCCACTGCACCGAAGACTGCCAACATCTCAAGGACAAAATTGAGACACTCGTTCGACAAGAGCATGAAGGCCACCACATGGTCGATCATCGAGACCCCCCCCCCCCAACCCTCCTGAAGAGATTGATAACAGGCCACGAGGATCTAGATAAATGTCATCTAGAGAGGTCCTGCCTCGAGTGGTGACACTCGATAAGGAAGGAAGTGGTATGTCCACTCCGCCTGCTTGAAGCAAGAGATGAAGAAACTCAGACATTTAAAATCTAGATGACGAGGATTGCCATAGTTTCTTCTTAGGGTTCTAGTCCTCAGGAAAGGCGAGGCCTCTGGATCACTCGAGGTAGCAAGGAAGCTAGCTGCCACCTTGGAGGGACTATACTAAATTGTCGAGGTCTGTGGAAAAGAAGCCTACAAGTTGACAACACTACAAGGTAAGTTCGTACCACACACTTGGAATGGCCAAGCACTTGGAAATTTTTATTACTAAAAATAAGCATTAAATTTACATGGCAACTCGAGTAAATCTTTTTCATTTCATTATAAAGTGTTTTACATGGTTTCTTACAAAGTGTGTACATGAATTGAATAAAGAAAAATATGACTCGTCCAAAGAAATTGACTGAGTCAACCAGAAGAAATGGATGCCAATCTTTGAGTTCTTGGGGGAATGTAGGAGTATCTAGAGATCCTTGCAGATGCTTCATCACCCAGGTCTTCTAGAGATTGATGTTAGTTTCACTTTGCCAACACCTCCCTCGAAGAGGGTAAGGACTGTCGTCGATCTATCTGGGCCACTCCCTCCATGAGCAGGAGTGTCACAGTGGCATTGGTAGGGTCAAAGAAGTAGGGATGGAAGGTCTCTGCTCCACTTGTTACCCATCACACTATGCCTTCCCCTTCTTGTCTCCCATCTCACTTTGTCATCAGTAGTCAATGAGTTGAAGGCGGCATCCAATCATCATCTTCCTCCTCCAACTCCATCCTTGTAAAGTGGTGACCAAGTATGGGAAAAAGGAAATGGAGGGAAAGCAAGGGTTGGGATGGAAACTCTTTATAGAATGAATACACCGCCATCCTATTGCAACTTGAGGACCCATTTATAGGCAATAGTCTGGAGAGCCCCACCCCTTAAGAAACCTCCTCCTCCAAGGTTCTGGCATGTCCTCTAGGGAAGCATTAATGCTAGGGCACCATAATGAGGCAATCCTTGGAAACACATAAAAAAGTGTGCCTCCCTTACACATTAAGCATCCACTAGAAGAGAACGGACATGTCTACACACATGAAGAGATGTTTCAGAAGATATGCGGTATAATGTGAGATTTTTGGCAAGTGTCAAGGTACGAAGCCAGTCTTTTCTAAAATAAAGGCATTTCCATTACTTGTCCATTAATTACATTCCATGGACAAAGGGGCATGATGCAAAAAATGACAAACAAAAACAAAGAGAATGGGGACAACATAGTCAAAGACGATCGATGGAGGAGCACCTTGGGCAGCCTCCCCCTCGGTGACAGATTGGGCACCCTCAGTAGTGCTTGGTGGTTGGATGCCCTTGGCCAATGGGTAGGTGTTAGCGCCTAAGGAAGATACCTTGATAGGCACTAACCCCAGCTTTGTGGGAACTATCTCGACCAATGGGTCTCTCAAAGGAACGAAGGGAACTTGGCTTGCAACATCGACTGAGACTTCTATCAGGGCTGTTGTGTTGGAGGGTGAAATGACGTTGTCCTTCAGGGAGGTAAGCTCAAACTAGGGAGTGGCTAGGATTGAGACCCTCGATGAAGCAAGTGGGGTTTCTGACTCATCATTGTAACCATACTGTAATACTTGATGAAAAACTAGCTAAACCTTAACTTTTCCCTAAGACTGAGTCGATGCCCAAGTGAAGCCTTGAGCAAACCTTCCATACCCTATGGCCAACAAGGAGTTGATAGCCATTGCAAGTAGCATCCTCTAGGCCTAGCGATACCCAACCAATCCCTTAAACTTTGCCACCACTAGCTTACTAGTAGCCTACAACTTGGCTGCAAGCTCCTAGAATCACTCGAGAAATGCCGCCCTTCAGTCTACCTATCCCTTGACTTGATCTCTGTAGAACTCATGCTCTTAGTCTAGCTCCCTAATAAATCGTTCTGCCCTTACTAACTCCTAGTTGTCCTAGTTGGTCCCTAAGTACACTCACCTGGCTTCGAGGTCTACTTGATCCTTCTCTAGCTACAAGTCATTATGAAGAGAGTAGATTTTCTTTTGATTAGCCGTCACCTCTTACTGATAGGCCTTAACCTCTCGATCATATGAGGCGATCTCTATGGCGACCTTAGCACATGTCCCATCCACCTTGACCCGCACTGCATGGAGGGTTGTTATCACATCCGCCAGCTTCCTCATATGCCCCTGTCCCTCCACTAGGTGCAGCAACCACCACAGAATGTGTTGGATGGAGTGAGGCATGACATCCTAGTCCTGTACCCATGCTAGCTCTAGCACAATGTTGGTAGAGACCAGTGCTTGGCACCACCGCTCTGGTGACTTCCCTCTTTGGATGGCAATCTCCATCACTGAAGCTAGGGGCAAGAACTAGTGGTGCAATAGGTAGAAGGAGCCCAGGGCCCCTAGACCCGAGCTGGGACGAAGATGTAGAGCCTCCACCTCTGCCAACAGCACAGAAAGATCCCCTGCTATCATTACTATTGTAGTAAGACACTCCTCCACCATCGTGTTGGTCTCTGCAAGAGCCCTATCGGCCCTAAAGGGGTTTCTCTAAAGTACTTGAGGATGCCAAGAAAATAGGTGTGGAGGGAAAGATCGCTTGGGGCACCTGGGACACCAACATTACAACAACAAGAGCTTCATCTGCCCTCTTTTATGGGGAGCCGTCGGAGGGTGCACCTTCCTTTTCCATCAGGGCATGTCGACCTATACACCGTGAGGTTCTCAATGGTGTCCAACTCATTCACGCTCGAGGGACACTAACAAAGGACTTGGACCTCAAACTTGAACAAATTCGCTAGTGGGAAATGGTCAAGAATGTTGGAAGAGGTAAAATTTATGGTTATTGTGAATTTTCATGCTAGAGCCCATAGATGCCTAGATACCCAGAAATAGGACTTCTTTCCTTTATGGGAGGACACCCAAGGAGGAAGAGCCATGAAGCTCTTTTTGTGATGAGCCTTGAGACAGAAAAACTCGAAGCCCACGTGGTATTCCTCTGTAGCTCATAAAAATGACCGAAGAGGGGAATCAGGGGTTCAAGGCCAAGAATCCCAAACTTCATGATGAAGCCAAGGATAAAGATGTATGAGTTGGACACTAGACGAACATTAGTGCTCATCTCACCAGAGGAAGGGCAAGATAACTCATACTTTGGAGGGATGTAGTACTTGGAGGCTAGGTCCACTAGCTGTGACTCCCCCACACTATTGTAAACCTCATAGCATGAGAGAGATAGAGCGATTTTCGCCTCCTTTCCTACCAAAGCTTCCTGTTGGTGGACCATTGAAGTAGAAGAAGATGATGATGAATATGAAGAAGGTATAGAAGACTCCAGCAAAGTGGGAAGGGGCCTAATGACATCAGTTGTGGTAGCGGCTAGGTTTTCAAACCTAGTGACCATAGTGGACTCGTATGAAGCATATGGGAGGACTCATTGATGAAGAGACGTACTAGAGACTAGATGAAGATAGAATGCATGGAGATAAATGGAGAGAATGGGGACAAAAATGCCCTCAACTACCCCCTGGATATATAGCAATCAGGTAACGGAGGAAGTTTAAAAAATCCCACCTGCTCAAGAAATGAGGCACCCATCGGTGACCAAAAAGGTGCAGGAAAAATGAAGTAGATCACCATAACAAACATTTTGAGTGTGGGTGTCCACATGGAAATCTATGTATGAGTCGAAAGGAGGGAGAGACATGAGACATCACCACCCAGCTCCACCCTAGAGGAGTAGCGCCTTAAATGCCACAAAATTATAGCTTGCATGGACGGGCCATCATACAACTTAAATATTGAGAAACTTGACTCCTCTGACCCCAAATAATCTACTCCTCAAGCTAAATATTACTCAAGAGTAGGGGGACATATGGAGAGGGAGAATCTAGTTGTATAGTCCCAGACCTAGAAGGCCCAATAGTTGAATGAGGCCCTAAAAGGGGACAACCCTGCTACTTCAATATAGACCACCCGAGGAGAACCAAGCAGCAAGCCAAGCCCAAAAAAGTAATACAGAGGCCCATGATGCCACCTTTTGAGGGAAGTCATTCCTAGCTGGACGAACGCCCTCAAGTACTAAGGCTCATGGATAGTCTCCAGAGCAACTATAACAATATGTGTTTTTCTAATCAAGAATAAAAGAAATGTTTAAAATAAGTGGATAAAATTTGATAACAGATCAATAAGGAGTTAGTTAGAGAATTTTAGGGGGCAAATGGGTCAAAGAAAGGCTTAAAATGAGCTCCCCATTAATAAAAGTAGAGCTAGAAAATTTCTTATAATAATATTCCCATTCATATCGAAAGCTAGTTTGCACTGAATTAATAATCCCATCACACTTGATCCCAACTAGTTTAATTAATAAAAGTATTTTAGAACACCTTTGATTGGATCTTAGGGTTTGCAAGAAAGTTCTTAATTAATAATATCAAGAGATTTGTAGCAACCTAAATTATAAATAAATTATAATTAATTAAATTCAAAAGAATAAATAGGTAAAATTCAATAAATAATAAAATACATAATGGGCTTAACTAATGATCCATACTAAAATTATTGGGCCAAAATAGAAGTTAGAATAATAGAAAATTATTATTAAATTCGAAATACCTATTATTCCCTTAATTAAATAGGCAAGATAAGCTTAAATAATCCCTATAATTATCTAATCTTGAGTCCTATCACTACCCTAACATGATAGCCTCGTTTTTCCAAGTTTATCCCAACCCAATTAGAGATTGGAAAGTTAGAGATAGAGATTAACATGAAAAACTCATAATTAAGATGAGTTAGAGTTGTGTTAGGAAATAAAAAAGGAAAATTAAAAAATACATCCCAAAACCCCTCATGGCCCACTCTATTACTGCTTGGAGTCTCTCATGCACGTGAAGTGGAGGCCAAAGGAGGAGGAGATCATGAGGAGAAGGAGCTCTAGGTGATCTTCAACTAGTTCTTCACATTTTTTCCCTAAAGTCCCAATTTCTTCCAAAGGTAGGCATTCTCTAAGAAAAAACTCTAATCAAATCCTTCTATAGGTTCTTCTTAATGTCACAATCGAAACCCCTATCTTTTCCCAAATTTCTATTGTCCATCTTGTGAGTATTTTGCCTTGAAAGATCATGAACATGTATGCAACCGACCCTTTGTTCTTGCTCTCCATACATGTTCAATCTTTGTTTACAAGTCTATTTCATGATTTCTGCATGTTCATTAGCATGTTACCTTCATTTTAAAACTATTTTCATGATTTTTCACGTTTTATACATCGATATCCATGAGTTTTAGTGCACATCGCTCATGGTTCACTGTGTGATAAATGCAGACAATGCAGAGCCCGCCTTCTTGAACGTGGTCATACGATACATAGCATTCAGAATGTGTCCTATTCTGATGACGCGTTAACTTAAGCTTAACGCGGCGTACCCAAAGACCACCTTCTTAACGTAGTCTACATCATGACTATGTTAAGACAATGAGTTAGAAAGCCAAGATTTTTAGGAAAAACTTTACTTCAATCATACTTTAATCATTGTCAACCCTCTATGAAGTCTTGAAGGCACTAGCAAAAGATATATGGTTAAAAATGTAATTATTATTTTAAAAAGTACATGACCTCTCTCTTACATCCATGACTCTCTTTAATTTCACACATCTCCCATGCCCCAAAGCTCAATTTGTTATAAAATACGTCATAAAATAACTGGTAATTATATTGATATTTTCACTTAAAACCTTTATTAAAAGATGGACTTGTTTCCATTTTCTATCGTCATTTTGGAACACCATTACTGATGTTCTGATATTCTAAAAGTCTATTAGAATGCCAAGCAAAATGTTTCAACACACTCTCTTGGTGATGTGAGAACCCTCTGTCAGGTATTCCTCTTATCGAATTGGAACTCCTTCGTCAAGACCTCTGTAAGTCTTCATGAGCCTGGAATTCCTCTGGGACACCGAGCTAGTTGTACCATCAACACCTAAACTTCTCTAGGGACCATGCTGAACTTGTACAATATGATCCAACCAACCAAATTGTCATCTCTTTGAACGCACCTTATATGTGGACCGCCTTAAGAACGTATCCTACAAAGGGATTGTGTCTTCTCTATTAACGCGTACGACTCTCTAGTCATGTGTAGAGGTAGATCGCGTTCTCTACTAGTACCTGATGTTTTCTACTGATTTTTTGCAGCAGTGACTATCGATGTTTTCTACTGATGTTTTGCGTGCATGACCCTGAAACTCTCATCTCGTCTCTATTCTCTCGTCTATTCACTTTCTCTCGCAATACTCTCATCTATTCATCTATATTTTTTTTTCTTGGAACTCGCTTAGCCATCTAAACGTGATTTTCTAGATAAAATACATGACTCAATGCTAGTGTGTAAAGGGCCCTGTATGGTCCTGGGAGGAGCACCTAAAGGTATTTGTGCTTGCAGGAGTAAAATGACACGGTGTGACATTGCACTATAGTGCTATATTAACTTGATTAATCTATGACAATCAACTCACGACATGATATTACTTGACGTGCTATTACTTGACTTGATTTGTACTATTTTCCTCGATGGGTATTTACCTGTGATATGGCCAATTCCCTCTTGCTTTTACTTGGTACTTGCTATTATTATCTCTCGTACTTGACACCATCGTGCGATTGCTCTCTATCATGATTCTCCATGCATCAGGTAGTTACTCTGCTTGTTAATATGTTAATCACTTAAAGCAATGTCTGGTTCATAAGATATAAGTCCTACTGAGCTTTCGCTCATCAAGTGTTTTCTTAATACTTTTTAAGTGAGCCAGATGACACACACACATGGATGGGGATGACCAAGAGAGAATGAGCATCCTTGATGAAGTCTAGCGTGGAAGGAAGTTACCATAGTGTCAAATAGAGTTTTAGTGCAGTCTAGTTGCCTTAGTTCTTTCCAATGTAAAGGTGTCAAAGGGACCTAAGTATTGACCCTGAATTAGTGGATGTAATAGACTTAGCAATTTGATTATCAATAAAACTAAGAGTTTGTATTATCTATTTGTTATCTTTTATTGCTCCGACGTATACGACTACTTAATATTATATGTATCTACTCATGTTCCTAGTTTATTTTGTTACTAAATTGGGGGCATGACAAGATTAATATCTTAAATGCCTGAATTAGCAAAAGTATAAGTAAATGAAATATCTTTGAAATAATTCTACAAACTATCAAATAAAAAGTTATTAGGAAAATAATTAAATGGTGTATTGTGAATTGGGCTAAGAAAGACTAGGCTTAAAAAGAGCGAATAAAACTCTAAAATTTGTAATGACCAAAAACTATTATTGAATTAGCTTAAATAAGTTAAATTCTAAGCAAAATGAGCTAAAGAAAGGCTTGAACAAGGATTAAAGAGAAAATAGTAGTTAAAAATCATAATGTCCCATCTATGCAATATTAAATTGGACGCTTGAAATCCATATATCTATAAAAAATGACCTTAAGCCTTTTGGCCAACCCAAGCTATAACTGAAGGCTGATGGGTTTGTGTTGGGGTTTTAGTGGAGGCTTGGAGATCATTAATGATCCTTCTTCCTTCCGTCTTGGCTGGCTGGAGGGAGAAAGATTGCAGCAAGCTAGGGGCCTACTGTTCTTAGTGCTTGTTCTGGAATCAAAGGTAGGTTTTCTCTCAGACTAAGCATGGATAATGTATCTGTAGGTGATATCTGTACAAAAAATTAGTAATCATTCTATAGAAACTTCCAAGCACCTAGAACCATGTGCACTATGTTCTTATTTTAGATTTGTTATTGCTTCATCACTATATTTCCATATGTGCATGGTTCTTTTCATTTAAAAGCAATGTTCATGTCCTTCTCATGCCATAATTAAGAGTGCCTTGAATTCCATCACTATTTCATCCCTGATTCCCTTCTTCAATCCCATTCTTGACACTAGAGTTCATGGAGTAAAGCTGGAATCATAGAACCCTTCTTCATTTACACTCAGGGTCCTTCAAAAATCCTGTTCAATAGTAAGTTTTGATCGGGTCTAGAACTGCAACTTAGAATCGAGATCCAGTAAAGGACAAAACACTAGTCTTGAACAATGAGACGAAACCAGATCATAGTAGAAGTCAAAAGGTGAATCCCTATGGTAAGGATGAAATAAATCTTAGAAGATGTAAAAAAAAAAGGTCTTATCAATATGGTAGGGCCACCTCTCAATAAAACTTTTTTAAAAAGTGAGCCTATTGACAGACTCAATCAAGTCTTACTAGAAGACAAGGAAAAATTGAGGCCAAGGCCTTGGTTAAAATTTGAGTTTCAAACTCATCAGAATAGAGTTATAGACACAAACTAGTCTCCAATTAAAAATCAAGTCTCAAATTTACCAGAATTGAGTCTCAGATGCTGACTAGTCTTCAGTTAAAAATTGAGTCCCAAACTCATAAAAATTGAGTCTTATACATGAACCAATCATGAGTTAAAAATTGAGTCTCATATTCATAAAAATCGAGTCTCAAACACAAATCAATCTTGAGTTAAAAGTCAAATCTCGAAGTCATGAAAATCAAGTATCAGACACAAACAAGTCTTAAATCATGAAACTGAGTCCAGACTCTTGAAAATCAAGTCTCAGACTCAATCAAGTCCTTAAGGCCAAAATTGAGTCCGACTCATGAAAATTTGACTCTCAGACTCACAAGAATTGAGTCTCAGACACAAACAAATTTTGAGTTAAAGAATCGACTCCCCGATTCAAGCTATAAAATTGACTCTAAGATAGAACCGACTTTCTGACTCAAGTTAAAGAATCATTTTCCTAAATAAATTGACTCCCTGACTTAATAAAATGATTCCTTGACTGAATGAATCGACTCCCTAACTAAATGACTCCTGGACTTAAAGAATCAACTCTTAATTATAAAAACCAACCTTCTTCTTTAAGAATTGACTCCTTAACCTGTTAAAGAATCGACTCCCTGACATAAGGAATCGACTCCCAGTGATATAAAACTGATCTAGCTATACTAATCGATGCATAGATATAAGAATTGACTCTTGGTTACAATAATGAACTCCTAGTTATAATAATCGACTCTCTTATAATCAGACCATTAGCATAAACCATCAATCATTGACCATGGCTTGTCATCGGTCAACTAAGATCTTGCCATCTATCAACTAGCCTTGTATCAGTAGACTATAATTGATTGTTTGGTCGACCAAGCTATCTTTCCAGTATTGAAACAATTCTATGAGTTTGTCTTGGTAGACCAATCCGTGAACTTGGGTCGACCAACCCCCTGTTTCACAATGATTGACATGTTGTTAGAGGTTCACTTTCCACTAACCATTCTCAATGAATTATGTTCTTTTCTGAGCTCATCTAGAGCTATTTTTGCAAGTCTTGTACCTTCAATTTCTTACTAAAATCTCTGAACTATCCCTTAGAATGAGTGATAATAATGTGCAACTATATCCTCATATGCATTATTTATTGGAACTCGTGGCTATCAATGATTGTCTAGACAGTACATGAGATCTTGTATCCACAACCAATGTCTGGCAATATAAGGGCCTAATTTGGTCTAAGGAGAGGAGCACATGAAAAGTACATGTGACCATAGGAGATAAATGACTTGACATTACACCCAAGTACTTAACTTACTTGATTGGTCTAAGACAATCACCTCATGAATACTTGCTTGACATGTTACATGCTTGACTTGTACTTGAAGCCCTTGTGGGTGTTATGTCATGGTATGAAGAATTTTACTTGATACACTTGTACAATACTCCCATTAGTCATATCCTTACTTGATTTCTACTTGTTTCCTTTGTTAGTATTATGTCGATTTAAGACAAACCCAACTATGTTACTTCTGCTACATGTTATTGTTCTACATGAATTCAAACCTTCATTACAATATCTCTCTTACTTGACATCAAGATATTGGTTATCTGCTTTTGTTAAATCTTGCCTACATGACATTAGAATTTTTTGCTTGATAACATGTTAATCACTTTAAGCCTACTTGACAAGAAGATATAAATCCTACTGATCTTTATGCTCACCCTACCTAGTTGTATGTTTTTCAGGAGAATCTAATGAGGGCGTAGACATTGAAAGGGCGGGCAAGTGTGACCAAGTTATGCTAGCTATCTTAGAGTCACACTTTCCTTTTTATTTTTGATAACTAAATGTAATAGTCAAGGATGGGCCTATTTTTGACTTGATATAGTTTTCGTGTCAATTAATTTGACATCAATATAAACTATGAGTTAAGGATTAATCCAATGTTCTTTCTTGAAATTTAGTATTGTTCTGAATAACGCCATTAAATGATACATATATCATATTCATGTCCCAAAAATTCTACTCCGGGGCATGACAACAACGCTCCCAAAAAGTGCAAAATCAAGGGACATTGAGCTAGGGCTTTATCCCCAAACTACATCAGAAGCCCATAGCTTGGGAGACTAACTGAGGTACCTTTAACTCAGGGGGTCTTTTCCCTTCATGGAGCATTAGCTCGACGAGAAGAAAGAAGACCTCGCTGGTCCTTAGCTTGGTATGAGTAGGATTGAGACTACCCTAGGTCCTCGACTAACGATGATATCAATAGCTCCCTAAAAAGGCAAAGGGAAAATGACAAAAAGAGGTAAGGCTATGATTACCCTGTCATATTGGACTAAGTTCCATAAGGTGGGTGGACCTTCCCTAGGTGCATAATTAGACAACCATACCAAGGCCATGGCTCCACGGCAAATCACCATTATCTAGGAGGCCATGTCACAGGAAGCACCCTCCATGTCCTATCCATACTCTCCACCGCACCCCACATAGACCAATGGGGAAACTGACATCTATTAAACCCTCTGAGGAGCCCTCCAGTGAAGGTGAGGAGAAAATTTAGCACATATTAGTGGAGAACGATCTTGGGTTGTCTCCTCCCCCTCTTCTACTACTTCCTTAGACACCATCATTAACTTAAGCAACATAGGGTGATTCCCCAGGGCTTGGTCCCTGGGCCTCACCTTGATACTTGTCCTCCTCTATGCAGATTCGCCCTTGGCATGCTCATGCCACCCCCACCATCTAAGGCCATCCAACAAATTGCAACAAGATTGGAGATTCATCCTCTTCAAATATAAAGCATAGTATTGAACTGATTTCTTAGTTTTCGAAGATATTGTATAGTATTGACTTGTCTCATATACAATGCATTTTCAAGCATAAGCTACTAACCTTTTACTTTTCCTGATGCTTGGTTTGAATATTATTAAGTCAAATTTCATGAAATTTGATATTTTAGAATAATAAAATCATCTAATATCATTGCAATCATCCAAATTGATTTCATACTTAAGTTTAATTAAAAAAAATTCAAAATATTTAAATAGTGAAAGATTCCATCTCATTTGGTGTTTCAAGTTTCTTTAGTATATCAATAGTGTATTAATTAGATCTAAACCCTAGTTTACATATAGTCAAACTTATCTACAAATATTAATCAAGTTATTAAATAGGCTATCAATGAATTCTAAGTGAATTATCCAAAAAACATGAAGGATTTAGAAAATAAACAAGATTTGGTTAGTTGAAAAATATAAATGAGCTAAACATACTTGTTCAAGTTTGATTTCACTAAATTGCTATCTAACTTATTGTTCAGACTAAAGATTAGTGGAATTGACCTTTTCAACCCAAATGATACGAACAAGTGAAAGTGATAGACATAATTAAACTATAAAAATTGAATTCCGTTTAAGATTTTTGTTTATATACATAGAATTTGAGTGAAGATTTATCATATAGTTTGCTTGTGCATATAATGTCTTTTTGGACAATATACTGTCGTTTAGGACTTGTTACAATGTTCCATTAGAAGACGTCGAGCATGCTTGGGAAGTTTTTAACAATGTGTTATGTGATTGCATATGTTTTTTTTCACTTTTCTTACTCATCATTATGATAAGTTCATGTATTCATTTAATACTAAGCTTATACTCATTTAATGCAAGACAGATTTCATTTTCATGATTGTCTCTATATATGTAAAAAAAAAAAAAAACCCTAATTCTATTAAAGTTTGTGATCATTTTCTTCCTTTCTCATAATGAAAAGACATTCTCATCTGACAGGAGGAGCACCAAGCAATAAGGAAGAAAAAGATACAAAAAAATGGTAACAGACATCTAAACTGGGAGGACTACAAGCAAATGGAGTTTACTCAAAATGTAAAGCAGCACTTTTTCTTTATTCCAAGCATGAGCTTTTTGAATACATGTATTTAGACAAATTCATTGTCCCCTCATCTTTATTCGAGGACATTAAAACCCTTGCAGGTTATCCAAGAAACATTGAGATGTGGTAACATAGTAAAATGTGTCCACAGAAAGGCAATAGTAGATGTCAAATATAAAGGTACATATCATTCTTATGCTTGGTCAAATCCCCTGGATGTGAGTCCAACATAGCATCACTCGTAGATTGCATGCAATGGAGAATAAGAAAAAATTTCTAAATTATTTGCAGGATATCTGATTCCTCGTGGATGGAAGGTTCTTCCTGTCTTTACTGCAATACATTTGGATTCATCCCTACATAAAAATGCAACAGAATTTTACCCTTGGAGATGGAAGGTACATTTTGGTTACCCCTTTTAAGGTCAAAAGTGACTAGCAAAAAGGATACTAGTTATAGAAAGTTTCGTATCCATGTATACATTATAGGAAAAGAAGTTAGAAATATTAAATAGGTAAGATTATATATGAATGTTTTTAATGCAAATTTGATGCATTACAGGAGAATGTATCCCCAAAGATAGCCACACCATTTAGTGGAGGCATGAGGCTTTGCCCTGGAGCTGATCTAGCCAAAGTGGAGACTGCAGTTTTCCTTCATCATCTAATTCTTAATTTCAGGTAGCCTCCTACTCTTTGTTACTTTTCATTCCAATTGATTTGACCTAAGAACTATGCCATGTCATTGTGGCACCACACAGAAGATCTGCATTGATTTCCATTTTTTACCATTATTTTAGTCTTTGTAAGATTACCAACGGAAAAATTATTGGGAGTTTCCTATTAGATCGGTAAAGGTTTTTGAAACAAGTGTGACAATGGATTTTTAGTTTTGGCACTAAAGGTTCTTTCATCTAATAACGCAGATGCTTCCTCCAAAAAGAAAATATTGTTTTAATTTCCCTATTCCAAGCCTATCCTTGTGCTAGTATGAAATAAGAGATGTAGCACCCAACTTACGTACCAAACATGACCCTAAAGAATCCTATTGAAAGAATTGAAAATTATGCTATAAGGTTTCAATAGTCTGCACATTGAAACTATTGTTGTGAATATGCATCTTAACTTACATGGCTTTATTCACTGCAGATGGACAAGCACTAAAGATGATCATCCTATGGCACATCCGTACGTAGAATTCAAAAGTGGCTTGCCTTTAAAGATACAACTTTTGGAATGAAAACCTTGAGAGCATAAAATTACTCCTCAGAATCGTTTGAACATAAACGAAAGTGTAAGGATGGTACGATGTTATCTTTTTCAATTATGTTAAATGAAGGATTCCATGCAATGTTAAATGCCATCATATGGCAAGATTGAACCAATATTATGCCAAAATTGACGAAGTAGGCTCATGAAGATGAATCTCTCTCTCTCTCTCTCTCTCTCTCTCTCTCTCTCTCTCATCAAAGAGAAGGAATGCAGACCACATGAACTTTCTGGCCATTTCTTTAATTAAGTGACCTTCTACTTGTCGGTTGAAATTTCTATAGAAATCTAATTATGTTAGTGGTCTAAAGGTTTTTTAGACCCTTCATGAAGAAAGATGTATCATAAGATAAATTCTTGGAAAATAGTTGGCAAGTTTTTTATATGTAACTCACTTCTTATTCTGCTATCAAGTTTCAAAGTCAAATTATTTGCTAAGTAAGCTCCAACTAACTTACAGCTACACAAGTCCATCCGTTGTGAACCTTTTATTCATCTTAAGTTAGGAGATTTAATTTGTAACCTATAATTAGAATATGAAAAATCGCATAAATGGCTTTCAATATCTAATATCCTTCCCTGAAAATAATTGGGCCAAAACCTATAAACCAAAATTGAGCTCCAACATTACGTTATAGCTGACAGTACTTGCTCATTGCCAGTGTTGTGAGGCCGAGGAGTCATGCACCCATGCATATTAAACTAACAATTATATGTGATATAGAATGCCGTCGTACCAAATGATGAACAACGCATTCTTTGCATCTTCATACGTAGCGAGATATTTGTGTCTTGTTGGTATCGCTAGCTACAACAAAATTCTTGGAGACATAAATAGCGCTTGTACAAAACTGATACAACCAGCTTTGATTATTAGCAATCTTCTTGGTGCATGCCATTAGCATAAACATTCACCATATATATATACAATATCATAGTCGTGTGTTGGCTTTACGCAGGATATATATAAAAGGTTCATCTTGCCACTCATTTATGTTGATAACTTTATATATTTTCTTTTTTTAAATGGACGCTGCACCCCATATTTTGGCATCACCATGCAGCACGAGAGTGATAAAACGTAAAGGCAATGATAAAAAGGTTAAGTTAATAGAGATTGCCTCCCACTGGAAATCTAGATAGATTAGGGTGATGATTCTTGGCAGACAATTTCAATAGTCATGAACTCCCTCTGCCTTGAAACACTAGAGATTTGCAATACCAACGACCCATCGATTCTTGTGATCATAGATGTTACTCCTCCTTGTTGTCCACTTTACAACACTTGGGTTTTGTACGCCCCCAAACGGTCGCAGCCCAGTGATTGAATCTTCATCGTACATGTGGAAAGATCATTCCAAGTATTAAGGTCCTCAGCAGCTCTTACACAAGAGAAAGTGTGAGGTGGGTTGCACAACTGCTTGACGAATCAGGTTGGCAATCGAGGAATCCACCTTACGTTTTCTACTTGGTCGATTGGGTAGAAATTGTTTCTCCATCCACAGTTGTACATGTCCACAAGTCCAAGCAACCAAAACTGAACCTTTCCATAGAAATCTTACAAAAATTTAAGAAACTTTTGTTAGTATTTGTATTAACAAATTCCGTGTTGGTATCTGGTAGACAAATTTTAGAGAAGAAAGCATATGGCTACTAGAGAGGAAAAATCGCAGCCAAAAAATTTCATATCAAAAGGCCCATGAAGTTTATTTGGTCCAGTAGATGACAGCCTAACAAATATCCTAAGCCCATCTATCGGAAGCCCAAAGAGCAAGGCCTATGAAGTGCTATAACGTCCCAAATCACGGCCCATAGAGAAAGATCTCCAAGTTCAAAAAAAGACTCCATAATAGGGAAAACTCGAGCGACTAGATAACTATCAAAGGAACCCCTTTGGAAAAGCACTAAAAGTAGCAAACTCCCAATAGAATTCGGCTAAACCAAAAGACATAGAGAGATTAAGATAAGAAAAAGGAGTCTCACATGATCTACTCAAGGGTAATTAACAGACTATCAGGCACTGATAAAGACTCTTATCCTAGAAGCACATCTCCCAATCTACCTATTCCTTTATGTGACCTTTGCAAAGCCGATGAGGGAGTACACAACTATATATTCTCAGAAATCGCCCTCCAGAAGAAGTGAATACACTGTAGACCCTCAAACTGGTAAAGAACGATTCCATATCCTTTAACATTTCTTCTGTCTTTCTTGCTCTTTATTCTTATCCATCATTAATTTAAGCATCAAAATTTTTTCCTTAAGACCCTGATATTCTGTCTTCTTTGCAAATCTATCACCAATAGGACCTGTCGTATCATCACTGTCAGTTCTCCCTCACCGTCCGAGGGTCTGTGACAGGTTATGAGATCAACCTTGCTACTAGCCCTGATTCGAGAAAACAATACAATATATATTTCACATTGTAAAGTAGAAAGAGATGGATCCAAACGTCTCTTCTTGTGAAGTCTATAAAGAGATCCTGTGATCATGGCATGAATTTCTAAAAGCCAACATGACGGAGACATCTTTCTTTCCACATACACTAAGGAAATAGAAAACCAAAAGAAACTAAAAAATTAGCAGTGTGTCAAGAAGAACGTCGCACATGAATATGCAGAGACATATCTTAAGACAACTACGAAACCAAATTTAATCCACCTTTAGTTTTATATCCACATCACTAGAAAAGATAAGAAGATAAGTTTCATTTTCTTCTTTTTCCTTCCTTGTACATTTCATCAGTAGGTAGCAAATAATATTATCAAATAATGACCACTAAGTCTACTAGTACACAAAACGTTTTATGATCAATGCCTTGATATCCATCTGAAGAAATTAGATAGCATGAGACACAAAGTTAATCATGTCTTAACTTCACAGAACAAAGGATGAGCCACTGATTAATACCTGATTTGGAAGAAAATGGTGCACAATCTGCAGTCCAATTTTCACCTGCCAGCTCGTCAAGGAACTCAACATCAATCGGATTGAAAATTAGGGCAAAAAATGTTATAATTGTATATCCCAATCAGAGTGATAACATCCGTGTTATAAGGTACATACAATTACACCTTAGGCACACACTAAGAACACAATGACAAAAATACCTACAAACATAATTATTTTAACACTTTTCCTCAAGCTGGAGCATATATATCAAATATGCCCAGCTTGTCACATAGAACACTAAACCGGCCAAATCCAAGTGATTTTGTGAAGAGATCTGCAAGTTGGTCCTCAGTAGTGGTGAAAGGAGTACTAATCTTTTGAGACATGACGACATCTCGAACAAAGTAGTAATTAACCTCAATAGGTTTTGTGCTTTATGAAATATTGGGTTCTTTGCAATATGGATAGAAGTCTAATATGTCACATGTCATCACCATAGGTTTATATATAGTAGGTAACTCCAAAGTCTGTAATCAAAGATATTAGCCACATCATTTCATAAGTTGTCTGAGCCATTGTCCTATACTCAGCTTTTGCACTAGATCTAGCAACAACACTCTGTTTCTTACTTCTCCAAGTGACAAAGTTGCTTCCAACATACGTCTAGAATCCTAAGGTAGACTGCCATTCCAATTGAGATCCTGCATAATCTACATCAGAAAAAGCCTTAATAGATAAATGACCACTTTTCTTATATAGAAAACCACATCTAGGAGCTACTTTAATATAATGTAGGATGTTTAGAGCAACTTCCCAATGACATAACTTTGGGTTTTGCATAAATTGATTGACAACTAATACAACAAACGCAATATTTTGGCGAGTCACGATCATATATATCAACTTTCCATAGAGCCGCCTATATTAAGTAACATCATTGAACACTAGACTATCCTCCACTTCAAGATCAGACTGAGGAACAATGGGTGTATCAGCAGGCCTACAACCCAACATTCCCATCTCTTGTAACAAGTCCAAAGCATATTTCCTTTGAGGTAAGAAAACACCATCATTACTCTAAGCAATCTCAATCCCAAGAAAATAGAATGGTCTCTCATGGTTTTTAATAATAAAATGACGCTAAAGGTATTTCTAAACTTCCTTAACACCATTTGTATCACATTTTAAGCAACATATCATCAACATACACAACAAGAATCACCACACCAGTAGCTATACAGTGAATAAACACAGAAGGATCAGCTTGACTTCTCTTCAATCCAACTCTAAAATAAATCTGGCTAAGTTTCTCAAACCATGCCCAATGACTCTATTTTAAGCAATAAATTGCGTTCTTTAATTTGCACACCATCTCCCCCTGAGTAACATACCCAAGAGGTTGCTCCATATACATATCTTTGTTAAGATCATCATACAAGAAGGCATTCTTGACATCTATTTGAATCATATTCCAGCCCTAATTGGTGGCAAGAGAAAACAACATCCGAATAGAGTAAAGTTGATCAACAGGAGAAAATTCTCGAAATAATCAACCCCATAAGATTGAGTAAATCCCTTGGCTACAAGTCTAGCTTTATATTTGTCAATAGAGTCTTCCAGAGTGTACTTTATAGTGAATGCCCATGACAAGAAATAGGAGTAACACCGCTTGCCGGGGTACAAGGATCCAAGTACCATGAGACAATAAGGCACACATTTCCTCATCCATAGTATCCTTCCACTCAGGTTTGGATAGTGCTTCAGAGATAGACCAAGGAATGTGAATAACATAAATAGATAAGGTAAACTAGCAAAAAGATGGAGACAAAGCATTATAAAAAATGAAGTCTACAAGAGGATGCTTTGTACTAGACCATTTTCCTATGTGAAGGGCAATAGGAAGATGATCAGAAGAGGGAAGTAAATTCTCACTAATGGGAGGAGGAGCCTCCAATGAAGAAGTTGACTATGGCAAGTGTGGTGGCCAAATCTGGTCACCTAGGCCCATGATGGCCCATTACGGCCCTCTCGTGTCCTGTCAACAAATGTGACACCATTTCAAGGGGCCGCGTCCTCATCGGGGCGGTTCGAAGACCTCGATGTATGACCCCCGTGATCGGACGTCGTCGAGCTCCGCAGCAGCGTATCCCCGAGCAGGTCATCTGTCCTTCCATACCGAACAACTACGGACGCTACCGATCAACGCGTTCCATCACCACGCGAGTCACCTGCTCGGTGATCTTGTCCGGAGGTTGCCGAACAGCTCTCCGTATTCTCACGACAGTTATAACCGTCCCCAGCCACACGCCCCATCATCAAGAGGCGCGTTAACTGCCTGGCATCTCAACAGACATCTGGGTGCATAACTCCTTCCGTTATGTGCACCCATATAGGCGCCTTTTCAGGCACGATCTACCACCATTACGCACGATTGCCTCCGCACCTACGCCTATAAAGGTACAGGTACAGGACCCTGCTCTGGTACGTTCTCTCTCACGCGAACACACCCTTACGCATTCAAACCCCCTGCCTTACAGCCTCTCACTGACTTAGGCATCGGAGGGTTTTCCCGGTCTTCACCGGGGCCCCCGGATCCACTCTGGTTTTGCAGGCTTCCGTCCGCACCGGCGTTCGTCTTCCCCATCTTCTTTAGTGGAGGCCCGTTTGGCTCCGGCCCAAACAGGAACTTACCACCACATTTGGCGCCGTCTGTGGAAACAACACAGTGAACACAGTTGCTCGCGGACGATCCTCTCACCAGAACGCAGGGAGTAGGGCGACCAGATCTCGCCGCTCACAGGCGAATTCTCCTCGCCGGTCTACTCCTGTCGACGTCAACATCGCCCCTGCGGGCACCAACAATAATGACGTCCCCGCGCCAGCGGTCGCCACGCCGGCAACTGCTCTCGAAGTAGCAGAGCTTCGGGGGCAGATGCAGCAGTGAACAGGTGTTTGCCTTGCCCTGCAGACTCAGCTGGTTGGACCACCAGCCTCGGCGGTCCCCCTACCGCGAGAGCGGCAGGTGGCATCGTCGCATCGGCGTTCTCACACGTCCCGGCGCCTCAAGAGTAGCAGGCAACTCACCGCGCCGTCGCATCGAGCCCCGTCCGAGGAGCGGCGCCGAGCGCCGCGGGCGTTCGCCCCGTCGCTCTGTTGCCTCCCCCCATCCGCCGCGATCGGTCGTGGGAGCCAACTCCCACGAGTCAAACGAGGGGGCCCCGCCAATTCCGAACAGGAGCTCGCCAGGCGCCTGCGGCGTGTGGTCGACCTCGAGCGCCGCGTGGACACGATGGTCCAGCGCGCAGAGGGGAAAGCTCCAGTGGAAGATGACCTGGACTTCCGCTCCCCTTTCAGCAGGGAGATCCTGGAAGCTCAGGTCTCTTCCAAGCTCCCTCTGCCCACCATCGCACCCTACGACGGCACCACCGATCTGGCCGACCACATCCACGGCTTTGAGTCGCACATGGTGTTCCATGGAGCATCAGATGCGGCCAAATGCAGGGCCTTCCCTGCAACTCTTAAGGAGACTGTCAGGGCCTGGTTCGAGACCCTCCCTGCGGCTCCATCACCTCCTTCTACCAATTGAAGAAGTCCATTCGGACACTTCCTGGTGGAAGGTCGCAGCCGCGAACAGCGCTTCTCTCCTGGCCGTGCGCCAGAAGAAGGGCGAGGCGCTCTGGGATTTTGTTAAGAGGTTCCGAACAGAGGCACTTCGCATCTCGCGCCTGGACGTCCTCTGGCGACCAGTGCCTTATTCAGGGCACCCGCGACGGCTTTTTGTAGAGGACCCTCGGCGTCCAGCAGCCTGCCAACCCTTGCCGAGCTGCTCTCCATCGCACAACGCCACGCGGCTTGCGAGGAGAGCCTAGCAGCAAGTAGGGCCGAGCAGGAGCAGTCGGATAAGAAGAGGCCTTCCGACAACGGTTCCAACCGTGATCGGAAGAAGGGACAACACAATGGTGACTCTCCGCACCGTCCGCTCCCCTTCACCAACTACACCCCCCTCACTGTGGCACCCGAACAGATCCTGGCGGAGATCAGAACGAAGCATATGTTCGGTGGCCACAGAGGATGCGCTCCGACCCCCGGAGGCGCGACCAGAACAAGTACTGTCGCTTCCATCGTGACCACGGCCACGATACCTCCGAGTGCCACCAGCTTAAGGACGAAATCGAAGACCTTATCAAGCGTGGCTACCTTGGACGGTTCGTACGCCGAAATGAGGAGCGCCCCAGACGCCGAGAGCGGACTCCCGAGCAGCCGATCAACAATGAGCCCAATGGGCAGGAGATCAACATGATCGCGGGAGGCTTCGGCGCAGGCAGAGAAAGCACTCGAAGCCGACGCGACTACGCAAGGCGAGTGCATGTTGTAGATAGGCCTTCGGCACCTCAGCCGGCTCCATATCCCACCAGTCCTGCACGCGCACAGCCCGAGGAGGCTATAACCTTCTCGGACGAAGATCTTGTAGGGGTTACGACCCCACACACCGATGCGTTGGTCATTTCGGCCACCATCAATCACTGTAATGTGCGCCGGATTCTGGTGGATAATGGAAGTGCCCCCGATGTCTTGGTTTACGATTGTTTCGTCCTCATGGGCCTGAAAACCGATCAACTCGCCCCTGTAAACTCGCCTCTGTTCGGCTTTTCGGGAGTTTCGGTCCAGCCCATGGGAAGAGTTTGCCTCCCGATCACTTTAGGGACGGCTCCAAGGATCGTGACCAAGATTGTGGACTTCTTGGTCATCAACAACATTCCTGGATACAATGCCACCTCGGCAGAGGTCTGATCGGGTGCATCAAAGCGGTACCTTCGTCACTCCATCAGAAGATGAAGTTCCTACCCCGAGCGGAGTTGGCGAAGTGCTCGGATGTCAGCGCGAGTCTCGCCGTTGCTATGTCCTCTCTTTAAGAGACAAGCAACCACTCGCAGACCCAGCCCAGCCAACGTCTGATCAGCCTCTACCAGCCGAGGAGCGCCTGCTAAGATCTAATTCCCGTCCAGGTAGACGATGACCCCGAACACGTCTTATACATTGGCGCCTTGTTAACAGAGGCCGAGCAGCAACGCTACACTGCCTTCCTGCTGACCAATTTGGACGTGTTCGTCTGGTCTGATGATGAGCTTCCGGGCATTCCCCCGGAGATAATGGTGCATCGCCTCCGTCTGGATCCCCGGATTCCACCAGTTCAACAAAGGAGGCGACCTGTGAACCGAGAACGGCAGACCGTGATTCAGGATCACGTAGTCAAAAGCCAAACTGTTGGGCTCCTCCGAGAAGCCCAATACCCAAGGTGGATCTCCAATGTGGTCCTCGTGCGCAAGGCCAACGGTAAATGGCGTGTGTGCGTCGATTACAAGGATCTCAATAAAGCAACGCCCAAGGACAACTTCCCTCTGTCGCGCATTGATAGCTGGTGGATGCTACTTCCGGTCACGAGCTCCTCAGCTTTTTGGACGCCTACTCTGGTTACCACAAGATCAGTATGCATCCCCGGATCAAGACAACGACGTTCGTCACAGACCTAGGCTATACTGTTTTACCAGAATGCCTTTCAGCCTAAAGAACGCGAGCGCAACTTACCAGCGGCTGGTCAACAAGATGTTCGAGCAGCAGATCAGGCGCAACATGGAGGTCTATGTTGATGACATGCTGGTCAAGACGCTTCCGAGCATTGACCACATTTCCGACCTCCAGGAAACTTTCGCAACTCTGCGAAAGTACAATATGAAACTCAATCCTGCCAAGTGCGCGTTTGGTGTTCGGCCGGGCAAGTTCCTCGGTTTCCTTGTGTCAAACAGGGGAATAGAGGTAAACCCGGAGAAAATCCAAGCCGTGCTTGAGATGAGCAGTCCAAAGACAGTGCGCGACGTCCAACGTCTGACAGGGCGTCTTACGGCACTGAACCGGTTCATGTCCCGAGCAGCAGAAAGAAGTTTTAACTTCTTCAAGTTGCTCCGAGGCCCTAAAAGTGCCTCGAAGTAAGGGGGGCAAGTACGGTGGACTGATGAATGCGAGGCTGCCTTCACCGAGCTGAAGGCATATTTGGCAGCCCCTCCTGTTCTCTCAAAGCCTGTGCTCGGGGAACCTCTGTTCGTGTATCTCTCGGTTACCGAACACTCCATCAGCGCAGTCTTGATCAGAGAAGAAGGAGCGGCGCAACATCCGGTGTATTATTCAGCAGGGTCCTCCAAGAAGCTGAAAGGAGGTACCCCCGAGCAGAAAAGCTCGTCCTTGCTCTCGTCACGACTGCCCGGAAGCTTAGGCCCTATTTTCAGGCCCATTCCGTCACGGTTCTAACCGATCAGCCGCTGAAATCCATCCTTCAGCGGCCGGAGGCTTCGGCAGGCTTGTTAAGTGGGCGATAGAGCTTGGTGAGTTCGACATCAGCTTCCGACCGAGGACGGCGGTCAAGGCGTGGCGTTAGCAGACTTCATTGCAGAATGTACTCTCCCGACCGAGCAGGATCCTCCGTTGGCGGATGAACCCCCATGGGAGCTCTACGTCGACGGGTCCTCTTGCGTTACAGGAAGTGGAACTGGCTTGGTCCTCACCTCCCCGGAGGGGTTAGAGTTCCAATACGCCCTCCGTTTCCGCTTTCCAGCCTCCAACAACGTGACTGAGTACGAAGCTTTGCTGTCTGGTATCCGCATGGCTAGGCACCTTGGAGCCATTCAGCTTAGGGTCTTTAGTGACTCCCAACTGGTTGCCAGCCAGGTAAGCGGGCAGTTCGGAGCGAGGGAACCCCGCATGGCTCAATACCTTCAACAGGTCAAGAGCCAAGCAGAGGGCCTCCTACACTTCGAAGTCATACACGTACCACGGGAGCAGAATGTGCGAGCCGATGCACTTGCCAAGTTGGCGTCCTCAGGTGACATCGCCCCTTCCCGCTCCGTGTTTATTGAAGAGCTCGCCTTACCGAGCACGGAGGTAGATGTTGCAGCCATAGAAACGGACCCACCAACTCCGAGTTGGGTGGACCCTCTCTTGGCGTACTTACTCCGGGGAGAGCTTCCGCCCGAACAGAGCGAAGCTCGGAGAATCAGGATGCGTTCTCAGCATTTCACCCTCGTAGAAGGTAAGTTGTACCGACGGTCCCTTTCAAGACCTCTTCTGCGTTGCCTCAACCCTGAGGAGGCCCTTGCGGCCATAGAAGAAGTCCACGAGGGGCTGTGCGGAAGCCACCTGGGGGGCAGAACACTAGCACGCAGCATTATCCGAGCAGGGTTCTGGTGGCCTTCTCTTCAGAAGGATTGCATGTCCTTCGTCAGGAAATGTCCAAAATGCCAAAAGTTCGGAGAGCTCATCAAGCAGCCTGCCGAACAGCTTCACAGCCTGTTCGAGCCACGCCCTTTCGCCAGATGGGGCATTGATATCTTGGGTCCCTTCCCAGAGGCCCAAGGGCGGAAGAAGTTTCTGTTTGTGGCCATCGATTACTTCACCAAGTGGATCGAGGCCGAACCTGTTGCCATGATCACCGAACAAGCCGCGTGGAAGTTCGTCTGGAAGAACCTCCTCTGCAGGTTTGGCGTTCCAAGAGTGATCACCTCCGACAACAGGAAACAATTCGACAGCACCTTCTTCAAACAGAAATGTGCCGAGCTCGGAATCTACAACCACTTCACTTCCGTGGCGCATCCCCAGGCTAACGGTTTGGTTGAAAACGCCAACCGAACACTGCTGCACAGGATCCGCACAAGAGTAGAGGCTGCAGGTGGATCATGGATTGACGAGCTCCCTAACGTTCTTTGTGTCACCGAACGATTGCTCGGGTAGCTACAGGGGAAACACCTTTCCATTTGGCCTACGGCTCGGAAGCTGTTGTACCTCTGGAAGTAGCCCTTCCCACCATCCGAGCAACCCACTTCGACGAAGCCGCCAACAACCGTGCTCTTCGGAAAACTTGGACATGTTTGCGAGCGACAAAACGACGCCAGCATTCGCCTCGTTTCTTATCAGCAACGGCTCGCGCAGTATTAAATGCGCGAGTCAAGGAAAGGCGGTTTAATGTAGAGATTTGGTTTTGCGCCGCTATTCGGCTTCGGATCCCCGAAGAGCAGTCAGCAAACTTGCCATTAAATGGGAAGGACCTTATCAGGTCACCCACGTCCTTGGGAAAGGCTCATATAAGCTAACTACCCCTAGTGGCGAAGCCATACCTAGGACTTGGCATGTATCTAACCTCAAGACTTACCATTTGTAAAAGCCTTCGCTCGGCATCCCACTTCTCTTCTCCCTATTCCTATGGTTCTCAATGATCTGCGCTGTGCATACAATGCTTATAAAACCCGCAGATCTCCATCCGAGCAGGAACAATGACGAAAGGGAGAAGATAGAAAAAGAGACGCCATAGTCAAAATAGGAAAGAAAATTTTCATTTACTAATCCTTTTTTTTTACAAGCATGGCTGCAAAAAGGGAAATAAGAAGAACATGGAGCATGGGGATTAAGGAGCTTGTTCGGAAGGACCAACATCTTCACCGAAGAGGGAATCCGCCTAGACTGGAATTGTGCGAAGCGCACACCATCTAAACGGGCGTCATGAGTGCGACGCCGGCATTCCCGAACAGTAGCCTCAAAGGCTTCTCGGGCGCGTTCAACCCAGGAAAGCCGCTCTCCGAGATCCTTCCCAGCATTAAGACCTACCCTGTAGCAGCGGGCCCCATACTGTCCAAGTCTTCCTTGTATTCCGGCCCGGCCTTGTACTCAGCAATAGCACGGGCCCCCGCATCTACTACCACCTTGGCCAGGGCGTCCTTTTCGGCCTGCGCCAAGGTAGCCTCCAGCTTCGAAGCCTGGAGGGCAGCTTTAAGGTTCTTCACCTCCTCCTTCAGCACTGCCTCACGAGCCTTATATCTCGCTGACAGGTCCTCGCAGAAAGCCGCCTACGCCTCAAAAAGATATTTCTGCTTCTGACCCCAAGCAGCTAGAGCCTTGAGGATGCCCAGCGACTTGGACATTCCATCCGCAAGCGCCTCCATATCAACATCGCTCATGCCTTCATCCTCTAGCCTTCCGGGTGGTAACCTTCCACTGGTCTCTCCGGAGTCTGCTCGGAAGGAAGGTCTAGGCACCTTGCCAGCTGGTCAAAATGAGAAGCAGTAGGGCTCGCAGGCAGCTCCCTTGGCGCGTTCTCCATACGACGAAGGGTCGCCTCCAACGCTGCCACAGAAGGATCTTCGGGAAGCTTCTTGAGCAGCGCTTCACTGAGGGGTCTTCGGTCATCATCGGACTCTTCAGCCCGATCACCGCCCCCAACACCCGCAGCCTCCCCCCCATCACCTTCAACTACCTTGGAGGTTGCATTTACATTAGCAACCACCTCGGTGGGGGGCATGGGGGGCAGGATTCCCCCGGTGGTAGCAGCAATATCCTCGGACGCCCCCGTCGTCGCGGCCGCTTTTTCAGTGGCCCTTGCAGCAGGAACCACTTCCTGTCCCTCAGACGGAGTTGCGCTTGGCGCTGGAGCCACCACGCTGCTTGCTACCACCCCAGCAGGGGCGGAAACCTTCGTCGCATCAGCATCCTCCTCCCGCCGAACAGGAGACACCGCAACTTCTCCACTCCTCCTGGAAGAAGCCCCCGCAGTGTTGCTGGTAGTACCGTGCTCGGCCCACCAATGTTAGAAGCATCAGAGGGCTCCCTATCCTTCGAGCAGGTGGAGCCCCTGGCCTCTTCTCCGGCAGGGCTCTCGACCCGTCGCTCACGACGACGAGCCCCAGCTCGGTCGCCATCTTCTGCGCGACCTCTGGGCGCGCCACGGAGGCCACCCGCGGCACTCCCTGATCGGCCGATTCCACGGCCTCACTTTTTCTGCGCAGCAGCAACTGCGCCTCTTCCGCTTCCTCCTCAGTCCCCTCCTCGTCACGTGGAGGAGTAGCTTGGACCGTCTTCTTCCTCTTCCGAGCGCGGAGTTGTTCTGCCTCCTCCGCTCTCGTCGAACAAAACTGGCCTCCTTTTTATGGAAGCGGAAGGACGACTCGCCCCGTCGCCCTTCTCGGTGGAGTCTGAGCTCCAGCCGAAACCACCTCCTTGGTGGCCTTCTTCTTCAGGCGAATCCTTCCGGGCCCCTTTTCAGGGGCCCGTGCCTTGGCTGGACGCTCCTCAGTAGGCAAAGAGCAACGAGCGTCGTTGTTACTACTGCGGTGCCGACCCTCATGGCAGAGGGAACCCGAACAACGGCAGCAACGTCGTCGCCCTCATACACCATATGCGCCAAAACAGGGATCTGCTCGGCAAAATCTTCATTCGCCTCCTGATCCCTTCCGGCCTCCAGCTCTACGACAGCTGCACATAAAGAAAAGAAGAAGAGGAAGAGTTAGAGTGAGGTCACCAAACCAACGAGTAAATAACCAGAGTTCGTATACTTACTCCACGGTTTGCGCAGGCCGTACTTGACGAGCGAGAACTCGGTCACATAGCCTTCTCCATTCCGAACACCTGCTCGGAGAAGACTGTCCGATGCCCTCGCCTCGTCCTGGATCAGCTTCGGAAAGTTGTCCTTCCGTGCCGAGCAGATAACAGTGGGGAATCCCCACTCGGCACCACCCCGGTGGCGCACAAAAAATAGCATGTCCATCCAACCCTTGTTGTTGGAATATTTGTTGGACGGCCCGATGTACATCCTGTCTGTTCGGTGCTTTGCGTAGTAGATATCTGCTCCTGATGCTCGAGAAGCAGACAGCTTGAAGTGAGCCTGGAAAACATCCGCTGAGCCCTGGATCTCTTTGACCTTGCAAATGACGCCGAAGATGCAGATGTACCTCCATGTGTTGGGCGTCAGTTGTATTGGTGAAACGCCCCAACAGTTCAAGAGCGCCTTCGCCACTTCCGGCAGCGGTAGCCGAAAACCCGCCTCCAGGTGATCTACGGAGAGGAGGAGGCAACCTGGTTTGTTCACCAGGAACGACTCCCCTTCCTTCGCGTCGATGATCTCGTACTCGTCACCGATCCTGAAGCGCTCACGGAGTCCGCTGTAATGGCGGTACCGTGGTCCGCTGGACGCCGCGACGGTCACCCCACTTGCTCCCGCGATGGCCTTCCCTCTGCTCGCCATCACTGGAAGAGTCGCGGGAAGCGGCAGCAGCAAGAGGAGACGAAGGAGAAGGTGGAAAGCTAGGAAGGCAAGAAAACTCAAGGCTGGAATGCTGGAAGGTTTTTCGTAGGCGTGACTCCCGCCTTCGCCTCCTCCCCTCCTTATAAGAAAAGGGGGAGCGAAATTCGAGGCGGGCCCTAAAACGCCGCTCCTTCCAGTTTCAAAAATTTCCCCTCGGTACAACGTTGGCGCCGTTCGAACGCGACGACGACGCTCCTGGCTCGACACGGCTTTGCACCCATCATGATGGGTTAGCCGTTTGACAGGACTCCAAGCGGCGGCACCACGCAACGGGCCATCGCATTAAATGCGGAAGCGACGCCCCGAAGAGCGCTCGTCTCACCGAGCCACTCGAGAGCGTGGGGGGCAAGTGTGGTGGCCAAATCTGGTCACCTAGGCCCATGATGGCCCATTACGGCCCTCTCATGTCCTGTCAACAACGTGACACCATTTCAAGGGGCCATGTCCTCATCGGGGGGCGTTCGAAGACCTCGATGTATGACCCCCGTGATCGGACGTCGTCGAGCTCCGCAGCAGCGTATCCCCGAGCAGGTCATCTGTCCTTCCATACCGAACAACTACGGACGCTACCGATCAGCGCGTTCCATCACCAGCGAGTCACCTGCTCGGTGATCTTGTCCGGAGGTTTCCGAACACTCTCCGTATTCTCTCGCGACGGTTATAACCATCCCCGCCACGCGCCCCATCATCAAGAGGTGCGTTAACTGCCTAGCATCTCAACAGACATCTGGGTGCATAACTCCTTCCGTTATGCGCACCCATATAGGCGCCTTTTCAGGCACGATCTACCACCATTACGCACGATTGCCTCCGCACCTACGCCTATAAAGGTACAGGTACAGGACCATGCTCTGGTACGTTCTCTCTCACGCGAACACACACCCTTACGCATTCAAATCCCCTGCCTTACAAGCCTCTCACTGACTTAGGCATCGGAGGGTTTTCCCGATCTTCATCGGGGCCCCCTGATCCAACTCTGGTTTTGCAGGCTTCCATCCGCACCGGAGTTCGTCTTCCCCATCTTCTTTAGTGGAGGCCCGTTTGGCTCCGGCCCAAACAGGAACTTACCACCACAGCAAGGTAACAGACAGTGTACTAAACTTGTCCAAATATAATATCCTCATCCAGAGGCTCAACATGACAATCAGTGTCTATAGTAGGCACATCCAGACAAAGAAGATCAAGGAGGAAGGAGAAGTCTATGCCGGGGAATCATAAAAGGGCACAGACTTGTGATTCCCTGATAGTTTACATGATTTGTAGAGGTTTGAATTGAATAGAAGTAGGGTTTTAGGAAGATTTCTATGTGAGAAATGAAGAATAGGGTTTCTGTATGAGAAGGCGATGAGTCGGGCTGTCACATTTAGGTCGTGACCCCTAGCCCCGTCGCGTTCTCTTTGTGAATGCATCCTATCGGGCTGTCACATTTTTAACACAACAATCGACCCCGTCGCGTTCTTCTTTCTGAGGTGTGTTAAGTGGTCTTGGGCAATGAGGGTTCTGTGTGGACTTAGCCTTGGTTATTTAATGTTGATTTAACATGTTTAAGCATGGTTAATGATAGTAAAGCATGACTTAGGGTTAATGGTTCAGATGGTTAGTTAGTTATTTATGTTTATCATGTAATGATGTTCAACATGTAAGAATTATGCAGTTATGTGTTGAACAGTAGTATTTATATACATTTGAGTTAGGAGTTATATGATAACCTGTGATGAATAATCATGGTACACCGTGGTTTATGAATGAATGGTTTAAATGTGTGTTAGGTGTGTAGCGTGGTTTGTGTGTTTGTCAAGCTTGGTGGTCCAGCACCTATTCCGAAATGCCTCTCTAGTCGAATACTCTAGGTTCTTTGTGAGTCATGCACATTGTGCTCAGGGTTTGTCCCAGTACTATGTGTGCCGTCAAGGTCTATGTTATCTTCCTCGACACCCTCACTTGTTTGTTTGTCGAGTAGCCCATTTGACTAAGGAAAAGACGACAGTGGGGTAGCCACTTGTGGTGTGTAAGTGTTCTCAGTTCGGTCGCTTGTAGCACACTCGAGGTTGGGGGACGGACACTAGTGGATGTATTGGTCCCCAACTAGTTCTGTGTTTCCACTTGCCTCACTCTACTAGCCCGGAACCTGTAGAGGTGTGTCAAGCATGGGTCTGCAATATGTGTGGCTCTAGAGTGGTGTTGGTTAGTCTCCACAGTTCTTTGGCTTACGAAGTGTTATGGTTGAGCCGCAGTTGGACTTTCTATCCGTGGCTACGAGACTGAGAGGTGGTTCTCATGTTTGTTAGCTTGGGTTGGATATTGACGTCATGAACTAGTAGTCTTTACCTGAGTGGTGGCGTCGTCCCTTCCGACTCGGGTTTCCCAGTAGTTGTGGTTGTGAGTTGTGAGTCATAGGCTATAGTTTCTATTCATTAGTTGTGTAAATGTTAGTGGCGCAGTTGTGCAATTGTGGTTCTACTGTGGTACCTTTTGGTTTCAAGTACCTATATCCTTCTTAGGTAACTGGTTGTTGAGGCACGTCGTGTGTCGATTTTAGGTGTTGTTGTAGAGTTGTGCTTCGTGGAGGTCGTGTTGTTTGACCTTCCACTTGTCATGTTTTACCCTTCTGTGGGTAGTCCTCCGGTGTGTTTTATTACTCTAGTGTGTGGTGGACTGGCTTTTTGTTGTCAGTACCATTATCTTTCGTTTGTGGTTTGCATGTGTGGTTTGTGGCTTAGTTGTTTCAGTTGCTGGGGTAGACTGGTGTTTCTGCGCTAGTCCTGTTGTTTTCCATTATTTTCTATAAGTTGTGTTAGCTAGTGTGTTTATGTTTAAATGCAGTTGAAATATGTTTATTGCAAGCATGTCGTAGTTCTACTATCGGTGTTAGCAGTGAGACCCTGTGTGGTGGAGGGGTTTGTTCCTTTCTACAATTTCTGGTTGTTGTTTCACTTTTTGGGAGGTCCCTGCTGAGCTTGTGACTTTTTTAGGCTCACTCCCCTACAGTTCTTTTCAGGTGTTAGCAGCATGCTTGGTTTGTAGAAGCGTTGTAGTAAACTTGTACCACCAGTAGTTGAATTGTAGTTGTGGTTTGTGTGAGCTTTTCTCCCTAGGGGTATTCCCCAAGTGTTGCCTAGATAGAAAGCCTAGAGAGGGGGTGAATGGATTGCTAAAAATTCTTCTTGTAATAATTCTTATAAATAAACAAACTTGACAGCCAACACTAAAATCAATAGTTAGAGTTATTGTTAATCAAGACAAAGAGAACAATCACACAAACAACAGGAAATTTTATCCTAGTTTAGATCTCCTATCCCAAGGAGTCCTACATTCAGTCCCCAAGCAACCACTTGGGATTCCACTAATCAAGGGTACAGTCCCCCTTAAGGACACTTACACATCCAGCAGCAGTTGGCATTCTCTTCTCTGCCAGAAGAGGAATCACACCACCTGATGCAACAGGTCTTCTCTTCACACCCGAAGGGGAATGCTCACAGAGAAATGAGTTTAATGAGGAAGGCCCCAAGACCAAGCTTATAGACAATGCTTGATCTGAGGCGAAGACTGAGAGACACAAGATTATCACACAATGAACTCTCTCTCAGATCTACGCAAGCTCTCAAAAGTAATGCAGTCTTCTCACAGAGAGCTAAGAGCTACGAAAAAATGGAATGGAGGAGCTGGGGTGACTAAGATTTTCTTTCAAAAGAAAAACTATTCGAACTATCTTATGTGGAGTCACCAGTCTTCTATTTATCTTGTTTTGAAATAATTTGACCGTTGTAGTATCCGTTGAAATATCCGTTGCCTCACATCTTCATGCACGTTGGGATGTCTGGTTCGAAGCAAAGAGCTAGTGATCCTGCAGCCATTAATGCTTGGATAGACACATACACTCAGGAGGAAAGATTGTCTAAATCTTCTATCCTCTTGTCAGGTTGACAGGTCTATCTTTGAGACGTGTTTCCTCCGGAAACCCTGCACACAATAAATGCTGACACCTAGACAACTTATCTTTGTCTAAATTGTTAGTCAATATTAGTAGTTGTGCTGTATGAAGATACACTAAAAGGGAAATGTCATTCTGTCATTGACTTTGTGTGAATAGGCAAGACATGTAAAAGATATATCGTGCAGAGTTTTGTACTGTCACAATAAATATTCAAGACCACAGGTTATAGTATAATGTGCGGGAAGGCTTTTTGAAATCCACAAAGATTTGAACTTATATATTTGAATATCATGGGGAATGAATCTTTAATACGAAGATAAAAGACTGTTCATTAGCTGACTAAATTTTATTTGCGAATAGAGAGTTTATGTTGAAAAGACATACTGTATAGAGAGAGAGATGATGTTGATATCATATAGATGATTTAATCATGTAATCTATGTTGAAACCAAGTCGATGTGAGTATAATCCATGTATTAATGTAATGAAATCGATGTTCTGTACAAAGTCATTATTTAACAGAAATCGATGTGCAGATGAACCGTTGTTTAAATGAAATCGTTGTTTCATAGGAAGTCATTGTAGAGATGAAATCATTGTAGCAATATTCAAATCATTATAGTGACCAAGTCGTTGTTTAAGTGAAATAGAATCGTTGTAGCGACCAAATCGTTGTTTGAGAAAGGAAATCGTTGTAGTGACCAAATCGTTGTTTCTATGAAATCGTTGTTTAAGTGACCAAATCGTTGTGGCGATCAAATCGTTGTTTAAGTGAAATCAATAATGAAATCGTTGTTTCAATGATGAAATCGTTGTTTAAGTGAAATCGATAATGAAATCGTTGTTTTAGTGAAATCGATAATGAAATCGTTGTTTCAATGATGAAATCGTTGTTTTAGTGAAATCGATGATGAAATCATTGTTTCAATAATGAAATCGTTGTTTTAATAATGAAATCGTTGTTTTACCGAAATCGATGATCAAGTGAAATGAAATTGATGTTTAAGTGATATTAAATCGATGTATTAATGAAATAGATGTCTAAGTGATATGAAATCGATGTATCAACGAAATCGATGTTTAAGTAATATGAAATCGATGTATCAGCAAAATCGATGTTTTGGTGATATGAAATCGATGTATCAACGAAATCGATATTTAAGTGAGCTTATATGGAAGTCGATGTATACTTAAACGAAATTCATGCTTTGAACTTCAAATAACAGTGAGTGTAGATAACTTACTGATTTTTCTTAACTTGATGCCTATTAATAATCTTCAAAGAAAGATGTTAGATAATGTTTTCAATGGTTTTGTTAATCACCAAAAATATATATAATAAATAAAATTATATGGAGGTGGACTGATCATCAATCTCCCCCTTTTTGGTGTTGACAAAACATAAAATTTGCTGAAATTTTTTAAAGTATGTATTTTAGAATATTTTCTCCCCCTTTTTTGTCATAAAGCAAAAACAAACTCAAGGTGCCAAAAGAAGAGAAGAGATTAAGATAAATGGGAGCCAAAATAGTAGATTCGATTACTTAATGGGGGTCAGAAATATAGAAGGCAGGAGATAGAAGAGAGGCATGGAGAGTGATGGGCCAGGCCTGGATTTCCTGCTCTTCAAAGTAATTCTTAAAGGCACCCCAACTGATGTTGTAAGAAGGCCCCATATCTGGAAGAAGTCTCTTGATGTGGAGCTGCCTCTGAGCTTCAATAAAGTTGGCATACTCATCTTTACCAAGAGATGACCGGTATAAGCTAGTAGGCCCAAAACTGGCATGCTAAAGAAATCTATCAAAGGATAGAGGGTAGTAGATCTTGTGCTGTAACAGTTCCCTCTTCAAGGGTACATAGATTTTGTACAGCTCAACCCAAATAGAAAAACGGTCCTGAACTAGGTGAATGGAGTTGAGATCCAAGAATTGTTCAGCAGATAAAGTAGGTTGGTTGGATCTGGATAGGGAGAGATTCAGATTGACCAATTGTTGAGCAGCTTGGTGGTAGTTCTTCTCCCAGTCAAAAGGGAAATGTCTTTCGGCCTCAGACAAAAGAGGAGCTAAGACATCTGACTTGATAAAACCCCTGTGATATTCCCTGAACAAAAATATGTGGAAAGCAAGAGGAGCTCCCTACTGAACAGTAATTCTGGCCATGACTCTAGCAAATCTTCCAAAGATACTAGGACCTACAGCAGAGTCCATGAGCAAGGAATGTAGCTTAGGGAGAAAAACAATGTCTGGCATCTGCAGAGTAGCAAAATCCACTTGAAGAGAAGTATTGACTGGATTTTCAGTTCTGAGCTGAGCAATGGCTGCCCTGAATTGACCAAACTGAACCTCTAGAAGTTTATTGACAAAATGATCATCATTGAACATTTGGAAGTGCAATATTAACTTGATTTCCCTCTAGATGAAGGGACCCCAAGTATTTATGTGGTCGAGGAAAAACCACTCAGTCAGTGTGAGAGGGTGGTCTGAGGGTGGGAACCTGTCAGATCTGGCAAGCATAAACTTTTGTAGAGAGCTTTATTACCCCGAGCCCACTGGTCTTCATTCTTAGACTCAGCTGAGGAGAAGATTTTGGACTGATCATGTTTGGATAAGAAAGGGAGAGGAAGAATAATATTGAGATGTTCTGTGAGATTGAGATGAGGGAGGCCAAAAAGTGTAGAAAAGGTTCATTTTTGTAGGAATTCACAATAGAGAAGTTTCCTTCTATTTACAATAGAAAGAGAGAACAAGAGGAGAGAATCGAGGTGCAGAGAGAGAGCAAGTTCCTTAGAAACTCTTCTCTTTTTAGAGGCAGGATTGGGGGAATCAGTCCTGGGAATATGAGATGAAACAGAAAGGATTGAGTGAAGAATTGCGTCTTCGAACTCATCTTTAATGTTCTGAATGACATGGCCTTGAACACTAACACTCTCCAGAATAATAGTGATGAAGGATGGTGGAGTGGGTGGATGAAAAGAGGTGAAAGAAGGAGGAGGAGGTGGTGCAGATGGTCCAGCAGATGATGGACCAGCAGAGGATGATGCTGGAGGTTCTTCAAATGTTGGAGGAGGAATGGCAGTAGAAGAAATAGGTGTAGAAGAGGAGGTAGCAGGAAAAGGTGTAGGAGAAGAGATATGTTTTGGAAGTGGTTTCTTGGAGGGTTCAGGTGCAGGTGGAGCAGTGAAGGATGTAGGTGGAGAAGAAGGGGCTGGACTCTAAAGATTAGAAGGAACAGAAGGCTCTGGGGGCACAGCAGCAACCTCTATAGATGCTAAGACCCGGTTGGTTCTCCCACTGACTCCACTGGCCCTGATGGCCCAGTACCAACATCTACAACTGATGGCCCTGGTGGCCTTACCTCTGCAATTGATGGCCTAACTTCCTCTTCAGAAGGCCCTGGTGGCCCTGATTCTTCAATAATTGGCCCTGATGGCCCAACTTCCTTTACAGGCTCAGAAGGCCCGGATTCCTCAACAGATGGCCCTTGTGGTTCTTCTGGTATAGATTGAGTGGGAGCAGGAGGGGCAGGAACCGATAATTGCACCCTCACAAAATCTGAAAGATTTAACACTAGCTACTTCAAGCTACCCAACTCACTCCTCATCTCCTGGAGCTCAGTTTTAACTGCTCTAATCTCCTTGGCTTCAGTGCTCTGACTAAGAAAAATGGATGTTACTTAGGATTGAAAAGAGCACAAAATCTCCCCATGTGCATTCCGTCTATTAATGACTGCCTTCAAGTGCACAAGAATCTTCTTCTTCTTGGATTTGTGGTGTGCCTTCCTGGTTAGTAAAGGAATTCTTGAGGCAATACCCTTCCTCTTTCCACTGGAGCTAATAATAGGTTCAACATCCTCATCTGAGGTGTCTTCAACAATACCTTCTTGGAACTGGTCTGTAGGGGCACTGGCAGTGTGCTCCCCCTGAATCTCTTGCTCCCCCTGAGCTAGAGCATCTTCCATCTAAATGTCTTCACTGCGGCCTAGTGCCACAACTTCTGGAAAGACTTCTGCCAAACTACTTTCCATACTAACATCTACAGCAGGAACACTAGGGATGCCTTCCATGTGAGTATCTTCCTGCTCCCCCTCAGTGTGAGCAACAGTCTCTAAGGATTCTTCAATGGCAGGTGCAGGGACTGTAGAGGGGATCACAACTTCAGATGATTGCCAACGGGTTCAATGTGTGCAGGGTTTATTTCCTCAATCCTCCTTACAGATGCAGGAGGTTCTTTAATTCTGACATCTACCTTTGCCTCTTGGACTAGTGGTACTGTAGGAACTTCACCAATGATGGCCTCTCCTTCTGCCACCGAAGTCTTTGTCCAAACATTTCCCACAAAAGATAAACCACTCTTCTTCAAGTTTCTGGACCGAATAGACTGACCCATCTTTTCCATCAATTCTCCCTTCAGATCATTTCATAGTGATTGAAAATTCTGGTAAGCAAATGGGCATATGGTAGGGATACTGTCAACTTATTCTTCATATCCCAAATCATTTCTGCAACAGACTTCATCCTCTTTATTATAGCTTGAGCCATGTTGATATCTTGATTTTGGATGGCTCAGAACATCATATCTGCATCTCGCTTTGGGCATGATGAAAAAGTAGCACTCCTCGGCACCAAAATCTGACAGACTATGAAATGCAATATTCTGTTAAAAGCATTGAACTGGTTGATGTCGATCTTCCCATCCTTCAGCTTGTACTCTATTCCAATGATCCCTAGCCCCTTGGCATGAGTGTCCACAGAGTCCACCAAACTATGTCCGACTGTAGAAAGATCATGAGTGATGTGAATGGGTGTACCTTTGACTGTGGAAGAGAGAGACCCATCTTCTTCTATTTTCAGGCAAGTGTAGAAAGCTTTCGCGAGGTCTGGATAACTCAATTCAGAAATAGTACACATCTTTGTCCATTTCATCCTCTGAATAGCTTCGACTATGCTGTGCATACCATGCTTCTCTAGGTCTTCTGAGTCCACTGCCTTGTTTCCACATAGCTTGAACCTTACAGCAGCAAATCGTTCCTGTTGCTCTGCCGTGAGGAAGGCGACGCTGTAACCACCCACACTGCCGGAACTCCCAGAAGCGGCCATGGTATCGAGCAAGGAAGGATTCTGGAGGATCGTGGGAAAGAGAGGAACAAGATACCTCAAGAAATTTGAGCAGGAATGGAGAGATCCTTTAAAGCACACAGAGGGGATTCTGGAGTCGATGAGGGTTTTCGAAGGCAAGCAAGTCGAAAGGGATAAGAGAGAGAGAGAGGAAATCGATGAGGCAAGGATTTCGGACGTAATGGAAAGACATAAAGACCTTTTTTGAAATGCCAAAGCAATAAAAGCGGGTAACGACAAAAGAGGAGAGGATAAAGCAAACAATAAGGAATTAATCCGAAACGCCATAGCAATTAATGACGCAAGCAATAAAGGATTTACTTAAATCCAGCGGGAAGGATATGTATTATTCTGAAATTTATTATTTCAGTTACGTACAGACATATCTATTACAAATTGCACATGCCTAGTTCCCTTCTAAGAGACGTAAATCTCTCTTTAGGTAAGGCTTTTGTAATGATATCTGCTAACTGATTTTGAGTATCTACAAATGAAATATTAATATTACCATTAGATACATGATCTCTAATAAAATGATATCTGACCTCTATATGTTTCGTCCTGGAGTGTTGTACTGGATTTTTCATGAGATTTATTGTACTTGTGTTGTCGCACAGCAATGGGATGGTCTTGATGTGTAATCCATAGTCTTCAAGCTGTTGTTTGATCCATAAGAGTTGAGTGCAACAACTTCCAGCAGCTACATATTCGGCTTCAGCTATTGATAATGCTACTGAATTTTGCTTCTTTGAAGACCAGGAGATTAAGAAACCTGCAAGAAATTGACAACCACCACTAGTGCTTTTTCTATCTACTTTGCATCCAACATAGTCAGCATCCGAATATCCAACTAAACTAGTTTCACAAGATTTAGGATACCATAGTCCTAGGTCATGAGTTTTAGCTAAATATCTAAAAATCCTTTTAACAAATATTAAATGAGATTCCTTAGGATCAGACTAATATCTTGCACATATACATACACTAAATAAAATATCAGGCCTACTAGCTGCAAATAAAGTAATGACCCTATCATACCTCTATAAAGTTTCTGATCAACTTTCTTACCATCTTTATCACTGTCTAACCTGGTGGATGTGCTCATTGAAGTGGACAATGGTTTAGCATTGTCAAACCCAATTTTCTTTAACAATTATTTAGTGTATTTTGCTTGACAAATATGTGTACCTTCATTGCTTTGCTTGATTTGTAATCCAAGGAAGTAGTTGAGCTCTCCCATCATGCTTATTTCAAATTCTCCCTGCATGAGCTTCTCAAAATACTTGCACAAGGATTCATCAGTAGATCCAAATATAATATCATCTACATAAATTTGCACAAGTAATATATTTTGACTTTTGTTTTAATAAAGAGTGTGATATCCACCTGTCCTCTAATAAAATCATAATTTAATAAGAATGTACTAAGTCTTTCATACCATGCTCTTGGTGCTTGTTTTAAACAATATAATGCTTTATGTAATTTAAAAACATGATTTGAAAAATCTAATCATCAAAACTAGAAGGCTGTTCCACATAAACTTCCTCCTTTATATAGCCATTTAAAAATGCAGACTTAACATCCATTTGAAAAAGTTTTAACTCTAATGCAAATGCATATGCAAGTAATATTCGAATAGCCTCTAGTCTAGCCACTGGTGCATAGGTTTCATCAAAATTTATGCCTTCCTCTTGGGAATAGCCTTGAGCAACCAGTCTAGCCTTGTTTCTAGTGATAACACTAGCTTCATCCAATTTGTTCATGAACACCCATTTGGTGTCAATCACAGGATGATCTGATGGTCTCGGAACAAGGGACCAAACCTGATTTCTCCTGAACTGATTAAGTTCATCTTGCATGGCTAGAATCAAGATTCATCAGACAGGGCTTCATTGACTGTCTTCGGCTCCATTTGAGATACAAATGCTAAATAATCACAAGGAATTATATTACCTCTTGTTCTTACCCCAACTGATGGATCCCCAATGATGTTATCAATAGGGTGATTCTTTTTGTACCTCCATTCCTTTGGAAGATCATCATGGATAATTTCCTTCTATTGTAGTTCTTCCAAGGGTGGATCTTCACCATCCTTGAAAGTAGATTCTTTCAGCTTCTGGGTAAGACTATCTGTGTCTTCATCATTACTTACAGATTCCTTTCTCAAGGAAGGGTTAGATTCATCAAAAATGATATGAATAGTTTGTTCAATCAATAAACTTCTTTTATTAAAAACTCTATAGCCTTTGGGTTTAGAAGTGTACCCCATAAAGATCCCTTCATCGGATTTGGGATCCAGCTGACCTATTTCTCTCTTACCATTGTTGTGAATGAAGCATGAACATTCAAACGTTCTGAGATGACTGAGCTTGGGCTTCCTTTGCTTGTACAGCTCATATGCAGTCTTCTTCAGGATTGGCCTGATCATGACTAAATTTATAATATAACATGCTATATTTATGGCTTCTACCCAGAAGTATCTTGGAAGGTTATATTCAGATAGCATGGTCCTAGCCATATCCAACAAGGTTCTATTCTTCCTCTCAGCTACTCCATTTTGGTGTGGTGTTCCAGGTGCTGAGAAATTGTGTTCTATACCTTGATCATTACAAAATTCTGCAAATCTGTCATTTTGGAATTCTCCTCCATGATCTGAACGCATACTTATGATGCTGAACTTCTTATCATTTTAAACTACTTTACTGAACTTCACAAAGCTTTCAAATGTGTCATCTTTATGCTCTAAAAATGATACTCATGTAAATCTTGAATAATCATCAACTATGACAAATCCAAAGTTCTTTCCTCCCAGGCTAGTAGTTCTCATTGGTCTAAATAGATCCATATGTAGTAGTTCTAGTGGTTTGGAGGTAGTGACTACTGTCTTTGATTTCAAGGAGGATTTTGCATGCTTCCCTTTTGCACATGGTTCACAAATGTTTTCTAATTTTGAGTTAATCTTCGGCAGACCTTCTACTAGATCAAGTTTGATGAGTTTTCTTATTCCATCCATGCAGTGACCTAACCTTCTATGCCATAGTTCGACGTTTTGCTCTTTACTTGCTACTAGACAGATGTCTTGATCTTTCAATTCTTCTAGATGTAGTGCATACAGATTCTTTTCTCTGCTAGCTTCGAAGATAGTTGCACCATCCTTGATGATCAAACACTTAGATTCTTGAAACTTGATCTGGTGACCATTGTCGCACAGCTGACTAATGCTGATTAAGTTGTGCTTTAGTCCCTTGACGCATAGTACATCTTCTATTAGAATTCTATCTTGGTTTCCAATCGATCCGCAACCAATCACTGATCCTTTGCCATTATCACCATAAGTTACTGTACCCTCTTCACTTTTGATATGAGAGAACAGTTTCTTGTTACCTGTCATATGCCTTGAGCACCCACTGTCAAGGTACCACTTTGATGCTCTAAGGCGTCCCTGTAATAAATCAATGAGATTTAGGTACCCAAGTTCTTTTGGGTCCTGGTTGGTTAGTTTTTTCACAGTTTCTTTTGGGAATCCATTTTAGGTGTTTGGTTGTACATGTTATTTTGGTGTGACCTAATTTGTTGCAGTGTGTTCAGCAAGGAATATTTTTTATTATCCTATTTGGCTTATGGTTCTTATTTTTATTTACTTTATAATTTGGATTTTGTTCAGCCACGAATTTTGGAGTTGGATAAATTTTAGGATGAATTACAGTTTCTTCATTATCTGGTGGAGTGTATCCTAAGCCGTACTTTTTCCTACCTAATCTTCTTGCTCCTTTTAATATTAAAGAGGATTTTCCATTAGTAAATTTTTCAACCATGGCCATTAAATATTCATTATCTTTTGTAATGTGTTAATTTCACTCTTAAGTTTGATTATGGTTTCTTGACTTTCTAAGTTTGATATCTTTTCATTTTTTTCTTTATATCTTCACATAATAATCTATTTCTTCTTTTTAATTCAGAATTTTGTTTTTCTAACTATTCAGTTTCAGATTTTAGATCTGAGTTAGTTATTTCGAGACATACATAGTTTTTCTTAGTTGTTTTTGACAATTTACTGACATCTTTATATTTAATGTATAATTCGTTAAAAGCATCTTCTAAACTATCTGATTCTGATTCATTGCAAAAAGTAAAGGATGAGTCAGAAGTTACCTATCATCAACATTTGCCATGAAGGTCAGGTTGGTCTTTTCTTCTTCTTCTTCACTGGAACTTGACTCACTATTTGAGTCACTTTCGTTGTTCCATGAAGTGGCCATGGCTTTCTTCTTGTATCTTTTGAATTTCTTTGTATTGTCCTTCTTCTTAAACTCAGTTTTTTTTAATTTTGGACACTCGGCTTTGATGTGTCCAGGCTTCATGCACTCGTAGCATATCGGTTCTGATCTCTTAACATCTTTACCTTCAAATCTTTTAAAGTCTCTACCTTTCTTGAAGTATCTTCTTCCTGACTGGTATTTCTTTTTAGCTAATATGCATTGCAGTCTTCTGGAGAGAAAGGCTTCTTCATCTTCACTGCTCTCATTGCTTTTGTCACTTTTTGATTCGCCATCAGATGTGTCTTCTGTGGCCTTGAGAGCATTGTTGTGCTTCTTCTTGCTGGAGGATTCTCCCAGCCTTTCCATGTTTATCTCATGAGCCATCAAAGACCGAATGAGCGTTTCAAGAGACATTCTCCTTAGATCATTGGCTTCTTAAACCCCCTTCTAGATTACTGTCTAAGGTGATTCCGCACACCTTTCAATTGGTATCAGAGAGAGGTTTCTCCGGCTTACAGCTTTACTAGCTTGATCTCACTATCAAGAGTGATCCTGTTTAATGCAAACCATCAAGGGATTTATGGCTGAAGGACACTCAGTGTCTAGGCCTCCCTACTTTGATGGCACTGACTATATGCAGGTCTTTCTAAGAGCTCAAGACTATGAGCTGTGGAAGATCATCAGCAAGGGGCCTTATAAGCTGCCCACTGACGAAGATACCTGGACAAGAGAGCAAATCCGCAAAAGCACCTTAAATTGGAGTGCATTGAACATGATGCAGTGCATTGATAATCAAATCACTAAGTCTACTACAACCACTAATTTAGAGCTATTACATAGGGCCCATTATGACACTATTACATTGGAAAGAACTAAAAGCAACTAAATAGACTCTACTATACTATGAACAATCGATGTTTAAAGATAATCATGTTTAAGTGAAAAGACAATCGATGTTTAAAGGTAATCGATGTTTATGAAGCAATCAATGTTCAAGTGAAACGTAATCGATGTGTGAGGCAATCGATGATCAAAGATAATCGATGTTTATTAAGCAATCGATATTCAAGTGAAACACAATTGATGTGTAAGATAATCGATGTTCTAAGGTAATCGATGTTTGAGTGAAAGACAATTGATGTTTAAGTGCAATCGGTGTTCCAATGCAATCGATGATTTAAGATAATCAATGTAAAAAACAATCGATGAGAAGAATAATCGATGCTATAATGGAATCGATGTTTCAATATAATCCATGTTTCAAAGTAATCGTTGTTTAATTGTAATCCATGTTTCAATGTAATGCAATCGATGTTTCAATATAATCTATGTTTCAATGTAATCGATGTAAATTGAGAATCGATGTTTAAGTTAATTGTAATCGATGTAAGTTTATATAGTGGACTTAAAACAGTGGACTTCAAAAAAGTAATCGATGTGCCACCTTAACTGTCCAAGAATCGAAGTCAGTATGATATATATATGTACGTATACAATGTGTATTTAGAAAAATTTTCTTAACGAGTGTGTCAACACCTAGGCTTAGTGTGTCAACACCTAGCTTAGTGTGTCAACACCAATTGACTAATGAGATATATATAGTATAATACATGCATGTCGAAGTTGAAATTTAGTATAAATCTGAAGTGATAATGACATGATATATTGTATGAGAAAAACTTGATATGACATATATTAATGATATTTTAAGTTAAACATGAGTTTTGTTATCACAAAAAATGATAAAATATAGGAGTGGTTTAATAATCTCTCCCTTTTTGGTGATGATAAAACTCATGTAAATTTTCTAAAAATATTCAATACAGCTAATGAATAGAAAATTCATTGCATAAAATACTCTCTCTCTTTTTGTCAATAACCAAAAAAAGGAAAGATCTTACCATTTGCATTTCACCTCTTTTGTGGAGACTTCTTACCAATCAGCTGTGGGTTTGAAGGAGAGGGGTTCAACAATATTTGCCATGAATTATCATTTCCCATTTGTACTTGCTCCCCCTTGATGTAAGGCTCCCCTCAGTTGATGCTTGTTAGATCTTCAAGGGTTCTTTCTCATCTGTCGACGACTTTGGCATTTATATGTTGATGGTTGTGTCGACCTGTCTTCTATGTATGTCGAACTGTCTCCTTGTATTTGTTCATAAAAAGATACTTGCAAGAAATTTTTTAGTAGTACTAAAGGACAATTAAGAATTTAAACACATATGTGACTACTTCTTCTTCAGGGATGTCCCCCTTGAGAAAATTTGAGGCTCCCCCTCAACTTGAGCTTCTTGTTGCTCCCCTAGAGTAGGTGCTTCTAGCATACCGTCAATATGTACATTTTTTTCTTTCAATAAAAGATAGTTAATCAAAGAATAGAAATAAGCATTAATTTAGTTTGGGTTGCACATCCATATTTCTCTTCTAATTGAAGTAAATCTATCTTCAGGAAGAGGTTTAGTAAAAATATATGCTAATTGATTATCTGTAGTAACAAATTCAAGTAAAATATCACTATTACTTACATGGTCTTTGATGAAATGATGTCTAACCTCAATGTGCTTGGTTCTTGAATGCTGGATTGGATTTTTTGTCAGATTGATTGCGCTTGTGTTATCACACAGCATTGGAATTTCATGCAATTTGTGACCATACTCTTCCAGTTGATGTTTAATCCACGGCAGTTGGGTGCAGCAGCTTCCAGCTGCAATGTATTCTACTTCCGTTGTGAACAATGCTACTAAGTTTTGTTTTCTGGAAAACCAAGAAATTAAGCATTCTGCAATAAATTGATAAGTACTACTGGTGCTTTTTCTATCTATTTTACATCTGGCATAATCAATATCACTATATCCAAGCAATTTAAATTCAGAACATCTGGGTTACCATAAACCCATTTTACTTGTATTAATAAGATATCTAAAAATTCTCTTAACAACATTAAAATGAGATTTTCTAGGATCAGCCTGAAATCTGGCACACAAACATACACTGAACATTATGTCTGGTCTACTAGCAATAAGATAGAGTAATGACCCAATCATACCTCTATAGATCTTTTGGTCTACTTTCTTGCCAATTAGATCACTATCCATTTTTATTCTTGAGCTCATGAGAGTTCCTAATGGCTTACACTTGTCAAAGCCATACTTAGAAAGCAAATCTGAAATATACTTGCTTTGACAAATGTGAGTACCTTCCTTAGTCTGCTTGATTTGTAAGTCAAGAAAGTAATTAAGCTCACCCATCATGCTCATTTCAAACTCACTTTGCATAGGATTTTCAAAGAATTTGCGAAGTGATTCATTAGTAGAACCAAAGATAATATCATCAATATATTTGTACAATCAGGATCCCTTCAAAAATTTTCTTAATAAATAGAGTGCTATCTACTTACCTTTTGAAAAACCATATGATGGAAGATATGCACTTAGTCTCTTATACCAAGCTCTTGGAGCTTGTTTCAGACCATATAGTGCATTCTTTAATAAAAAAAAATATTATTTAGATATTTAATATCTTCAAAGCTAGGTGCTTGTTCAACATACACTTCTTCTTTTATGAAACCATTCAGAAAACACTTTTAACATCCATTTGATACAAATTGATATTAAGAGAATACGCATATGCTAATAAAATTCTGATTGCCTATAATCTAGCAACTAGAGCATATGTTTCATCGAAATCAATGTCTTCTTCTTGGGAATATCCTTGTGCTACCAGTCTAGCCTTGTTCCTAGTGATTATCCCTGATTCATCATTTTGTTTCTAAAGACCCATTTGATCCTAATAACTAGATGGTCAGAAGGTCTAGGTACAAGTGTCCAGACTTAGCTATGTTGGAACTGGTTAAGTTCCTCTTGCATAGCTAAGATCCATGATTGATATGCCAATGCATCATTGATTGTCCTAGACTCTATATGAGAAACAAATGCAGTATAATCACAGAGAATAGTCATACCTCTAGTTCTTATCCTATCTTGAGGATCACCTATAATTTTTTCTTTTGGATGATCACTGTGATACCTCAGTTCTCTAAGTAGACTTTCATGTGCTTCTCTTGCTGTTGAGGTTCCTCTATTGGAGGCTCTTCCTTTTCTTCATCTCTTTCTTCAAGAGATGCTTGTTCCAAATCCCTGCATAAATCTTCAACAACATATTCTTCTTCTTCTTCTATTCTCTTAATAGAAATGTTAGTTTCATCAACCAAAATATGAACAGACTATTCTATAGTTAAAGTTCTTTTGTTAAACACTTTATATTCTTTAGGTTTTGAAATATATCTTAATAGAAAATCTTCATCACTTTTAGCATCTAATTTACCTATATTATCTTTACCATTATTCAAAATGAAACACTTACAACCAAAAGGTCGAAGGTGACTGATATTTGACTTTTTCTTCTTGTATAACTCATAGGGTGTCTTCTTCAAAATTGGTCTGATCATGCACCTATTGATGATGTACCAGGTTGTGTTGACTGCTTCTGCGCAGAAGTATCTTGGTAGATTGTATTCTGTAAGCATTGTTCTGGCCATGTCCAGTAGTGTTCTATTCTTCTTTTCTGCTACTCCATTCTATTGAGGTGTTCTTGGTGTAGAGAAATTGTGTTCTATACAATTTTCTTCATAAAATATGACAAACTATTCATTCTTGAATTCTCCACCATGATCAATCTGATACTGATTATTTGATGTTTCTGAGTTTTCTGTACAAGTTTACTAAACTTCAGAAAAGCTTAAAAAGTCTCTAATTTGGCTTCTAAAAATGATACCCAAGTGTATTTTGAATAGTCATCCACAATTACATAGCCATAAACTTTTCCTCCAAGACTTACTATTTTTATAGGTCCAAATAAATACATGTGAATTAGTTCGAATGGTTTGGAGGTTGTTACTAATGTCTTGGACTGAAATGATGTCTTGGTTTGCTTTCCTTTTCTACAAATTGTACAGATTCCAGATTTCTTCAATTTTAGCTTTGGAAGACCTGTAACTAGATCATACTTGATTAATTATTGATCACCGAAGTGCTTGCATGTCCTAGTCTTCTATGTCATAAATCAGTCTCTTCAATCTTCGTAGTTGCAAGGCACAAGTTGACTTCTTTCAGTTCTGCCAGTTGTAAGGTGTACAGATTCTTAACTCTTAGAACTTCAAAAACTATTTTCTCATCCTTAGGATGATACATTTGTCATTATGAAATTTCACTAAATGACCTTTATCACATAATTGACTGATACTAATTAGATTATGCTTTAATCCTTCAACACACATACATCTTGTATTAAATCTTTTTCTTTTTTTCCTATAGTTCCACATCCTATCACTTTTCCTTTTCCATTATCGTCATATCTGACTTGACCAATTTCACTTCTGAAACTTGTCAATAATTTTCTGTCTCCTGTCATATGCCTAGAGCACCCACTATCCAAATACCATTTGGATGCTCTCAGGCGCCCCCGCAAGCAAAACTTAGTTGAGACTTTTGGTACCCAAACTTTCTTGGGTCTTTGAAGGTTAGTTTTAGGAATCCAACGCAAGTGTCTAGTGGTGCAGGTGCTAACTGTGTGTCCTAATTGATTACAATGACTACAACACAATCATATGCATGCTTTGAATTTATAGTGTTATTAGCTTTAAGTTTCTGTTTGTACACATATTGATTAACCCTTTAAGGATTTTAATTGCCTTTTCTTTTACAAACTTAGGAGCTAGCTATTTTTCAGAATACATAATTTCTTTTACATTTATTGAAGGTGTATAACCTACTCCATATTTCTTTTTACCTGTTCTAGCTCCTTTTAGTTTTACAACTAAAGATGTTTTGCAATTAGTTACTTTGTCCATGGAAGTTCTTAAATAATTATTTTATATTCTTAATTTTTCTTCATCTTTTCATTCATTTAGATTTGATACAAGTTCCTTGATTTTACCATTTTTAACCTTCAAATCTTCACATAATAGTTCATTTGTTCTTTTAATTTCATATAAGTGTTGTCCTAATATTTCTACTTCATTTTTTAGAAAGGTTTTAGATTTTTCTTGATTTATCAAATTTAATTTAACTACTTTCATTTGTTTAACTACAGTTTTATATTTATCATACAGTTCATTAAATGCATCTTCTAAACTATCAGAATTAGATTTTGAACATGAAGTAAAAGAGGTTTCAGAATTTACCTAATCTACTTCTGCTATGAGGGCTAGATTTACTTGTTCTTCTTCTTCTGATTCTAAGCATGATGAGTCTGAACTTATTGCTTCCTCATTGTCTCAAGCTACTGCCATTGCTCTCTTCTTGTATCCTTTGTATTTCTTTACTTTCTCCTTCTTTTTCTCATGCTTATCAGCCTGCTCTTTTCTTTTGAGTTTTGGGCATTTAGTTTTAAAGTGTCCTTGCTTCTTGCATTCATAGCATGTTGGTTCCTTGCTCTTCTTATCCTTCTTGGAGTATCTCTTGGATCCATACTTCTTCTTCTTAGCAAGGATTCCTTGAAGTCTTCTAGAAAGCATTGCTTCATCATTTTTGCCTTCAGATTTATCCTTTGAATCTTCGGAAGATGAAGAGGAAGAGTCAGCAACTTTCAAAGCATTTGGCATTTTCTTTTTCGAAGAGCTTTCAAAAAATCTTTCCATATTAATTTTATGGACCATTAGAGAACTAATTAATTTATCAATAGAAAGTTCTATAAGATCATGTGCTTCTTCAATAGCAGTAACTTTAAGAGTTCATGAAAGAGTTAAAGATCTAAGGATTTTTCTGACTGCTTCTTCATTAGTAAGCTTTTTACCAAGTGAGCTTAAACCAACTATTATATTAGTGAATATATTATACATTTGAGTAATGTTTTCATTGGGTAACATTTTGAACTTTCATACTGAGACACAAGAATATCTATTCTAGTTTGTTTAACTTTATATGTTCCTTCATATGTTACTTTTAGTTTATTCCACATTTCCTTAGCAGTTTTACATGCAGATAATCTATTAAATTCCTTTTTAGATAATGCACAACATAAGTAGCTTTTAGTCTTATAATCTAGAGACATATTTCTTTTATCAACTATAGATAAAACAAAAGTCCCATCAAAAAGTATAGTATAATTACCTTGCTCTATTACCTACCACAGATCAAAGTCTGTGCCTCGGATGAAGTATTCCATTATCATCTTCCAATATTGGTAATCTTCTCCATCAAAGAATGGTGGTCTTGTGACGGACTGTCTTTCATAGTTGTGAGCTTCAGCTGGCATCTCTTCTCAAATCTTTTGATTCTTCTGAGAAGACCTCACTCTGATACCACTTGTTGGTATCAAAAGACTGTGAGAACCTGGCTCTGATACCACTTGTTGGTATCAGAAGATTGAGAGAACTTGGCTCTGATACCACTTGTTGGTATCAGAAGATTGCGAGGAGTTGGCTTTGATACCACTTGTTAGATCGAGATGGCTTTAGATGTCCTAGAGGGCGGTGAATAGGACTTCTTGCATTGTTAAATTTTATCCAAAAAAAAATCACAGTAGATAGTATCGTTAGTGCTTAGTGTGGTGTGTGTGAAACAAGTGAGAATTTGGTGGAAACAGTCATACAAGTACACAAAGGGTTTATCCTAGTTCAGATCTCCTATCCATCAAGAGTCTTACGTCTAGTCCGCAAGCACCCCTTGGGATTTTCACTAACTACCAAGAACACTTGGCCTTCCATCAACTTGAGAGGTATTACAACCCGCTTGCACCCAAGCAAGTCTTTCCTTCACAGAGGGGTATTACAACCACCTACAACCGTAGGTCTTCCCATCACAGAGGGCCACTATAGGAAACAAACCCCCTGCTGGTTTCTTACATAGAAAAAAACACAATGTGTGTGCTCAGATGAAAGAGCAAACATAGAAGATCAGAAAGAGATACAAGTATGAATGGAATCTCTAACTCTTTCTGACTCTAAGAGGGTGGACTAAGAAGAAAATCTACAATAGCAGAAAGCCACCCAAAGAGAAAGACTTCTGAATGAAAGAGAGCTTGGAAGTCGAAGCTTGAACAGATGGCTTTCTTCAGATCTTGAGGCTTCTCTCTTTTCTTGCTGAGTTTGAATGTGATTTTATATATGCTTTGTATGTGTATTGTGATTATCTCTTTGTGTCTCTTGTTTTTTTTTTTTTTTTTACTTTCAAACTTTAGCTTCTTATAATCATCAGAGTCTTCAATCTTCCTGTTTGAAAGTAGCCGTTTGAATCTGAACATTGGGTCCTGAGACTTGAGACAGTTGAGATCTTCAGCCTTTGAGTCTCAACGGCTTTAGGCTATGTAGATAGCTTCATGGCTCCATTTGATAGCTTCAATAAATGTCTGAAAGCTCCATGCCTATGACTGAAAGATAGCTAGCAAGCTTCTATTGGTAGCTGAGTATCTGCATCGTTAAGAGAAAAACATAGATACCTCCATTCTTTCGAAGGTAGGTGAGATACCAAAATTTTTAAAACATAAAGAATTTCAAACAGACAGATGTACAATGCTTTTAAAATAGACAAGCGATGTATGGGTCATGCAAAAAGTTTTCTCCTCAAAACGTGAAGTCTTGACAGAAAGTGAGATGTGGTAGGTGAGTTTTGACAGATAGAATGTAATGCCGCGGCTATTCGGATCTGTGTTTAATGGTTCTGGCATGGTGCTCATTGTCGATGTGGGGTCAATGAGCCTTGGTTGTGGCTTCCAGGTCTTGTGTGGGTGTTGTGGGTCTTAAGTTTTAGCCCATATAACTTGCAGGTTTTTTGGTGAAGAAGGTGACGGGGTATGTCATCGCATTTTGAATGCGACGGCTTCCTACGTCACGATTCACCAAACTGCTTTTCCGGTGTGCGGCGCATTTGGTGACGGTTTGGTCCGTCGCGTTTAATGCATGTTAAACGCAACGTCTGCCTACGTTGCGACTTTGATTGTGGCATTTACTGCTCTATTTCGGGCCAGATAGAGTAGAGGTGGCTCTGTCCGGCGGAGAGGAGGAGGTTTTATGGCTCTTCTAGTGTTTTCGGCTTCCAGGTGGCTGGCTCGGCGCGAGTTCCATGCGAGGACGCCCGAAGCGTGGACATGTCGGGGGTGCGGTGTTTCTTGCATTCTGCAGGTTCTTCAAGTTGGTAGTGTTGGCCCTTTTGGTATGGCAGCAAGCTAACCTAGAGGGGGGGTGAATAGATTTTTCTTAAATCTGAAATAGAAACTTAAGACACAGAAAATTATCACTTGAAAGTTTGGTTAGTTAATGTGATAAAGTGTAGTGGTGTGGAAACAAATAAACAATCACACAAAGGACACAAGAAATTTATCCTGGTTCGGCCCTTCCCACATGAAAGTCCTACGTCCAGTCCCTAAGCAATCTCTTGGGATTTCACTAACCAAGGGTACAGTCCCCCTCATGGACAATACAACACTCAGCACCCCAGCTGGTCTTCTTCTCTTTCCCGGGCAAAAAGGCAGCCCACTTCTCTTACAGGTTAAGAAGCCAACCTCCTGGTACAAACCCCAGTGCGGTTCTGCTAGACTTAAACCCCTATCTAGGTTCTACACTGAGTACAGTCCCTCAGTTGGACAAAAACCGCCAGCAACTACACTGGCCAACTCTTCACGCAGGAAGAGACAAACTGTATATAGTCCTGCAGCTGGACAAAAGTCTTTCTTAAAGAAGAAAGAACAAAGCTGAGAGTTGGAACAAATGAATACCAACTAAAAGAAACTCTCCACGAAAAGACTCTCTCCCCCAGATTACAAAGATGCACACAGAGAGTGAAGAGAGGAGAAGGAGCTTGAAGCTTGAGGGCTTCAGATGCTTGAACACTTCTTCTTCGGCTCGGGCTCTTTCTCTCTTTTCCTTTGAGTGTATGTGGTGTTTAGGTTCTTCACTAGATGTACATTCTTTGAAAAATATTCAGGAAAGCTCTCTTGCTTCTTCTTCAGCCTTGCTTCATCTTTTATATGAGAGGCTTTGAATAGATCCGTTGAAGTTCTAGCCGTTGCTCATCTTCTCTTTCTTCTAATATTCTGTGGTCTACAAGGTCTGCAAGCATAGAAGAAAGTGTTTAGATAAAAGAGTGTTTCTGTCAAAAGGCTCATACCTCTATGTTTCCTACTGTCATCCAGAAGTGGTAGGTAAGCCCTTTTTGACTGACAAGAGAGAAGAGATCCTATGTGATAAAAAGATCTTCTGTTAGAAAGATAGAAGATTACGCAGAAGAAATATATTTGACTTTTCATTAGGCGCCAAAGACATTTGAAACATCTGAGTATAAAGGAAATCGATGTTTAAGATGAAATCATTGTTTGAACAAAATCCATGCTCTAATGAAATTGATGTTTGAAAAAAACTGATGTTTAAGTGAGAGCAAATCGTTGTTTTGATCAAATCGTTCTTTAAGTAAGGGCAAATCGTTGTTTTAGTAGAAGCAAATCGTTGTTTTTCTCAAATTGTTGTTTCACTTACCGAATCGTTACAGAGACCAAATCGTTGTTTTACTTAACAAATCGGTACAGCGACCAAATCGTTGTTTTACTTATCAAATCGTTACAGAGACCAAATCGTTGTTTAACTTATGAAATCGTTACAGCAATCAAATCGTTGTTTAACTTATGAAATCGTAACAACGATCAAATCGTTGTTTAACTTATGAAATCGATGTGGCACTTTGTGAACTGAAATCGATGTATATTGAATAGACATCGATTTGACTTTTTCAGTGTAAAACACAAAGCGATAGTTCCCTAAATTTATATTTATTAGGAAAACATGATATTAATATATTTAATAATATTTAATTAATCATAAGTTTTGTTATCACCAAAATATAAGGGTAAAATGTAAGAGTGGTTCAACAGGTAGGGAGACTACCCTCTTTGCTTTTAATTGTTTAAATGGTTTAGAGCTTTGCAAACCATGCTATGGCAGTGTATGGTGGTGTCTCTTATGTTTTAATGAATAAAATGGTAGTTTAATCGGTCTATGGAATGGTTTTTTGGGAGGAGATGGGGGTTCAGCCATTCGCCTTAGAAGGCGACAGTTTAAACTGTCGTATTTTAGTGAGAACACGATGGGGTAGTCCGTCGTGTTTCTCTTTGGTTGTTCTAATTGGTGTAAACGCGACAATGTGGTCTGTCACGATTTACACTTCGACTATTAAGTATTACACTATTTGGCTTGAAGGCGACATATCGGGCCGTTGTGATTATGTCGCAGCCTTGAGCCCTGTCGCGTTCTCCTTGTGAACGCAACTGATGGGGTCGTCGCGATTTTGGAGGCGACGACAATGTCCATCGCATTTTAGCTTCCGAGGTTTGTGTTGTGCTGTGGTGGTTGGGCAATGAGGGTCTTGTGTTGACCTAGCCCTGGTTTTCTAGGGTGCTATTAAGGTGTTTAAGTTGTTTCCATGATAGTAAAGGATTTTAGGTTAATGGTTTGGTTTATGATTAGTAACAAGTTGTGTTAGTTATGATGATTATGTTAATCATGCTAATATATTATAAAGGTTATGTGATGCATGTGTGGTTTGTGTGCATAGAGGTGTGTTGCTATGGAGGATATGAGATGACCAATGATAGGCAAGGCTATAATGTGGTCATGTCGTTCATGTGCATAATAGTGTGTAGTTGCTTGGAGGTCACGTGGTGACCAGTGACAAGCTAGTTACGTTATGTTTATTGAGATTTAAGAATATTGATGTTTGTGTTTGCTGCTAATCGGTATGGTTTTTGTGTTGGTCGAGTGTGGTGATCCGCGCCTATTCCGGAATGCCTATCTAATCGGGTACCCCAGGTTCTTTGTGAGCCAGGCACATTATGGTTTGTTGTGCTCGTGGTTTGTCCCGGTACTGTGTGTACCGTAGAGTCTGTGTCACCTTCTTGAACACCCTCACTCTTGTGTTTGAGTTGTACGTCTGGCTGAGGGAAAGATTGCAATAGGGAAGCGACTTGTATGTTGTGGCTATACTCAGTCGCTTGTAGCGCGCTCGTGGTTGGGGGTAGGACACCATAAGACATACTGGGCCCCAGCTAGTCCTATTTTTAGTGCCTCACTTTAGAGAGCTCATGCCAGAGTCTCTAATGGTGCCAGACATGGGTCTGCAGTCATTTGGTTTGTAGGTATGGTGTTGGTTGGACTCCACTGTTCTTTGGCTTTATTGTATGGTTGTGGAGCGGAAGTTGGACCTTTAGTCCTTAACTGCGAGACTAAGAGGTAGTTCTTGTGTTGTGTTGTTCGGGCTGGATACTGGCATCTGAACGTGGCATTGTTGACTGTGCACTTTGTTGTCCAGAGTTCCTTGCACAAGTCAATATGCTCACCTCCTCTAAACTGTCTCACAGAATTAAAATAGTAAAGATGAACTAGCAAAGTGGTGAGAACAGGTCATATCCACGGAGAGGCTGAATAAAGCTTGAATTAAACTACTTTGACTTGAAACAATTCTAGCAGATACTTTTAACTAAGATAACACTGCATTAGAATTAATTCTATAAACATCACCAATCAAATCCCTCACACTCGACATGTCAAACTTAATGAAAGAACTAGCAGATTTGAAATTAGCGAAACTTGGTATCATTGTACCCTCTCAATTGAGTGATCAAACAGATAGACAGAAATGTAAACTAAAAATTCTTAAATGACTGGATGAATAGATCGAATAGAAGCTAAACACAGAAAAATGAACAAATTGGAACTCAAAAGAGATAAGAATAATGATAGAACTGAAATCTCAACAGAAAATTATCGAACCAATGTACCCCTACAGCTTAGGGGATGAACAGTCAATAAAAATAGAAAATAAGAACTACTAATTCAGAACCCTCATGTTATTAAGAACGGAAAAATAAGAACAGCTAAATCAAAATCCTCATGATATGAAGAACAGAAAATAAGAACAAAATAGTAACTCCAAAACAAACTAGACAATCTCCTAATACTCGTGAAATCACCCCCATCCTCTGCTATAACAGAAACATGAACCTCGCACTCAACCATCCTCTGCTATAACAGAAACATGAACCTCGCACTCAACTCTAGATCTGGACTATGTAGATGTTCGGAATCCATCTGGAAACCTTCTGGACGTCGTCGACCTCCCAGACACCAGACAACTTCAAAACAAGGCAAGAAATGAGGTGTTCTTGGTTATTCTGTGCTGTCTCTGCTATGAACACATCTAATCTCTCAACAATCAAACGCAGAAGAAGAAGAGGGAATAGCACTTGAACCTTTTAGATGCTGAAAACCCTCAATCTCCATGGATCGCCCTCCTCTCCAGAAGCTCTACAACAACAATCGAACCCCCCAGTCCTGGAATGCGGAACAAAACCAGATGAACAGAAGAGAGAAAATAGTTCAACAAAAATGCAATTGCCCTCTGCTTGCAGCCGAACAGTAGAAGAAAACGTCGATCCATGCAACAATAGAAGAGATGAAGAAAATGGAACCCAGCAGCCAACCTCTGGATGCCAAACCAGTGAATCCCCCAAAATGTCAAACTCTCAAAGTGCTGAACACACATTTCAAACCTCACAGCAGAAGCAAAGAAAAGAGGCACTCCGGAAGCATTCACATAACACAGAAGAAATGAAGAATAAATTGTCTACCTCTCTCCACCCAACAGCAACAAAGAGAAACAGAAGAATCCAAAAAAATTTGCAATCGCCCCTTGGAACCTGCAGCAGTAAAAAAGAATGATACCCGTCAACTTCCAGTAGCAAAGAGAAAGAAATACAGAAGAAATGGAAAAGGAAATTGCAGTAGATCGATCCTTCACAGTAGTAGAGAAAGAAGAAAAAAACGCAGAAGAAATAGACAAAGTAATGTAGAAGAAATGGACAAAGCATTTGCTCCTGGATCACCCTCCAGGCAGCCAAAATCCCAATAAGAAAACCCTCAAAATCTGAACTCTCGAAGCCCCCCCAATGCTGAACTAACACCATCTCAAAGCTCACAAAAGAAAAGAGAAGAAATCCCAACTCGTCTCCCACTCCTGCTCTGAAGCTTTACATAAGAGAAGAAAAAAAACTAAAACTCCCAAAAACTCAAACTCCCTTGCTCTGAGGACCTTGGGTTCCCTTTATAGGCGCCTCCCAGATGCTTCCAGGCACCTCTGCTCTCCCCAGCCTTATCAGCAGCCGCGCACGCCTGGGCTCCATCTCAGCAGATCCTCGTGCTCAACACGAACCGCACCAGCACCATCGCCCAGCTGGCCGCTCACAAGAGCTCCTCCAGCTCACCACAGATCACACGCCCCCATCACACACCAGGGCGCTGGCCGCCCTAGCTCACACGCGAAAGCACTGCCGCCACCCAGCTCAGCTGCATCGCACGGCCAGCTTCCCGCCTGAGCTCCTCCGGCTTCAAGCCGCCACCTCAACCTCCATCGCTGCGCACGAGAGCCGGTCCGCACCTGTATCGCCCATCGCCCAGCAGCTCCCATGCAGCAGTCGCTGCGTACCGCCTGCTCTGCACGGCAGAGCTCTGCCTCCAGCAACTTCTAGCTGCTTCTGTCAATCTGGTGGAGAAGAAGAGAACAAGGGTTTTAAATGGAGTTAAATGGGGTACGTGGCCAGTTCTTGGTGAGATGTGGTTGGGGTGTTTAAAAATATTTATTTATTTAATGGGATTAGATGGGATACATAGCATGATTTTATTAACTACAAATTTGATTTATTTACAACTGCTATTTACAAGAATTGAAAGATGTTATGAAAATATATAAGTAATAAAAAATTATTTATGTACAATGTACTTATAAAAAGTGAGAACACTTTACTATTCAAGAAGTATTGACTTTATTCAATGAAAATCTATCTATATATGTGTTCTACCCAAAAATTTAACTAAAAATGTTCAAAATTATTATGGATGAAATGAAATTTAAAATCAAACTGCACATTATTTATAGACAAATGATGTCTAAAATCAACTATATGTATGAAATTTAACACTAAAAATTGTGCAGTTATCACTCCCCCCTACTTGAACATTGCTAGTCCCTTAGCAATAAAAATTATTCCAAATGTAGAACTAGAAGATGTAATGTCTCATGCTAAACAGTCATCATGTAAAAGATTAATGTAGAGATATATCTTTCCTAATTGTAAGGGCTTATGGCAAGAATTTAGTGCACAAATGATAGCTCACTTAAGAGTTTGCATCAGCCCTTCTAGAGCTTCTCTATCTCAACTAGTATTTGAGATTAGATTAATTCGAGGGAGAAGAAAAGAATTGTGGAATAAGATCCTTGCTCAGTCAGATTGGGTTGTTGTTTCTCTCAGTTCCATTCTGCCCAACCTCCTTGAGGATTATTTCTCTGAGTTGAGGACTTTGCCCCTTTATTTACACTTTGTGCACTCAAAATTTTTTCCTTTTTCATCCATAATACTGCACAACCCATCACTTTTCAAGAGTAGCGAGTCCAACTTTACTCAGATCCAGGGCATTTTTCATGGATATATATTTTTTTTCTTTTGCTTTTGCTTTTTTCTTTTTTTCTTTTCTTTTTCTCTTAAAGGAAGGATGAGCAGTCAGGTTCCTTGATCACACACATTTACTTCCTTCGCAATTCACTTAAGGGGAAGGGAGAAAACCAATCACCTCTCTCCTACTAGCTTTAACAGATTTGCTACATTCGGGTTCAGCTAGTTTAAGTAGTGTGTAGTGTGTATGAAAACCTCTTGCCATAAATCCTTACATAAGTAGACAGGAAATACATGTAATCTTTTACTAGAGGCTACCTAACATGGATGCTTGCAAAGGAATGTGACAACTACAAAATTTTAATGGATAAAGATTAGACACATAGTCTGTGTTTTTGCAATGCCATGCATTTTTATTCAAAGATGAAACATTGTGAAATTTTCTTTTATTTGCACATGCTCAATATAAAGAAAGAAATGAAGCATTAGTTAGGATGGGGACTATGAATGCATGCTTATTCTACCTCTCCCCCCTACTTATTACAGAAAAGAAAGTAAGACAGAGAATTACCTGATGAAGGAAATCTGTACACTTGGGTTGCCTCCCAAGAGCGCTAAGTTTATCGTCTTCAGCCGGACGCAATTAGGCTCCATTTGGCTCAGCTAACTTGGTAGAATCAATTTTCAAAGAAGATGGGCTTTCAAAGAAATACTTTAACCTCTGCCCATTAACAGTGAATGATTATCTATTTTTAGGATCAAGAATAGTGACAACACCATTGTCACAAGCTTTGACAACAGTGTAAGGACCATCCCATCGGGACTTCAATTTTCCGGAAATAGATGAAGCCTAGAATTAAACAACCAGACCTTATCATGCACTTGAAAAGTTTTTCTATGAATGTGTTTACCATAGAATGCTTTGGCCTTGGCTTTATAGATCTTGGAACTTTCATAGGCCTCATTTCTAAGCTCTTCTAGCTCATTCAGCTGCAAGGTCCTTTGTTGACCAGCTTGGGCTAAATCAAGATTTACCTATTTAATAGCCCAATAGGCTCTATGCTCAAGTTCTACCGGCAGATGACAAGATTTTCCAAAAACAAGCCGATAGGGGGACATTCCAATGGGAGTTTTGAAAGCGGTTCGGTAGGCCCACAATGCATCATCTAACCTTTCTGACCAATCTTTCCTATCAGGCCTAACTGACTTTTGAAGAATGTTCTTGATCTCCCTGTTTGATACTTCTACCTGGCCACTGGTTTGCGGATGGTAAAGTGTTGCTAGCTTATGGGTGATCCCAAAGTTCCTTAGGAGGGTTCTAAATTGAGTGTTAATGAAATGCGGTCCTCCATCACTAATGATTACCTTAGGCCACCCAAATATAGAAAAGATGTTTTTCTGAACAAATTTGATGACCACCTTATGATCATTGGTCTTTGTGGCAATGGCCTCTATCCATTTGGACACATAATCAACAGCAACTAAAATGTACGTGTATCCAAAGGACGGTGGAAAAAGTTCCATAAAGTCTATCCCCCATACATCAAAAATCTCTACAACCAAAATGGGGTTAAGAGGCATCATATCCTTCTTAGAAATGTTTCCCATTGTTTGACATCTAGGACAGGCCTTACAAAATTGGTGGGCATCCTTAAACAACGTAGGCCAATAGAAACCAGAGTCTAAGACCTTAGCAGCGGTCTTCTTTCCTGAAAAATGCTCTCCACAAGCAAGAGAATGGCAAAACTTGAGGACACTTTGATGCTCACTCTCGGAGACACATCTCCTTATCACTTGGTCTGGTCCTATGAAAAATAGCTCCGGGTCCTCCCAAATAAAATACTTGTCCCTAGCAAAGAATCTCTCGCTTTCATTTTTGGTCCAATCTCCAGGTACTCGTCCAATGACTTTATAATTCACAATATGAGCATGGAGATGAAATATTGGAGACAACTAAAATGTGCTCATCCGGGAAAGTATCTCTAATAGGCATAGAGTTCGGGGCAACTATTCTAGACAAATGGTCAGCTACCATATTCTTAGACCCTTTCTTATCATGAATTTCCAGATCAAATTCCTGTAACAGGAGGATCTATCTGATCACCCTAGGCTTGGCATCTTTTTTGGCAAGCAAATGCCTTAAGGCAGCATGGTCAGTGAAAACAATGATTTTGGCTCCTAAAAGGTAGGATCTGAACTTCTCCAAGGCAAAGACAACAACTAAGAGCTCTTTCTCAGTGATTGTTTATCGAATCTGAGTGTCATTCAATGTTCTACTTGCATAATAAATCACTACAGATCCTTTATCAGTTTTCTAACCCAAAATGGCACCTATAGCAAAATCTGAAGCATCACACATTATCTCAAATGGTAATGACCAGTCTGGAGATTGTAGAATTGGACCTCTGGTCAAAATGTCTTTTAAGTCCTCAAATGCTTTGGTACAAGCTTCGTCAAAAATGAAAGGAGTGTCTTTTAACAAAGAAGTCAATGGTCTTGCAATTTTGGAAAAGTCTTTGATGAACCTCCTATAGAATCCAGCATGACCAAGGAAGGATCGAATTGTTTGACAGAGTTGGGAGGAGGCAATTCGAAAATGAGATTTACCTTAACTTTATCTACCTCTATCCCTCTCTTTAAGATAATGTGCCCTAAGACAATCCCCTCCTTTACCATGAAGTGGCTCTTTTCCCAACTTAAAACAAGATTGACATTAATGCATCTTTTGAGCACTTCAGTCAAGTGGTCGAGGCACGAATCAAAGTTACTTCCAAACACAGAAAAATCATCCATGAAGACTTCTAAGTAATCCCCAACCATGTCTGAGAAGATAGACAACGTGCAACGTTGAAAAGTTGCAGGGGCATTGCACAGCCCAAAGGGCATGCGTCTAAAGGCAAAAGTTCCAAATGGACATGTGAAGGTGGTCTTTTCTTGGTCCTCAGGGTGAATAGCCACTTGGTTATACCCTGAATATCCATCAAGGAAGCAAAAGAATTTTTGGCCTGCAAGTTTCTCTAAGATTTGGTTAATGAAAGGCAAGGGGAAATGGTCTTTCTTAGTCACCGCATTCAATTTGTGATAGTCAATGCACACCTCGATCCTGTAGCCACCTAGTGGGAATGAGCTCACCCTTTTCAGTTTGAATTACCATTAGTCCTGACTTTTTAGATACAACTTGAGTTGGACTAACCACTGGCTATTAGAGATGGGATAAATGAATCCAGCATCAAACCATTTGACAATTTCTTCTTACAACTTCTTTCATATTGGGATTAAGCCTTCTTTGCATTCTATTGAACTTTTGGCATTCTCTTCTAAGTATATGCGATGTGTGCACACTGAAGGACTTATCCCTCTCAAATCATCTATTGTCCAACCTATAGCTTTCCTATGACTCTTCAAAACTTCAATCAATTTCTTCTCCTGCCCTTCCTTAACATCACTTGCAATTATGATGGGCCAAGTCTCATTCTCCCCTAAAAGGATGTACTTTAAATTAGCAGGAAGTGGTTTTAGCTCAAGCTTAGGAGGACACTCTAATGAAAATGATGGATCATTATTCTAAAACAAGGAATTAAATTGTCCTTCCTCTCCCTCAAACCCTAGAGCACAGGGTTGGTCTACTGCTCTTCCACACAAGATTCTTCCAAGGTGTCTACCACTAGACAACTCTCTCCTTGATCATGATGCTTAGATGCCCTAAAAATATTGATACTAACCCGCCTATCCCCAAATGATATATCCATCATCCCGGTAACACAATCAATATTAGCTCTTACTATGGCCAAAAAAGATCTACCAAGGATGATGGTGGACTGAGTTAAATCTTGAGGAGTGTTCATGTCCAGAATGATGAAATTGACAGGGAAGTAACAATCATTGATTTTCACAATAACATCTTCAACTAAGCCTTTAGGAGTGGTGACAGAACGATCGACTAGTTGAAGGACAACAGAAGTGGGTTTCAATTCTCCTATCTTGAATTTCTCAAAAATGGCAGAAGGTAGAGATTGACACTAGCTCCAAATCCAAAAAGCCGTTTTCAAAAGTGACTCCACCGATGGTGCAAGGAATTAGTGGAGGTCTGGATCTTTGAGCTTTTTAGGGAGTTGGTTCAAGACAATGGTACTCACAATTTCTGGAGAATGATGGTTTCAGTTTTATTCCTCACTTAACATTTTGGAGTACACATTTCTTTTAAGAATTTGGCATAGGCAGGCACATGCTTGATGGCATCAATGAGAGGAATGTTGATGTGAACTTACTTAAAGAGTTCCAAGAGTTCTTTATTACCAGTTGGTTTGTTTTTGGATTTTGGCTTTAGAGCTTCAAGAAAATAGACTCTTAGAATGTAACAGCTTGGGTCTTCATTCATTTTGATTTTGTCTAGAAGTTCTTCAGTTATTTTCTATTTTCCCTTAGATTTTTCTTTTTCAACTTTTTCTTCAATCTCTTCTTTAATTTCAGTTTCAATTTCATTTTCATTATCCTCATGCAATGTTGACATGTGTAGGTGAGGATTTGTTCTGATTCTTCCACTTCTTAAGGTAGACACAGTTTTAGCATTTTCTACTTGGGGGCCCCTAGCTTGGGCAGGAGGATGGTCCTGTTGTATAGGTTGATTCTGAATTTGTGGTGCTGGAATGTTCTGGATAAAAGCTTGTTGTGTGTTTGATGGTGGAGGTGCATTTAGTCGAGCAGGTGGTCTGTACCCCTGAGCTTGATGGTATTGCTGATTCTGATAAAATCTGGGAGGGTTGTTCCTTGGGTTTGCTATAGCTTGGCTTGGCAGCGACCAGATTCCCTCCTATGACATACATCAGTAATCTGAGCCTCTATCCTTGCCAAATTTTGTTGAAAATTTTGGTTCTGATTTTGATATTAATTTTGTTGTTCTTGCACAGTTTGGCATAGAGTCGTCATCATGTTTTGGAGTTGATTTATTTTATCTTCCCAATTAGACTGAGGAGGTGGTGGTTGATTATATGAAGGTTGCTGGAAATTGGTGTAAGCAAATTGATTGGAGTTTTGTTTTCCTTAGACTTGTGGAGGTTTGGAATAAGAAGATTGGCCAAATCCCGGATTCTGATTGGGATAGGATTGACCGTACATGGATTTCTTAAAAAAGGTTGAGACACTTGTTCAAATTGATTTTTTCGTGAAAAATTCGAGTGATTTCTCCAACCAAGGTTGTATGTGTTAGAATATGGATCATAGGAGGGTTTGTAGAAACCTTGGGCAACTTGGACTTGTTCTTGAATGAAAGGGGGTAATTGGGCAGTAGTGGGACAAGCATTAGTGGAGTGAGCTGAGCTAGCACACATAGAGCAAGTTTCAGGTGATTGAGAAATTTTGGGTTGGCTCGCCCAATTAAAGACAGTAATTGATCAAAATTTTGTTCCAATTTCTACTCCAATCTCTGATCAAGTCTATCTAACAGATCTTCTACCCTAGAATCTGATTCTCCTCTCCCTCTCAATTCATACAACTGCCTTCTTTACAGGTCCTAGTGCTCTCTCGTAAGAGTGGAGTGAGGCATGATTAATAGAATTCTCACTCAATGTTTCAAACAGATTATATGCCTCATCCTCGCTCTTAGTCATGAATGCTCCTCCACACGAGACATCAACCATCTGCCTATTTGATTATGTCAGACCATAAAAAGCTTGGACTATTTGCCACCTCGAGAGACCATGATGGGGACATTTTCTAAGCAACTCTTTCAATTTGTCCCATGATTCATACATTAACTCTCCCGGGTGTTGGGAGAATCCAGTTATAGCTCTTCTCATGGTGTTAGTGCGGCCAATGGGGTAAAACTTTTTCAAAAACTCATGCTGCATTTCTGGCCATGTTCTAATGGTTCTCCCTATGGTTCCTAGCTAATGTTTGGCCTTATCTTTTAAAGAGAATGGGAACAGGGTCAGTCTCAAAGCATTTTCAGTGAAATTTTGGATTCTTACAGTAGAACAAATCTCTAGGAACTCATCTATATGCTTGTAAGGATCTTCATTGAGATTGCCATGGAACGATGGTAACATTTGAATGGTTCCTGGCTTGATTTCAAAGTGATTTGCAGGAATTTCTGGCATAATGCAAGTGGCCTGTTGATAATCAAAAGGAATAAAGTACTCCTTCATCTGTCTAGGTGCGACCTCCTCTACATTCCTAACAACTTGGTTGGTGATCCTATGAAAGAAGGTTGACCCAAATCTAAGTTCAGGGAACGTCTACCAAGCATGCACAGTTGAAAAGCCTTCTATTTATGATTTTTGAATTTTTAGACTTTTATTGATTTTTGAATTTTTATGAACAAACACAAACAAACAAACACTTTCAAAACAAATTAATCTAAACACTAAGTGTTCCTTGGACCTATGTTATTTTTCTCACAATCATATTTAAACTTGCTTAAGTCCAATCCTAACTCTTCTTGTATTGGCCAGCTAAGAGGTGGAGTAGAGGGAGGCCCCCTTGCTTTCGCAAGGACCCAATTAAATAACCTCTAGCTCACTTAAGCATAAACTTTTTAACCTCTAATCCTAGACACCAGACTTAAAGAGAAATTTTAGAATTAAGAAAGAATAAATCTAATTATGAACACTAGGGCCACGTCTACTGGTTTTTATTAAAAGTTGAGGTGAATGCAAGAATGTGAAAATTTTTGTGATTTTTAGGCAAAGGAAAGGGTGATGAAATCCCTCACCTTATATTTTTATTTTTTTCTAAAGGGTGATGCCCTTAAGTAGTCCCTTTTACAAATATGAAATGCAACAAAGCAAGTCCAAACAATGGTTTTCTAATGCTAAGTCTAATACATGAAACAAGAGATAAAAACCTTACCTTTCCCCCGCACTTTCAATGCAAGAAAAGAAATGACAATTAAAATGATGAATGACCTAAAACAAGTGATTCTAATCTTAAGAAGATGAAAATTTTAATTACAAAACAAACGGCTTACATGAAAGAGTGATTTGGAATTTTTTTTAGATTTTAGATTTTTTTTATTAGTTTTTGAACTAAATGACATGAAAATTAACTAAGAAAATATAAAGTGATACTATAAACTAATTCCAAACCACACAAACCACCAAAAGGCCAATTATTACATGCCAACTTGAAAGAAATCTCTGTACATGCACATAGAGTACATGAAATCCTCACTACAAGCTTCACTCACACTCTCCTATCTAAATTTCTAAATGAAAGGAAAATGCAAAATCAAATCAGCAAGCTCTCCTCCTCCAATTGGCTCAAATGTCAAGCCCAACCTCCATGTTCCATTTCTTGTGCAAATCTGAAATAAAAAGCCCAACAACAAGTCAATGAGAGCACAATGCAAATAAAATCAAATGAAAGCAGCTTTAAATCTAACTCTAACGCCTCCCCGGCAACGGCGCCAAGATGAACGCGGCATTGTTGACTATGCACTTTCGTTGTTCAGAGTTCCTTGCACAAGTCAATATGCTCACCTCCTCTAAACTGTCTCACAGAATTAAAATAGTAAAGATGAACTAGAAAAGTGGTGAGAACAGGTCATATCCACGGAGAGGGCTGAATAAAAGCTTGAATTAAACTACTTTGACTGAAACAATTCTAACAGATACTTTTAACTAAGATAACACTGCATTTAGAATAATCCTATAAACATCACCAATCAAATCCCTCACATCGACATGTCAAACTTAATGAAAGACTAACATAATTGAAATTAGCGAAACTTGGTATCACTGTACCCTCTCAATTGAGTGATCAAACAGATAGATAGAAATCTAAACTAAAATTCTCAAATGACTGGATGAATAGATCGAATAGAAGCTAAACACAGAAAAATGAACAAATTGGAAACTCAAAAGAGATAAGAAAAATGACAGAACTAAAATCTCACAGAAAATTATCGAACCAATGTATTCCCTATAGCTTAGGGGATGAACAGTACATAAAAATAGAAAAAAGAAACTACTAATTCAGAACCCTCATGTATTAGAATGGAAAAATAAGAACAGCTAATTCAAAATCCTCATGATATGAAGAACAAAAAATAAGAACAAAATAGTAACTCCAAAACAAACGTCGAGCTAAAAATGGGAGTCCGAATTTGAATCCGTCAGTTTCCACAAGTCACATTTATCGCCCCGACCGTGCTGGAACAAATCGGAGGCCAATCGGATGAATATTCTAGTTTTGGACCCCAAAACCTAGCTAGTTATTCATTTCTAAACTAAACTAACTGCCTAAGTGAATTTGAACGTCGAGCTCAAACCGAGAGTCCGAATTGAACTCCGTCAGTTTCACAAGTCACACTCATCGCCCCGACCATGCTGGAACAAACCGGAGGCCAATCAGATGAGTATTTCTAATTTGGACTCACAAACCTAAGTTTTTTATTTTTAAACTAAAGTAACTTGTTTATTGTGACTTTGAGCGTCGAGCTCAAACCAGGAGTCCGAATTGAACTCTGTCAGTTGCCACAAGTCACACTCATCGCCCCGACTATGTTAGAACAAACCGGAGGCCCATCAGATGAATATTTCTAATTTTGGACCCACAAACCTAAGTTTTTTATTTTTAAACTAAACTAACTTGTTTATTGTGACTTTGAGCGTCGAGCTCAAACCAGAAGTCCGAATTGAACTCCGTTAATTTCCACAAGTCACACTCATCGCCCCGACCGTGTTAGAATAAACCGGAGGCCAATCGGATGAGTATTTCTAATTTTGGACCTATAAACCTAAGTTTTTCATTTTTAAACTAAACTAACTTGTTTATTGTAACTTTGAGCATCGAGCTCAAACCGAGAGTCCGAATTGATCTCCGTCAGTTTTCACAAGTCACACTCATTGCCCCAACCGTGCTGGAACAAACCGGAGGCCAATCGGATGAGTATTTCTAATTTTGGACCCATAAACCTAAGTTTTTCATTTTTAAACTAAACTAACTGTTTATTGTAAATTTGAGCGTCGAGCTCAAACGGGAGTCCGAATTGAACTCCGTCGGTTTCCACAAGTCACACTCATCGCCCCGACCGTGCTAGAAAAAAAACCGGAGGCCAATCGGATGAGTATTATCTAATTTTGGACCCCCAAACCTAGCTAGGTTATTCATTTCTAAATAAACTAATTTGCTTAATGTGAATTTGAGCGTCGAGCTCAAAACCGGGAGTCCGAATTGAACCCCGTCAGTTTCCACAAGTCACAATGCCAATGAAAATTATATCACAAAATTAATCTATATTAACACCACAGCATAACCATGTGAGAACCCGTCAGTCTCTATAATGAGGCTTTCACCTTCCAAAGGAATGAATTGTTGTGAATAAAAATAATAAAGGGATACTTAAAAAAAAAATCCCCACTCTCCATCCAGAGTAGAGGTTTTATGTGTAAATACATAGTAAAATGAAAAATGGGCTCTTTTCTTACCTTTTAAAGGAATGGAACTGGAAACTGGTATATGAATGATACCTCCAAAATTGGATTACGAATAGAGCTAAAGGAAGTGGAAGTAGTAAAATGAAATGCATGAATCTTGACCTCAAGTTAGATTAGAAACCAGAAGTAGAACTGGTCTTCTGGTATAAATTTGAACAAACCAATTAGGGTCTGAACATGTCAGTTCTGAATTGGAAATAGAAACAACATATATGCTTGAATCGAGCTTTCTCAACAAAGTTCATGGTGCATCCAAGTTGGTTTGGATGCTCTTTTCACAATTTATAGCATGTTAACAACTTTTTTTAGTCTTAGGTCATGATATGAGTGGAAGCAGAAATGAAGAAAAATAAATCCAATAGCATCTATTCCTATAAACGAAATTTCTGTAGCAAGATATGAGATCCATAATCCTGTACCATGTAATCAATCTCAGATGAACGACAAGCCCCATGCAACCTGCCCAAGAGGCTCCACGGAAGATATTCCTCCCACCAACAACTATGGCCACTGTAAGCGCAGAAGACTTTCTAGCTTTGGTAGAACCAGCAGTATTACAAATGATGTATAAAATAAGAGTACATGAAAATTAATGCAAATATTCTGTCAGAGCTTGTTGCAAAAATGTTTCTCCACACCCTGCATATAGCGTCAAGAAGAGACCTCTACCACAAGCCGAGTACAGAAGCCAACCTCCCTGCAATGAACATTGTGATATGCAAAGTAGAGCGCAGTCTTCTGTTTGGTCAATTATCCACAATAAAGAATTTGGATAAAACATAATGCACCATTTGCTGCCACTATAATATTATAGTAATTGAACAAACATCCTCAGGACCTAATATCTTTCTCTGGTGGAGTGGATAACACTTGACTAAGCACATTTGGAGTTCAGACAACATACCATTGAAATCTAGAGGCACAAAGTGACACTAACTATAATTTTACATCAGTACTGAAGCCATTCAGGAGTCATGCACTGAGACACGGTGTGCAATAGCAACTTTTTGAACACAAGAACAAGGACAAAGTTGGAGCACTTGGGATCATGTCACTCACACACACACACACATATATAGTCTATAGGGTGATGTGTGTATAACACATATATATAGAGAAAGAGATAGATAGATAAGAGAGAGAGAGAGAGATGTAAACTTGCTAGATATACACTGGAATAGTGAAGCACTATCAGACTGCTCCTATCCCACACGGAAGGAAGCTTGTCCACAGTTCTCATGAAAGCGTGTCAAGTACCTACCAATTTCTCTTATATTCACACATATGTAGACAAATAAATAAGCAAGCATATAAACATGTCCCAGCATCCCAGAGTATCGCATTCCAAATATAGCATATATGTATCAAATGATAACCTTCTAGTTCTTAGGTGGAAAGTATAAAAGATCTCTCCTACACAGTAGTAGTTTACTCATCAGTGAATAGATGGGGACAGAGGTAAAGTAACAATGAATAAACAAGTGTGCATCCTGGAGCAACGTTCAGGTTTTTTGATAAGTTCATGCATTAACATGAATGAAATGACATCATAAACAACAATTCCATCTCACAAACCTTGGTTCTATATTTTCTATATGGTCTCCAGCAAGTGCTTCGCCACTCACTTTCAACAAAACTTCGTCATTTATATGCTGGCTTGGACATGGAAGTTTCCTCCATAGTTTCCTTCAATGTGCTGTGATTGCTGCGCGGCCTCTGTAATAAAGCAACAAGTTGAAAAAGAAATCATTAAAGAGATTTTCAACTCAAATTTGGGCAGGACCAAACATTGATTACGGAGACAATGGGCAGGATTTTAACTCCATGTCAAATACAAGAAGGATCCAGAACAGAAATGGAGCATATAGGTGCAATGGACCAAAGAGAGAAGAGTAAAATACTTCCAATGGTTGCAAATGTTTCATTTATATGAACTCAATATCTTGAACATAATAAGAATCAAGATCACATGGCTTATGTGTTGGTTAATATAAAAAGGAAGGTAAAGTCGTCTGTTACTTAAACTATATCAGAATAGTAAGAGTATTGTGTTTAAGCATCCCCAATGGAAAGGCTTTTATTCATAGACCAAAAACTTATTCAGAATTCAATGTTAATGTGCAAGAACATCTTAAAAACTTTTATTCATAGACCAGAAACTTATTTGAAAAACATCAAAATTCTTTGCTAAAGAAGATCATGGAACATAACAGACCAAAAAATAATGAAACCTACAACTTAGAATGTGTGGTGAGATGCTGAAAGAAATTGTGCAATAAGTAATGAATAAGGATAACAGTATTGTATAATTATATTTTTCCAAACATTAATGAGAAACTAAAATAGAAAACAACAATAAGAAAAGGAGTTCGAAGTGTTCAAACCTCCAGAAACCAGATAGAGTCATCTAGTGGTCAGCACATCATGAGAACCCACACTCCAAATGTTTTGCTCCTCCTGATTCAAAGGTGAGACAAGGAGGTAGAAACCTGATTCAAACAACAAGCTATGTTTTGACACACCAAAAATTCTATAACTAACTAGGCTTCAAAATTGGACACACCAAAATCTATAGCCTTCGAAGCATTCTCCTCCTTTGAGGTGAAAAGAAAGTTCTGCAAAATATAAAAACGTTGTCAGAACTTTTCTCCACCATACATAAATTATGAGAGGATGCAGTGGATAAAGTGCAACTGTTTGCTAAAAGTGTGCATGACTTCCAAAAATAAAAGTGTAAAGGATTCAGGAACTTATGATAGTACCAACTTTCCACTCTCAAAGAACCATTTGCTGAATAAGTAGCATGCTTACCTACAAGAAATGGCATAGTTTACGCGACATAAGAAATGACCATCCTTATTCTTTACACCACTTTTTAGATAAACATAGAGCTAAGAAACTCCAGTCGACCATTCCACATATCATGAAGTGTAGAAAAGCATATATGCAAGACATAAAAAATCCACATAAATAATATACCTCCTTATGCATCACAATACCACTCAGATTTATAACCATACCATAGAGTCTAGCTTGATACCAATCTCAAGAATTCTTTACACATCACTCATTCTTAAGCCTCATTTATTATCTCTTTCCTCAGATGTTATCAGAAACTTGTCAAAAAAGTATATGAGCTAGAAGAAATAGAAAAGGTATATGATCTAGAAAGTACATCAGTCATAGACATGAGGACATCAATTTGATGATCTATTTAATGGTTTGCGTATAATACATAAAGAGAGTGTTTGATTAATACTTGAAAACAGTGTGAAGTGTATAAAAAATAAAACTCAATTAGGATTCTGAAACCAAAAATGGAATCCTTGGACTACTACATGTCTCTGTTTGATTTCAAAAAGCACAGTGCGAAATGATAGCTTGCAGTCACCTCATGACTGTGATATCAAAGTAGTAGCAACCATGACAATGTTTGGGCATCAATTTAATGCCTTATCTGGAGGCTGACTGAAAGAAAGAGTTGTTCTAGCAGAATTTGGAATCCAAATATCTGCAATGCCAGACAAACTGTTCAAGTAATGAGTGGAAGTTCCCTACACGGAATAAATATACAGTCAACACAGATGGGGCAAGTAGAAGTTCAGAATTCTCTGGGGAGGTTGCATTATAAGAGATCATAAGGAGTGGAATTATAAGAGATTTTAAAGGCTAATTTCTCTATCTCTTAGAGAAATAGGAAACAAGTAAGACATAAATAAATAACCAACTGAATATTCAAAAAAAAGTTTACCATATTGAACCATCATATACATCCACTTTAACACTCTGAACCTTGCCCATTCATCAAAAAAGCTCCATTTCTGCTGTTCAATTTTGTTGCTTGCATCTCTCCCTTGGTCATCTCACTAAATAGAAAAATTCCCTGCTCTATAGACACCAAGCTTGATAAATGAATCATCATATACATCAAGTCAAAATCTCCAGAATAATTTGGGGAACAGACAAAAAAGTAAGGAGTCAAAATCTCCAAAATATCCAGACAATCACAAGAAAGAAAAAAATGATCACAAGAGAAAACATAAACACGAGTTCATATCTTCGAAACATAAACTGACATATCACCACCATCAAATTAATCTTGGCCCACTCCGCGCAGGGAGATAAAAGACAAAACTCGAGATTTCGGACCGGCAAACTTGAAAGGCGCTGAACTTGGCGATGTTTGTGCGGAGCGGACTTGGCGAAATCCGTCGCAGGCGAGGCTTCGGGTGGAGAGGGCGTGGCGAGGTCGCTGCGTCGGTTCTGCCAAGGGCGCTGTCGTGAGTGGAGGCCGGTGCAGGCGCGGGAACAGGGGCAGGGGGCGCAGTGCAGGCGAGGCAGGCTGGCGGCGCAGGAGGGGTCGCGGAGGCAGACCCGGCGCGCTAGCGAAGGCGGGTTGGAGAGGGAGAGGGGCAGTGCGGGGCGCGGGCTGGCGTGATCCGGGCGGAAGCGGCGCGGGGCCAGGCGGTTCGCAGGTGCGGGCTCGCGGCGCTCGCGAGGGCAGGCGGCCGGGGCGCTGTGGGGTTACAGGGGGGTGAGGTAGGGTGAGCAGGCAGACACGGCTGGCGTGGTGGGGTTGGCGGAGAGAGAGATTGCTGCACGCCGCTGCAGCATCGCCCTCACTGGTCGGAGAGCAAGAGGGAGCGAGTGGCGAGAGAGCGAGACTCGGGGGATTTGGCGCCAGGGGATGGGGAACCAGGGACTTGCGGAGCACAACGGGATTGGCGCCCAGGGGAGGGGGGAAAATTTAGGGGATTTGGCGCCGCGGGAGGGGGAAATGTTTTCGGGATTTTGGCGCGATTTTGGGGTTAGAGATATTAATATTATCTTATTAGTATTTAAGATATTATGATCTTAAAACATATAAATTATATTTAAAAATATTAAGTTATAAATAAAAAGATTAATATTAAATATTATCACAATATTAATTTCAATATATTAATATAAATACATGTGGTCTTCAAATTAATACCAAGTATAAAGTTATAAATCTAAAATATTGCACTAGAAAATCATTCAAGGATTTACATTGGTCCATGTCATTTAAATATTAAATTAAAATTTCAAAAAGATTGAATGAATAATAATTTATTTATGTAAATCTCCATCGCAAACCTTTATAATTCTTATAAAATTAGAATTTATTATTATTTTCTCAAACTTGATATTGATATTATAGTATGTTCTTTGATAGAGGACATGAGGTTAAACTCTGTAAGATCAATCTCTTTGATTAGTAGGTTCAGAAAAGTCACAGAGTCGACTCTACCTTCAGAGAGTCGACTCTATCTATTTAGAGAGTCAACACTGTCCTGTAGAGAGTCGACACTACCATTTAGAGAGTTGACACTACCCATCAGAGAGTTAACACACTCTTCTATTTAGGTTGACACACTCTGTATTCAGGTCAACCTAACCTCTGTTTTCAGGGACTCAGTGGAGGCTCGTTTGGTTCAGGCCCAAACAGGGAAATACCCCCACACCTCTCATTACCATGTAATTTTTAGTTACTTATTCATCAAGTTTATGTACCACTGTTTTAATGTCTTAATCACTTAAACCTCGGGCAATATAAATTTACCTATTGGGCAATTAACTCATAATGTTATTACAACATTTTTCCAGGTTCTAGTGAGACTGATAAGGAAGTGTGGTGGCCATTTCTAGCCACCTAGGCCCATCATGGCCCATCATGAATCAGCAGGTGGTATTTCCATGTTTGGGCCTAAACAGGAGGCGGGTCTAGCCTACCGAGCAGGCTCTACCTGCTTGGTACCTTCCGCCCAGGAGCTTCCGAGCAGCCCTTTGTCTCCCTATGATGGTTACAACGCATGCATGGCTCGCGCCCCACGTTCTAGGGAGCCTTAACCGCAAAGGCTCTCAACGGACGTCTCAGCACATAACTCCTCCGTGAAGGGCGCCAACCGGCACGTCCTTTCGGAGGGAGCCATCAAAGATTGACACGCTTATCTCCCTTAGGGCCTTGGCCTATAAAAGGTACTACGACTTCCATGCCAAGGTACGCACGCTTACGCGCACAAGTCCACACCACTGAACCTTTCTCCTTCAAGCCTTCAGACAGTCCACTGACTTAGGCATTGGAGGGTCTCCCCGTTCTTCAACCGGGCCCCCTGATCTTTTCTGGTGTTTGCAGACTTTCGTCCACTACGGCGACCGTCTTCCCTCTTCCCAGTGGAGGTCTATTTGACTCGGCCCAAACAGGAAAAACCCCCACAGGAAGCGAGCGAGCAAGAGACTGAGGACTGTGAACATGAAGAACCATGTTTATACTATTCTTTTTGTCTCTTATTGTACAATTACTTGGTACCTACCAAGTGAAGAAGGATTATGACTGCATGATATAAGACTATTGTATGTAAATATAATGTCATGTTTCCTTCACCTGCAAGTTGTTCCTCTTAATAAAATGACATCTATGTGCACCTGGGTTTTTTCGCTGCACTCGGGGCGTCACAATGTAAAAATTAAATAGTGGTCATTTATGAAAATATAAAGACGGGACGTGGCGGCACACATACATAATGGTCATTACGCGCACACTTAAAAGATATCAAGTATAACATGGTGTACATGAAAAATAATTTTTATAAGAAACTTTTAGTTTTTTCTTCAACATTTAACTTATATTATCATATTTTAGAGATAATTACACATGAAATAGCACAATAAGTATTTAAGAAATTTTTTCAAGAAAGAATTATTAGCAATGGTTCGCAAACGTCGCTTATACTTAAAATAAAAGTTTAAAATATTTAATAATTTATAGATTCATGCTAAATATAGAAAAAATATTATACAATTATTATGATTAATAAAAATAAATAGGGTAAATTAATTAGGAGTCCTTGTCAAATGTTTGATTTATTTTTTAGTCCCTTACAGAGCTGAACTCATTACAGTAAGTGTTATATTCTGTACAGCATATGTTAAACTATGTTACTGTAAGGACCTCTCAATTACAGTTAGAGACTTTAATTAATTTATCCAAATAAATATATATAATATATAAGAATAGTTAAATAAGTAGTTGACAATAAGAACTTAAAATATGAAATGAAATACCACTTTGTGATATAAAAAAAATATTTACATCAACACGCAACAAAATCTATTGAACTTGCATACACGAACTGTTATGTCATCAAACATATAAAGTAACATGATGTACATGAAAAAATAAGTTTTTTAATAATTTAACAATTTATTGTCACTACTAAAGATATTAGGGACGACTCATTTAGGCCATCGCTAAAAATTTATTAGCGAAAAGCATCGTAGTCAACTAATAATACTTTCGCGACAACTTCTCAATGGCGTCGCTAATAAATTTTTTTGGGACGACAATTGCTGTCCCGAATGATGTTTTTAGCGACGACCCTTGTAGTCGTCCAAATAATATACTTTTAGCGACGTTTATACAATCAACCGTTGCTAATAAATTTTAATGGGGATGACTTTTTTCAACCATCGCCAATACAATACTTTTTGGGGACGACTTTTTTATAGCCGTCGTCAATAATACTTTTGGGGACGACTTTTTTAAAGTCGTCGCAATACTATACTTTTAGGGACGACTTTTTATAGCCGTCGCAAATACTCTTTTTAGCGACGCTTTTTAAGCCGTCCCTAATACTATACTTTTGGGGGACGATGTTTTTACAGCTATCGCTAATACTATATTTTGGGGACGACTTTTTTACAGCCGTCCCCAATACTTATTTTTTGGGACGATTTTTTTATAGCCGTCACAAATACTCTTTGTAGCGATGGCTTTAGAGCCGTCCCCAATACTATACTTTGGGACGACTTTTTATAGCCGTCGCAAATACTCTTTTTAGTGACGGCTTTTAGAGCCGTCGCCATACTCCGTCCCTAATACTCCTTTCTTGTAGTGAATAAGTTAAATATTATTTTTATTATTGCATTTAAAATAGTAAGATCTTATAAATTATATTTAAAATATTCATTTACAAACTAAATTACTAATTTATGTATCCATCAGAATATTAATTTCAATGTATTAATATAAATGTATAAAATGAATAGTATTTAATAGAAAATGAAATATATATATAGATTATAGAAAATATATATAGATATATTTATATAGATTATATATATGGATATATAGATATAAATTATATATATATAGATAGAGATATAGATTATAGATTACATAGATTATATCTATGTGCTAATAGATATAGATATATAGATATATAGATTGGAGATATAGATTATAGATACATAGAGATATATCTATGTACATATAAATAAAATATAAATATATATATATATATAGAGAGAGAGGAGAGAGAGAGAGATAGACATAGATAGATATATGTAGATGATTGAAAATAGTCGTCTACAAATGTTACTTTGTAGACGAGACACGATCTACAGTCGTATACATATATCAGCTTCTTGTAGTGTGAGGTTATTTTGTTAAGACCAATCTCTGATTAGCAGGCATAGAAAAGCAAGGAGAGTCAACACATATCATCATAGAGTCGACTCTACTCTCAGAGAGTTGACACTATCCTTCAGAGAGTCGACTCTACTCTTCATAGAGTCAACACCATATTAGATTCATTCAATCTAAAATTTGATCATTAGATTCGCTCTCGATCTATGTATACTGATCAGTGGGTTTGTTACCAACCTAAAATAATATGATCAAGATCCTACATTAGATTTGCTCTAGGTCCAAATCCTAATCGCTGGATTAAGTTTGAACAAAAGTGACAGTTGGATTCACTATCGATAATTATTTGATCAAAGATCTGACCTTTGATTCACTTTCGATCTATATATATCTAATCAGTTAGATTGTTGTCAATCTCTAAACAATATAATCAAATTCGCACATTGGATTTGTTAAGATCTAAATCCTGATTGTTGGATTGAGTTTGATAGTCGAATTCACTCCGGATCTAAATTTGATCAAGATCTAACCATTGAACATATTGTTAATCAAAATCAAACCGTTGGATTTCATATAATAAAAAATCTGCCTGTCAGATTCGCTCTCAATCTAAAATCTAATCGATGAGTTACATAATATAAATGAGTATAATATAATATATCTCATATGAAATATAAAAGTTAAACATTACTATTTGAATATATAATAAATAAAATATAATATTTATGCATATGTTTTATCATATAAATATATTCACTAAACAAATAAATACATTTACAAATATGTAAATGCAATGTGTATATATATATATTATATATATATATAAACTAGACAAAAACGTAACTTATAAATTTATATTGTATATATTATCTTCGCCTTATTTTATTTTATATAATAAATATATAAATATAATATATTTATTAAATAATTCAAATAATATATATATAATATAGCTAAACTACCATAATATAAATAAAATAGGTAATAGTTATCACAAATGTTAATGAAAATTAAGTAAAATAACAATATAATACACATATATTCAATAAACTAAAAGTGTAACTAATGAATTGTATTTATTTTATTTATTTATTTAAAATAATATATAATCCAGATATAATAAATATAGATAACTATATCTATAATATAACTAAACTACTAATAAATAATATAATTAATAGTAGCAACATCTGGTAGTAAGTATAAACCAGAGGGAGGAATATTTGTCTCTAAACAGCGACGGATCAGCGACGGAAAAATTCTGTCGTCAATTAGAGAAAACAAATTTCATCGCCGAATAGTGACCGAACTTAATCGGTCCCAAAATATAGAGACCGAAAATTTCGGTCACTATTTTGTGACCGAATTGTGACCGAGTTTAATCGGTCTCAAAGTATAGAGACCGAAAAATTCGGTCACTATTCGGTCCCACATAGGGACTGAATAGTGACCAAAATATAATCGGTCCAAAAATATAGAGACCAAAAATTGCGGTCGCTATTCGGTCCCTATTTTGGGACCGAATAATGACCGAATCTAATCGGTCCCAAAATATAGAGACCGATTAGGTTCGGTCACTATTCGGTCCCTATTTTGGGACCGAATAGTGACCGAATTTAATCGGTCCCAAAAATAGAGAGACCGAAAGTTTCGGTCACTATTCGGTCCCAAAATAGGGACCGAATAGTGATCGAAACCTATCGGTCTCAAAATATAGAGGACCGAAAATTTCAGTCACTATTCGGTCTCGATTTGGGGACCAAATAGTGACCGAATCAAACGGTCCCAAAATATAGAGACCGAAAATTTCGATCACTATTCGGTCCCAAAATAGGGACCGAATAGGGACCGATTTTAAAATCGGTCTCTAAAACATTATTTAGAGAATAATTAATTTCAGTCACAATTTGGTCACTATTTTGTGACCGAATAGTGACCGGAATTTTTGCTCTCTATATGGTCTCTATAAGCGCTTTTCTTGTAGTGAAAGGAATTTAAATAAAAATATTCAACAGCTATCTAAACATAATCGTTAATAAAGAGTTGATGTATGGAGACAGTCTGTGTACAGAGAGAGTCGATGTTGATATTAAATCGATAATATAATCATAAGTCATGTGAGAATGTAATCCATGTTGAAACCAAGTCGATGTGAACATAATCCATGTTGAAATGTAATGAAATCGATGTTCTGTACAAAGTCGATGTTTTAACTGAAATCGATGTGCAAATGAAATCGTTGTTTGAAATGAAGTCGTCGTTCAAGTAAAGTCGTTGTTTCACATGAAGTCATTGTTCTACTGAAACCGTTGTTTAAGTGAAGTCGTTGTAGAGATGAAAAATCGTTTCACATGAAGTCGATGTTCTTCCAAAATTGATGTAGAAGCGAAGTCGTTGTTTCATATGAAGTCGATGTTTTACTGAAATTGATGTTTGAGTGAAATCGTCGTAGACATGAACTCTTTGTTTCATATAAAGTCGTTGTTCTACCGAAATCGATGTTTAAGTGAAACGAAGTCGATGTAGAACCAAAATCGTTGTTTTACTTATGAAGTCAATGCTAGAATGAAATCGATGTTTTACTGAGGAAGTCGTTGTGAGCTATTATATGGAAGTCGATGTATACTTAGACAAAATATATACAATAAGCTTCAAATGACAGTGAGTGTAGATAACTTACAGATTTTGCTTCAATTACTGCCTGTGGATAAACTTTAGAAAATGTTGTTAGATAATACATTTCAAGGTTTTGTTAATCATACCAAAAACACATATAATTAATAATAAATTATATGGAGTTGGACTGATCATCAATCTCCCCATTTTTGGTGATGACAAAACATAAAGAGTTGCTTACATATAAAAGGGCTGAAATAAATTTGCGAAAAAATTTTAAGGTATGTGTTCAGAATAATTTTCTCCCCCTTTTTGTCACTAAGAAAAAAGAATTGGATAAGCAAAAGATAAAATTAGAGATTGACAAAGATAAATGGTGCTAAGAAAGGGAATTTTATCATTAGTGGGGGTAGGCATGTAGAAGGCAGGAGACAAACAAGAAGCATGACGAGTAATAAGCTGTCAAGCTTGACTTCTGCTCTTCAAAGAGATCTCTAAAGACACCCCAACTAAGATTGTATGATGGCCCCATCTCTAGACTAAGTCGCTTGATGTGGAGTAGTCTCTGCTCTTCAATGAAATTAGTATACTCCAGATTGCTAAGAGAGACTTGTAGGAACCAGCAGTTCCAAACTGGATGCTGAAGGAATTGAATGGAGAGAAGGTAGTGTAGTTGTGAGCAAGCAGATCCTTCCACAGAGCTACATAAGTGTAGTACCCCAGAAAATCTATTAATTAAAAATTATAGATAAATTAAAATTTTATCTATTAATAAATTCAATTAGTTAAAAAGGTACACATCATTATTACATGTGTATAAACGCATATAAATATTTCATAAAATAGTAGTTGTACTTTAATAATATTCTCTAATGACCCATCATGAAATTGGGCATAAAAATCATTTGGACTTAGTTTAAGAATTATGCGACTTATTAGCATAATCAAGGAATAAGTCGGAGAACCCATTATTTATGAGCTAAGGTGGATTATAAATTAAAATAAAACATGCGGGTAGATATTAAAATATGGGTGATAGCCCATTATGATAATTGGACCAAGAGACAAATCTTGACCCATGAATAAATTCCCTAATAAAGGGATAATAAAACCCATTAAGCAAATTAAGTATAGGGTTGTACAATTAAGTCATACTTAAGTTGTTGGGCCAAGAGTAAGAGCTCAAATAATGGAGGTTAGAAATATTGGGATAATTATTATTAATCGAAATAGAAGTTTATAATAAATAGATTGAAATTAAAATAAAGGGTGACTAATAGAATTAAATCAATACTCATTAAGCTAAATTAATTAATGGGTTTTACTAATGGTCCTAATATGAATTGTTGGGCCCCAATATGAAGTGCCCATGTTGGGATGGGAAGTAATTAAACTAAATTCGTACCTAAAAATAGTAATAAATAGAAAAGATAAGATAAAGACTAAATGGGATGTAATTATCTTTAAAAAAAAAGTCCTCATCCCATCCTAACCCATTACCCACGAAATTAGACCTTCATCTATGCTATTAGGTGGGATAATGCAAGAAATAGGGAGATAATAGTGGAAATTCGGAGTTGAAGAGGAGAGAAGAGTTTTAAGGTTTTAGGTCACTTACACAAGCTATACACACACCCAATTTGGCCCTATCACCCATAGATCATTTCTAGAGCTCTAGGAGACGAGGGGAGAGGTTGAAGAACGAAAGAGCAAGGAGAAGGAAGCTTGGAAATAAGGGATTTCATCTCGTTCTTCATCAAAACCCTAGGATTTTCTTATCAGTGAAAAGGTAGGCAATCTCTCAAGCAAAATTTGTAAAAATTAAAACCTAGGCAGTACATGCACCCGTCTTGCAAAGCCCCATGATTCCCCTATTTTTGGGGTACATGAAGGAGTATTAATTCGTCCAATCTCTATCTTTTCAGCACCGAAACTATCATGTTTGTGTTAAATCTATGTTTGTACATGATCCCATGCCCTGAAATAATTCTCATAAATACCACTTCCTGTTAGCTTTCAAACACCATATTTTCTCTAATTTCCATTTGTATTCGTTGCTAATTAAATAGTTCTTCCATGACTGCGCATGTTTAGGTCACCGAAATGTAACCTTGTTAAAGCATGCACAAACCTCATATATTTCCTAATTACTCATACCTGTTGATAGATCTATGAGTCTACTTTCATTTAAAAGTGGTTTCATGATTTTTGGATTATCGTATGAATTTATATTGATTTTAGAAGAACACTATATCACACTTTGGAGGGAAGGACCAAAACCCAAAAGGGCAAAATGCCTTTTCTGGGTCAGCCCGCGCCTCTGAAGTCGCGACGGCCCGACCCGTCGTGACCTCAGAGGGGTCACGGTCGGCCGGACCATCGCGACCTGAATGCGACGGCCCGCACCGTCGTGTTCAAACCCCCCTAACCGGGCCAGCTGGCCGGTTCAGTTGTCGCGCCCGGGTCGCCCCGTCGCGACGGGAACCCCCGTCGCGTTCTCTCGGCTATAGCGCCCGGACCCCCCGTCGCGACTTGATCGCGACGGGCACCCCCATCGCGTTTCCAGAATTTTTGCCAGAACGTTAATTGTGCTCATATCCTGTTGTTTATGCTATTTACCCTTATTTAGCCATGATTAAACCTTTTATAATTATTTCGATCTGATAAATTAATAATGGGCAATAATTATATAAATTTAATTAATTAAAGGCCATGTTCACAATTATTCATGCTCTCTTGATTTCTTTACACTTGCACACACTTAATATTAATGTTTGCCATTTGACCCTAATAAATTATTCAATAATGTATCTGGTAATTAAGTGAAATTAATTACTAAATTTCCCATTTTTTGTTAATGACACTTGTTTTCGTTTTATTCGCGTGCTTTGAATACTGTTACCGTATCCCTCAGCTTTCGAGCACTCGAGGCATGACAAACACTTGTTTTCTACACTTTTTCTTGGGATGGACCACCTCTCCATCGGGAATACTCTCGACTGGGCCAGGGAATCCTTTTCAAGGCCTCCGTAAGTCTTCTTGGCTTTGGCACACGTCCATTGCCGATGAGCTGGTTGTGCCCTTTAAATCCAGTTACACTCTTAGGGATCAGTACCATCTAAACGGCTTTGTGAGTTCTCTCTTATATTGTGATCACGCCGGGCCATCTAGCTAGTGTTCATAGCACGGCTAATGGGCGGATGTGACTTCTACCAGACTGTCAGTACCCGACCTAGTGCCGTGCAACTGTGACTATCGTCGGTTTAACGTTGTTTTACGTTTATACCCATATCTCATCTACTATCCTTGTACTCTCAACTATTCACATTCACTCTACTATCTCATCTATTCATCTAGTACTCTTTTGAGACTCTTGAGCTGTTGTGGCTCCTATTGCTTGTACTATACATGATTGTCTAGCACCATAATATGGGTCCTGTGACCCTACTGACTCAAATGCATACTGTGTAGGGCACGGAGAGTGTCGAGGGGCTCCAATCTAGTCCTGGAGGCAAAGAGCCACCCAAAAATACCTGCAAGGGCTATAGACGGTGTCTGCATTGCACCGGTTCTGACTAACTGTTCTGAATTGGCTAGACATCTGACTATTATCCTATACTATTAGTCTGAGGAGTTCAGACGTACTGTGCGATTACTGTGCTATCGTTGACTGTTACTAACGGCTACTGTCCTAGAGTGACTACTACCGTATTCTTCTAGTGCACCATTGTACAACCATACACGCTATCTCGTTACACGCTATCTTGTTACAGCTATCTCGTTATATGGCCATCCTTATCGTCCTAGTTTACAATATTCTTGTTGAATGTATTATCATTCTCTTTCTATCAGGTGCTTTTACTTTCTTAGCTATACTTGACCGTTCTCTCTAGTTAACCTACTTACAAGGCATTAATCACTTAAAGCATGTTTGTTTACACGAGATTAAGTCCTACTGGCGTTATCACTCACCCTTCGTATTTGTTATTGTGTTTTCAGGTAAGTCGGATGATGACCCTACACTCACCAACGGGAATGGACTGGAATGATGAGCGACCTGGAGTCATAGCAATGGAATGACCTTAGTATCATAGAGTCTAGTTAGTTATTTGCTTAGTTATCGTTTCCAAATGTAATGAGGTTATTGAGCCCTATGTTTTGGCTCTGAATTAGTGGTTGTAATAGTTTAGATGAATTATCAATAAAATGAAGAGTTTATTACAATTATTATTCCTTAGATGCTCTAATATTTACGAATGTATGTGAAATTTACGTTACCATAAACGTTGTTCATGCCTCCTCGATTTATTCCGCTGCTAAATTGGCGGGGCATGACAATAAGTCTTGTATCGCTCAACCTAAGTGGAATAAGGATCTGAAACTAGATTCATGGAGTTGAGATCCATGAACTTTTCTGGAGTGAGGGTCAGCTGATTTGACTTGTGCAGGGAGGAATTCAGGTTCTCAAGCTGAAATGCAGCCTCAGGATAGGCTCTATACTAGTCAGTGTTGACAAATCTCTCAGCCTCTGCAAGGAGTGGAGCTACAATAGATGACTTCATAAACCCTCTCTGATATTTCCTGAAGAGGAATCTATGGAATGCAAGAGGAGCTCCATGCTGAACAAAGATCTTGGCCATGACTGGCAATCTCTCAAAGATTATAGGACCCACTTCAGAATCCATAAGAAGAAAGTGGAGCTTGGGGAGAAATGCAATCTCAAGGATCTACAGAGTTGCAAAGTCAACCTGAAGAGGTGTGTTGACTGGATTCACGGTACAAAGTTGAGCAATAGCTGCCCTGAACTGGCCAAGTTGAACTTCTGGTAGGCAATTTACAAAGCAATAATCTTGATACATCTGGAAGTGCCTAACCAATTTGATCTCCTTCTAAATGAAGGGACCCCAAAATGTTCGGTGCTGACATACAAACCACTCAGATAGGGTGAGAAGATGGTCTTAGGGTGGAAAGATGTTGGACTGGCAATTTCAAATTTTTATAGACAGCTTTGTTGGCCCTGGCCCATTGATCCTCGGTCTTGGACTCAGTAGTAGATAGGATTTTTGCTTGTTTAGCCTTAGGAAAAGGAGAAGTAGGAAGAATGATATTCAGATGTTCAGAAAGGTTAAGGAAAGGAAGACCAAAAGTGGCTGTAAAAGTGCACTTTTGGAGATATTCAGCATATAAAGTTTTTCTTCTGTGGACAATAGAGAGAGAATACCACAAAGGAGGAAAGAGAGTTTGATTAGAGGGGAAAATAAGAGCTGAATAGGTCTTTCTTTTCTTAGAGGAAGGACTAGAGAAGGGTTGGGAATCAGTCTTGTGAATATGGGCAGAGACAGCAAGAACTATGCTGAGGATGGCTTCTTCAAACTCATCCTTGATGTCTTGCACAGTATGGTGAACTATATTGGCACCCTCAAGAATGATAGTGATGAAGGAGAGTGGAGTAGGTGGATGAAGAGAGGCAAAAGATGAAGTAGGAGGAGGTTGAGTAGATGATCCAGCAGAGGAGGGACCAGGTGAAGAGGAAGAGGCAGGGAGTGCCTCAAAAGTTGTATGAGGAATGGAGGAAGAAGGGATAGGTGAGGAAGAGGAGGCAGTAGGGAAAGGAGCAGGAGAAGAGATATGTTTTGGAAGAGGTTTCTTGGAGGGTTCAGGTGCCGGTGGGGCAGTGAAGAATGTAGGTGGAGAGGAAGGGGCTGGAGTCTGAAGACTAGGAGGGTCAGAAGGCCCTGGGGGCACAGCAGTTTCCTCTACTGAAACTTGAGGCCCGGTTGGCGCTGCCACTGACTCCATTTGCACTGATGACCCTGATGGCCTGACTTCAATATCTTCAACTACCGATGGCCCTGATGGCCCTAACTCTTCCGCTGATGGCCCTAGTGGCCCAGATTCCTCAAGAAATGGCTCTGACGGCTCTGTAACTTTCACAGATGGCTCTGGTGGCCCTGATTCCTCAAGAGTTGGCCCCCTGCAACTTTCTCTACCGGTACTGACTGAGTTGGAATAGGAGGGGCTTGAGCTGATAAATGCACCCTCACAAAAATCTGATAAATCTGTCACCAATGTCTTCAAACTACCTAACTCACCTCTCATCTCCTGGAGCTCAGATTTACTACTCCAATTTCCTTGGCTTCAGTGCTCTGACTAAGGAATATTGATGTTACATCCGACTGCAAAGAGCACAAAATTTCCCCTTGAGCATTCAGTCTAGCAATGACTGGCTCCAAGTGCACATGAAACTTCTTCTTCATGGATCTATGGTGTGCCTTCCTGGTGAGCAAGGGAATTCTTGAGGAAACACCTTTTCCTTTTCCTCTAGAGCCAGCAACAGGCTCAACATCTTCTTCTGAGGAATCTTCAACCAGACCTTCCTGAAACTGGCCTATGGGGGCACTAGCAGTAGGCTCCCTGTGACGACCCTCGTTATGGGGTACGGTTGTACCAACCACGTCGGCACGACGAAGATCACCACAGCGGGACATTTACCCGACACTATCATTCGATTGAGATGTACACAAAATAATACAGAGTAGCGGAAGAAAAGAAAAGAAATACTGTCTTTCATTCATCATCCACATGACATCCACAGTCCATATAGCAAATAAAGGAAAGCTAAAGCTTACTTAACTGAAATTTAAACAAGGTACATTGTCCACATAACTACAATTTTATCATCAAATTACATAGTTTGTTCACAATTACGTAATAGTTAATACAATGCCTCAAATTACATACTATGAAAGCGAAATATAACAATAACGACTCCGCAAGCTACTCTCCGCGCTCGGAGTCGCTCTCCACTGTCTCTTCCAAAAGATGTAGGGTCACAAACCTGTACGCCGAAGCAAGGAGTGAGTCTAAAAGACTCAACAAATAACACCATACACTTCATACATGCATACATCATATAGGCATTCACATTCAATCGCATTCAATCAAAGCGTGTAGCAAGGTTATGCGATATTATCACAACCTGTCAGGGTATTTCTACAAATCAAAACACATGGTACATGGTTTAAGATGTTTCGAATAACACTTCCCATCACATGTTTCTACTCATCCAACCACATGAAAGCTACATTTCTAATTAACTAGAACATGAAAGCAACTAAACATGAGGTTCTCATATGCATTAAAGGAAACACTACCATCATGGTTTCTACACATGGTAGCACATGCTAACTATCATTTCTCATGCATTAAGGTTGCTGTTTTGACATGGATTAGAAGTCTCATAACATGCAAGTTCATTTCTCACTCTAACATATTCACATCACATGGTTCACTCTCTTACACCTTCTACGCATATCTATTGTTATTCAAGGGAAGCCTAGCATAATGCTTCTACTAGTTTTATAACATATGAATTATGTTCAAACAAACAACTAATCTAACACATGTTCTTTTCTCATTCCTTTAACATATGAACTCAATTAAGAACTTGTCTCATTCACACCACATCATGAGAGCAATTTAGGCATGGTTTTTGCACATAGTGAAAGGAAGATTCTAGCGTGGATTCTATAGACATTCTTGCACACAATAACATGATTGCTTATCTAATTAGCTTGCTGTTCTAATATGTTTCTAACATTATCACATTAGGAATCAAAGTTTTACACTCTAACACATTGGTTTCACATGTTACACATTTACACATTCACATGTACACATCTTTCACTTTGCACGTATTCACATGGCACTTACACAATCTTCACATATACACGTTCACATTTCACATTTATATGCCGTGACACATAGTCCAAACCACCATTAGAAGGACACATAAGATATAACACATACTTATCACCTAGGCAAAACAGTGATAAGCCTTGGTACTGCGCAGACTGGGAGAAGCCCTCTCCACCCTATCGACGGTACTTGTCCGCCACCAGGATTTCATCCTAATGCCCATAGGATACACATACACATTGAACCTTACCATGGGGACTTTTCCATGGTACAGTTCCACAGCCCTCTATGGAAGCAGTGTCACACACGGCACATTTTACACATTACACATTCCGATTAACACACGTTTTACATATGATATTCACACTTTCTTATTTATGCACATGGTTCTGTTCTTCCCTAGCATGATACCACTAATAACAGAAATCAAGCATTTAGTAGCCCTCATGGATTAATTGGAACGCACATCATTTAACCTTAATCATGGTACATGTATTTATAACTCATTTTCACATGGAAATCTCATAGTATAGGCTACTGTCATCAAATTTTCTGAAAATTTAACCACATGCTGTTTTCGGGTATAGGAACACACATACAAATTTTCACATTTTTCTGAATTCACATGCATTTATAGAAATTAAATCATTCAGTTTCATGCCATTCATAAACTAAGTTAACATAGAACATGACATGGATTTCAGATTTGATCATGCACAATCATGAACCGCACATACATATTGGTACAAGAAATTTTCCCAAATTTATTTCCCAACACACGATTTACTAGAATTTTCACAAGGTCTACACATGCTTTCTATTTCTCATTGTAGGAATTATAAAAATTCGCATGAATATGGGAAAAATTCCCAAATTTGCAGGGCATGGACTGATACATATAAACATGGTTCATAAAATTCTACAGCATTTAATTCCTCAAAATCATGGGAACAAAATTAACCAAGCATAACCTCTTTCCTACACATGCCTTCAATAATTCTAATAAATTATGCCATCCACAGAAAAATACAGAAAATTTCACACACATCACATTATCTATTTTACATAACATATAAAATTTACATTATATCCTCATGCGTAGAAATCTGGAAATTAAGGATATAGGGCAGAACAGTTCACTGTTCTGTCAAGAAGAACTCAACGGCATACTATGGCCGTTTACAAGAGTTGGCGGCAACATCGTTGGCCGCTGACTCAAGATCTCAACATCAATAGACCTTGCCGTCAAGTTCGGACCTGTGCAAAAACACAGTCTGAGCTCTAAAGAAGGGGGAAATGTGGGGATCCAGGACACGACGAAAATCCGTAAAAATCACAAAAACCTCCTAGACACATACATGGACGAAGTGCAAGGGTTACTTGCCTTTGGAAAAACTCCTAAAGGGATCAAAATGGTTGGAGAAGCTCTCCTTGGGCAGTCCCAAGAAGCCTCTAAGATGCCTTCACTCCGGCTTCTGTGATGCTCCCCTCTGCAATCCAGGGCCGGGGATGTGTAGCCAGATGTGTTGTCTCCCTCCTTGTCGAAGTAGATCTCCGGAAGAAGCTCCAAACCGCTGGATCAAAGCCTCCCAAGTTCGGGTTTCCTCACAGCTCTCAGGGTTTTAGGGTTTTTCTCACCCTTTTGGGGCCAGGGTTTCTTCCCCTCTTGCAAGGGCCAAAGGGACTTCTAGGTTGCAAGGGGTGGGTGGTCATATAGACAAGACATGGGGTCTGTCTTGGCAGGGGCGAAGGAGCCGTTGGGGGGTGGTTGGCATCCCCCAATCGGAGGCATGGCACACCATGCAGCTGCTCAGAAAATTGTCAGGGAAGTAGACGTCTACATCAACGGACGTCCATAATAATAGTTGGCGTCCATCGAGGTCGCCGCCTACTTGTCCTTGACGTCCACAGATGCTGCCGTCAACATGGTCTTCGGCCAGAACATACAATTTCACAGAAACCCTAATCCTTCTTATGTACATGTATGCAATACATAGGGTATAATGTACACACCAATTACATCATGCAACCAAACAATATATATATATATATATATATATATATATATATATATATATATAATATATATATACAACTAAGTACACACATGTATTCATAAATAGTCAAGATGGTATATAATGTGCTCGGTATAATGTACATACTATCTTCACAATGCAATAAACAACACTTACTAACTAATTATACACACAATGCACACTTTTATACCAATCTTCATTCAATACCACATATATAATTTGAGCAACACATCATACACCTAATTTACCACTTAAGTAAATATCATATATATATATATAGCATAGATAGCACATATGTATACATACATGCTTACATGCAAGCATAAAATAAAAGTTTTATATGTATACGCATACGATTAGTTACACGCACAAGTTATATGCATATGTATATCTAGCTACATACATGACACATAAACATTCGCACAATAAGGTACTTATAAAAGAAAAGGACGAAAAATCGGGGGCCTTACACTCCCCCTGAGCTGGAGCATCTTCCATCTAAACATCTTCAATGTGGCCTAGTGTCACAACCTCTGCAACTATGTCTTCATGGCTCTCCTTCATTGCAATTTCTACTACAGGAACATTGGGGGTTTCTTCAATGTGAATATCTTCATGCTCCCCCTCAATATGAGGGGCACCTTCAGTAATAGATTCTTCAATAATAGCAGGTGCAGAGACTATAGGAGGAATAACTTCTTTAGCCGATTGCCCAATTGGCTCAATATGTTCTGATGTAATATCCTCAATCCTCCTTTCAGGTGCAAGAGGCTCTTCTTCTATGACAACTTCTTCCTCTTGGACTTGTGGAGCTTCAGAAGCTTCTCCAATGATGGCTTCTCCTTCTGCCATCGAGGTCTTTGTCCACACATTGCCAACTAGTGAAAATTCACTCTTCTTTAAATTTCTAGACCGAATGGGCTGACCCATCTTCTCCATCAATTCTCCCTTCAAATCAATCTCAAAGCAACTGAAAATCCTTGTGAGTAAATGGGCATAGGGAAGGGATACTAACAATTTGTTCTTCTTGTCCCAAATAACTTCTGTAGCAGACTTCATCCTCTCTATTATAACCTGAGCCATGTTTATGTCTTGTTTCTGAACGGCCCAGAACATCATGTCTGCATCTCCTTTAGTGCATGATGAAAAAGTAGCACTCCTTGACACTAAAATCTGACAAACTATAAAATGCAGAATTCTATTGAAAGCGTTGAACTGGTTGATGTCGATCTTCCCATCCTTCAATTTATACTATGTTCCTATAATCCCTAGCCCCTTGGCATGAATATCTACTAACTCCACCAAACTATGCCCGACTGTAGAAACTCCAAATAATCACTCCAACAGGTCATAGGTGATATGAATGGATGTACCTTTGACTGTGGAAGTGAGAGACTCATCTTCTTCTATCTTCAAACAGGTATAGAATGCCTTCGTCAGGTGCGGATATCTAGGTTCTGAGACTGTGCACAACCTGTCCACTTCAACCTCTGAAGAGCTTTGACTACACTATGCATACCATGCTTCTCCAGGTCTTCTAGGTCCACTGCCTTGTTCCCATAAAGCTTGATCTTCACTGCAGAGAAATGCTCCAGCTGGTCTGCTGTGAGAATGGCGACACTATAACCATCCACACTAACGGAACTCCCAGAAGCGGCCATGGAATCAAGCAAGGTAGGGTTCTGGAGGATCGTGAGAGAAGAAGGAACAAAACCCCTCAAGAAATTGAGCGGGAAGTGAGATTTTCTTCGAAAGCACAGAGAGGGATGCCAAAGTCGATGAGGGTTTCACAGGCTTTCGAGTCAAAAGAGATAAGAGAGAGAGAAAGCGAATCAGTGAGGGAAGGATTACGGAAGTAACTGAAGGACATAAAGGCATTTTTTGAAACGGCGGAGCCATAAATGCTGATAACGATAAAATAGGAGAAGATAATGCAACAAATGATGGATTTACTTAAATCTAGCAGAGAAGGATAGTTCTTATTCTGAAAATTATTATTATATTTCAGTTATGTACAGATATATCTGTTACAAATTACACATGCCTAGTTCCCTTTTGAGAGACGTAAATCTCTCTTCAGGTAAGGCTTTTGTAAAGATATCTGCTAACTGATTTTGAGTGTCTACAAATAAAATATTAATATTACCATTAGCTATATGATCTCTAATAAAATGATATCTGACCTCTATATGTTTTGTCTTGGAGTGTTGTACTGGATTTTTCGTGAGATTTATTATACTTGTGTTGTCGCACAGTAGCGGGATGGTCTTGATGTGCAATCCATAGTCTTCAAACTGTTGTTTGATCCATAGGAGTTGAGTGCAACAGCTTCCAACAGCTACATATTTAGCTTCAGTTGTTGATAGTGTCACCGAATTTTGCTTCTTTAAAGACCACGAGATCATGCATCTTGCAAGAAATTGACAACCACCACTGGTACTTTTTCTATCTACTTTGCATCCAACATAGTCAGCATCCGAATATCCAATTAAACTAGTTTCATAGGATTTAGGATACCATAGACCTACGTTATGAGTTTTAGCTAAATATCTAAAGATCCTTTTAACAGATATTAAATGAGATTCCTTAGGATCAGGCTGATATCTTGCACACATGTGTACACTAAATAAAATATCAGGCCTACTAGCAGTTAGATAAAGCAATGAACCAATCATACATTTATAAAGTTTTTGATCAACTTTCTTACCTTCTTGATCACTGTCTAACCTGGTAGATGTGGTCATTGGTGTGGACAGTGGTTTAGCATTCTCAAATCCAAATTTCTTCAACAGTTCCTTGGTGTATTTTACTTGACAGATGTGAGTTCCTTCATTGCTTTGCTTGATTTGTAGTCCAAGAAAATAGTTGAGTTCTCCCATCATGCTCATCTCAAATTCTCCCTACATGAGCTTTTCAAAGTACTTGCACAAGGATTCATCAGTAGATCTGAAAATAATATCATCTACATAGATTTGCACAAGTAATATATTTTTGGCATTCAATTAATAAACAATGTGTTATCTACCTGTCCTCTAATAAAACCATGATTTAGTAAGAATGCACTAAGTCTTTCATACCATGCTCTAGGTGCTTGTTTTAAACCATATAATGCTTTATGCAATTTAAAAATATGATTTGGAAAATTTGAATCATCAAAACCAGGAGGCTGTTCCACATAGACTTCCTCCTTTATAAAACCATTTTCAAATGCTGATTTCACATCCATTTGAAAAAGTTTTAAATCTAAAGCAGATACATAAGCAAGTAATATTTGAATAGCCTCTAGTCTAGCCACTGGTGCATAGGTTTCATCGAAATCTATACCTTCCACTTGGGAATAGCCTTGAGCAACCAGTTTAGCCTTGTTTCTAGTGATCACACTTGCTTCATCCAATTTGTTCCTGAACACCCATTTGGTGCCAATCACAGGATGATCTGATGGTCTCAGAACAAGGGACCAAACTTGATTTCTCCTGAACTGATTAAGTTCATCTTACATGGCTAAAATCTAAGATTCATGAGATAGTGCTTCATTGACTGTCTTCGGCTCTATTTGGGATACAAAGGCTAAATAATCACATGAAATAGTATTACCTCTAGTTCTTACCCCAACTGATGGATCTCCAATGATATTGTCAATTGGGTGATCCTTTTTGTATCTCCATTCCTTTGGAAGATCATCATGAATAATGTACTTCTGTTGCAGTTCTTCCAAGGGTGGATCTTCATCATCCTTGATGGTAGTTTCTTTCAGCTTTTGGGTAAGGTTATCTGTATCTTCATCATCACTTCCAGATTCCTTTCTTAAGGAACGGTTAGACTCATCAAAAATACATGCACAGTTTGTTCAATTAATAAACTTCTTTTATTAAAAATTCTATAGCCTTTAGGTTTAGAAGTGTACACCATAAAGATGCCTTCATCGGATTTGGGATCCAACTTACCTATGTCTCTCTTACCATTGTTGTGAATGAAGCATGGAAATCCAAATGTTCTGAGATGGCTGATCTTGGGCTTCTTTTGCTTGTACAGCTCATATGCAGTCTTCTTCAGAATTGGCCTGATCATGACTCTATTTATAATGTAACAAGCTGAACTTATGGCTTCTGCCCAAAAATATCTTGGAAGGTTATACTCAGATAGCATAGTCTTGGCCATATCCAACAGAGTTCTATTCTTCCTCTCAGCTACTCCATTTTGCTGTGGTGTTCTTGGTGCTAAGAAATTATGTTCAATTCCCGATCATCACAAAATTCTGCAAACCTGTCGTTCTGAAACTCGCCTCCATGATCTAATTGGATACTAATGATGTTGTACTTCTTATCTTTCTGAACAAGTTTACTAAACTTCACAAAACTCTCAAATGTGTCATCTTTATGTTCAAGAAATGATACCCATGTTAATATTGAATAATCATCAACTATAACAAAGCCAAAATTCTTTCCTCCCAAGCTAGTTGGTCTCATTGGTCCAAACAAATCCATATGAAGCAGTTCTAGTGGTTTGGAGGTGGTGACTATTGTCTTGGATTTGAAAGAAGATCTTGCATGCTTTCCTTTTGCACATGGTTCACAAATGTTGTCTAGTTTTGAGTTTATTTTCGGCAGACCTTCCACTATATCATGTTTGATGAGTTTTCTTATTCCATCCAAGCTGCAGTGACCTAACCTTCTGTGCCACAGTTCAGCATTCTGCTCTTTACTTGATGCTAGACAAATGTCTTGTTCCTTCAACTCTTCTAGATGCAATACATATAAATTCTTTTCTCTGCTGGCTTCAAAAATAGTTGCACCATCCTTGATGATCAAACACTTAGATTCCTAAAACTTGCTCTGGTGACCCTTGTCGCACAGCTGACTGATGATGATTAGATTGTGCTTGAGTCCTTTGACGCATAGAACATTTTCTATCAGGATTCTATCTTAGCTTCCAATCGATCTGCAACCAATTACTGACCCTTTTCTATTATCACCATAGGTTACTGTGCCTTCTTCATCTTTGATATGTGAGAACAATCTTTTGTTTCCAGTCATATGCCTTGAGCACCCGCTATCCAGGTACCACTTTGATGTTGTACGGCTTCCCTGCAATAGATCATTGAGATTTAGGTACCCAAGTTCTTTTGGGTCTTGGTTGGTTAGCTTCTTCACGGTTTCTCTTCGGAATCCATTTTAAGTTTTCAGTTGTACATGTTATCTTGGTGTGACCTAATTTATTACAATGAGTGCAGCAAGGGATATTGTTTATTGTCTTGTTTGGTTTATGTTTTTTATTATTTGATTTATAGTTGGGATTTTGTTCAGCTATGAATTTTGGCGTTGGATAAATTTTAGGATGAATAATTATTTCTTCATTGTCAGGTGGAATATATCATAAACCATATTTTTTCTTACCTGATCTTCTTGCTCCTTTGAATATTAAGGAAGATTTTCCGTTTGTGAATTTTTCAATTATAGCTGTCAAGTATTCATTATCTTTTGTTAGTGTGTTAATTTCACTTTCGAGTTTACTTGTGGTTTTCTGATTTTCTAGATTTGTTTTATTTTCATTCTTAGCTTTTATATCTTCGCATAACAGTTCATTCCTTCTTTTTAATTCAGAGATTTATTTTTCTAATTACTCAGTTTCAGATTTTAAATCTGAGTTAGTTATTTCTAAGCATGCATAATTTTTCTTGGGTGTTTTCAATATCTTACAGAAGTTTTTGTATTTATTGTATAGTTCATTAAAAGTATCTTCTAAACTATCTGAATCTGATTCATTGCATGATGTAAAGGATGAGTCAGAAGTTACCTTATCATCAATGTTCGCCATGAAGGCCAGATTGGCCTTTTCTTCTTCTTCTTTGCTGAAGCTTGACTCACTATCTGAGTCACTTTCGTTGTTCCATGCAGCAGCCATGGCTTTCTTCTTGTGCTTCTTGAATTTCTTCATGTTGTCCTTCTTTTTGAACTCTGTCTTCTTTAGTTTTGGACACTCAGCCTTGATGTGTCCAGGCTTCTTGCAATCATAGCATATTGGTTCAGATCTCTTGACCTCTTTGCCTTCAAATCTATTGAAGTCTCTACCCTTCTTGAAATACCTTCTTCCTAACTGATATTTCTTCTTAGCTAGTATGCGCTGCAGTCTTCTGGAGAGGAAAGCTTCTTCATCTTCACTGCTCTCATTACTTTTATCACTTTCTGATTTGCCATCAGAGTTGTCTTCTGTGGCCTTAAGAGCATTGTTGTGCTTTTTCTTGCTAGAAGATTCTCCTAGCCTTTCCATATTTATCTCATGAGCCATCAAAGACCCAATGAGTTTTTCAAGTGACATTCTCCTAAGATCGTTAGCTTCTTCTATTGTTGTTACGTTTGGAGTCCAAGACGTTGGTAGAGATCTTAGTATTTTTCTTACCATATCTCCACTCTCATAGGTCTTTCCAAGCCCAGCCAGACCATTGGTGATGTCTGTGAATCAACTGTACATTTGGGAGATGGTCTCTCTAGACTGCATTTGAAATCTCTCATATTAAGCTACCAGAATATCTATTCTTGTTTCCTTTACCTTGCAGTTTCTTCATGTGTGAGCCTCAGCTTGTCCCACATCTCCTTAGCTGACTTACAGGCTGATATCCTATTGAATTCTTTCTTACTCAGCGAACAACACAGTATACTTTTAACTTTGTTGTTTTGAGATAACTTCTTCTTGTGTCCATTTGTCTTTACTGTTGGTTACCTTGAGATCTCCTTCTTCGATTATCGTCCAAAGTTGGAAATCAAGTCCTTGAAGGAAGAACTCCATCCTTGTCTTCCAGTAGTTGTAGTCTTCACCATCGAATAGAGGAGGTCTGTTGATGAATTGTCCTTCTGCATGACCTTGAGATGCCATTTGTCTTTGCTCTTCAGATCGTGAGATCTACTTACTCGAAGAGACTAGGCTCAGATACCACTTGTTGCCCAGATAACAAGCCCAGAGGGGGAGGGGTGAATGGATTGCTAAAATATCTTTTAGAATAATTCTTGTAAGTAAAATGCTTGACAGAAAAACACTAAGTTCGATAGTTAGAGTTAAAGTTAAATAAAGACAAAGAGAACAAGCACACAGAAAACAGAAATTTTTATCCTAATTCGGATCTCCTATCACAAGGAGTCCTACGTCCAGTCCTAACAAACACCTTGGGATTTCACTAAGTAAGGATACAGTCCCTCTTAAGGACACTTACACATCCAGCAACAGCTGGCCTTCTCTTCTCAACCCGAAGAGGAACTAAAGCATCTGATGCAACAGGTCTTCCTTCTTGCCGAAGGGAACAACCACCCACTCAAGTAGGTCTTCTCTTCACACCCGAAGAGGAACACTCATAGAAAATGAGTAAGAGGTGGATGGCCCCTTCTCTTTGTTTGATCAATTGCAGTCGGCCAATGTGTTCTCCAAGATAGATTTGAGGTCGAGGTACCATCAATTAAGGATCCGGGAGGAAGACATTGACAAAACGGCATTTAGAACAAGGTATGGGCATTATGAGTTTGTGGCTATACCATTTGGGCTAACCAATACACCTGTAGCTTTTATGAATTTGATGAACAAGATTTTTCACCCATATCTAGATCGGTTTATTATGGTCTTCATAGATGATATCTTAGTATATTCAGCCTCAGAGGAAGATCATGCAGCTCATTTGAGGATCACATTGCAGATATTGAGGGAGCACCAGTTATTTGCGAAGTTCAGTAAGTGTGAATTCTGGTTAAGGGAAGTTCAGTTTTTGGGGCATGTCATTTTAGGTGAAGGTGTTGCAGTGGATCCAGCAAAGGTGGAAGTGGTTATGAAATGGGAGGAACCAAGGTCAGTGCCAGAGATTAGAAGTTTTCTTGGTTTGGCAAGTTATTATAGGCGATTTATTTAGGATTTCTCTAAGATTGCAGCACCAATGACGAGGCTTACCAGAAAGGGAGTACCATTTGTTTGGTCATCCGAGTGCAGGCGCAGTTTTATGGAATTGAAGAAGCGACTCACTTCAGCTCCTATATTGGAGATTCCGTCAGGCCAAGACGGTTTTGTGTTGTATACCGATGCATCCAGGAGAGGACTTGGGGCAGTGCTTATGCAACGTGGAAAGGTTGTGACGTATGCATCCAGGTAGGTAGTTGAAGCGGCATGAAGAGAACTATCCCACACATGACTTAGAATTGGCAGCGGTTGTGTTTGTATTAAAGAAATGGCAGCAATACTTATATGGCGAGAGGTTTGAGATATTCACGGATCACAAGAGTTTTAAATATATTTTTTCACAGAAAGACTTGAATTTAAGACAATATAGGTGGATAAAATATCTCATGCCACAAGAAAAACCATTATTAGCGACGGAATTTTGCGACGGAAAATTTCCATCCCTGATCCGTCGCTCAGTAGCGACAGATTCGCGCGATGGAAATATTTCCGTCGCTAATCTGTCGCTACTCAGCGACAGAAAAATTTGCTCGCAAAATTCCGGTAGCTACTCAACGTCGAATTTGCGACGAAGATTTTCCGTCCCTGGGGTGTCTGCGATATTTTGGGGACAATGTTTTTGTCGCTAATCCGTCGCTGATTTGTCGCTGTTCCTGAGACGTCATGAAGGTTTTCCGTCCCTGAGGCATCAGAGGCAGAAGAAGGGAGAGCTCTCGTGTTTGGGTCGGAGCTTTGAGGTAAGTGGGTGTTTTTGTTCTTCGTTTCATCTGTCAAGACTGCATCTTCTATCTTGTAATCACTTGCTAAAATGCCCCTTCCAAGATCCAATTGGAGTGGGTATTTTGGTGTTGGCGCTGCTTTGGCCGTGAATGAAACTGGTATACGTCATGTTGTAACTTGTAAGATGTCCATGTAGGTGTTATTACCTTCGATGCATGCATGTTTGTAGGAGTGACATTTTTAGCTGTTGTTAAGTCTTTTATAATCTTCTTGCTCTTCCCCATTCTTTTTCTTTTTTCAATTTCTTGAAAGTTGAATCTGCCCTGTCACTGGTTCTTGTGATCTTGGAGAATCTGATCAATCAGGGACAACCAAACCTTTTTTCAAACTGCTTCGTTGTGTAGGCTATATAGGCTTTATATACTGCACTGAGCTGAGCTGTTTCGGTGAGATTTTTTTTTTTTGGGTTCTACAGTTTAGTGGTGAAACATCATAAGTTGGAAGCACGTAATCTCAGCTCCCCTATGCATCCAACCCTGAGTGTGCCCCTCCCCACCGCAATAGACCACGCTGTTTTAGTGAGGTTTCTGCCCACTTCATGCACTAAATTTTCATCTTTTCTTGTGTCATATCTGGCTGACATGATGGGCTATAGTGCTTAGTGAGACTGGCTGCTTTCTTTGAAGTGGTATCTAATCTTATGAATGAGATTATTATTATTTTTTAAATGAAGGACCTCATCTGGCCATTTTATTAATAAAGTAAGTACTGAACCAAGGGTAAAACCACGTACAGACTGAGGGGCGTAAGCTAAACATGAAGGCCAGCCTGAAAAATAAGAAAATTAAGTTAATAAAATATGCAGCAAAAACAAGCTATACGACAAACTACTGAGGATAAACTCTAAGATTTACAAAGATGATCGATCCCAAGGGAAGGTATGTCGAATAAGAGCTTGAGGACGAATATCTGAGCGATGAGAGCAACGCTCAATATCATCATCTTAACCTCTGACGGAAAAACAGCAGCCCCAGGCATGAAAACTTTTTTTCGATTTACAAAGTACAGCTGTACGTAGAACTCTCGCCTATATATATATATCACCACAGAGAGAATGCTGGGCCCGTTTAGTTGTCAAGATTCGTACCAAGACATCATCATGAGGATCTTGAGCTGGGGAGCTGGATACCTCCCATCTCACTCATCATCATGAATGAGATGATAACAGCAGAAGTTCCCCTTCAAAAAGAATGTGGTTGCTAGCTAGTTTTTCAACAGCGGTTAATACTCTGTTGGATAATTTCGTGAACAAGGTGATGCTTGATGAAAATCCTAGTAGTTGTTTCCCCTTGGGGTATCCTCTTTCCAGTGGGTGCCCGGTGGTGATGACGATATCCTAAAATTTAATTTCTAAGAATCAGTTAATTGCTTTTTTTGGGGATCATATAATGCTTAATTTGTAACATTTATTGGAAGCCGGCAACAGTGAAACTAAATTTCGAAGGTAAACCCAAGACAATTTTAGTCTTAGAAACTGCAAAATAGTCCATGTCTTTGAGGTGAGATATTTGCAGGGACTGGTGTTGAGTTGTGGTACTTACTGACATTCACTCCTAGACAATTAAGCTTCTCCAATATGCTGCTGCAAATTGAATGAGATCTAATTAATGGATAGTTGTTGCATTATATATTGGATATATCTCTGTTGAATTATCAGTTTCTATTCACGAAATTTGATTTCAGCCATTCAAATAATAGAATACTCTTGAGATTTGTGTTATTGACAATTTTTTTTTTGTTACTTATTGTGCAGTAGATACATGATGCTTCTGGCTCTCCTCGGTCTCCTTACATGATTGATTGAACATTTAATGTAGAGTCTTTTCGTGTATGTGTGTCCGCCTATTGCCTAAAGGGTATGTCAATGTTTAATATGAGTTTATGAAAGTTTTTTAAATTATATTTTTTAAAAATGCGACAGATTTGGGACGGATTAGCGACAGAAATTTCTGTCGCTAATTTCCGACGCATATTTTTTGTCCCACACTTGTCCCTAAGTAGGTAAGGATGAGCGAGGAATTTGTCCGTTCAATTAGCGACGATATGAATCCGTCGCTAATCGGCGACGAATTTGCTAAAATTTGTTTGTTCGTTGCAAAACCGTCGCTATACAATTCCGTCGCTAATTAGTGATAAAAATAATAGGACGTTAATTAGCGATGGACAAAATTCCGTCACTATTCCATCGCTAAATAGCGACAGACTAGCGACATCCTACGCCCACTCCGGATTGGCGACTAATTTTTTTGGGACGGACATATTCATCATTAATTTGTTGTTGGTTTGTCGCAAAATATATTTAGCGACAGATTAACGATGAATTAGCGATAGATTACATCCATCGCTAAATTTACATTTTTTTTGTAGTGTCAAATATTATGATTTTAACTTAGCATATCAACCGGGTAGAGTTAATGTGGTGGCAGATATATTGAGTAGAAAAGCAGTAATGAGTCATGATAATAAGGGAATGGAGGCTATATGAGGATGTGGCAGAAAATTCCTTGATTGTCCCAAGTAGCCAGTGAAGAGCAGTGTTAGCCAGTAGCACCGTGGAGCCGTCTTTATATTGGCAAATTATAGAAGCATAGAAGGTAGATGAGCACTTGGTTGAATTGTGAAGATGGAGGATGTCACCATAGATGATAATTGTGTTGTCCGGTTCAGACACAGATTATATGTTCCAAATGAAGCTGGTGTGAAGTAGAAAGTGTTAGAGGAAGCACATCGATCCAAGTACACCATTCACCCCGGGAGCACCAAGATGTATCAAGATCTAAAGAAATATTTTTGGTAGCTGAGTATGAAAAAGGAAATAGCAGAGTTCATAGCAAAATGTTTGATATGTCAACAAGTTAAAGCGGAACACCAAAGGCCAGAAGGTTTGTTGCATCCATTACCAATACTGCAGTGGAAATGGGATGACATAGCAATGAATTTTGTTGCAGGCTTGCTCAGGACAGCGTCAGAACACAATGGTATATGAATTTTTGTTGATAGATTTACAAAGGTGTGCAGGCTATTAGCAGTGAGTATGTCATGGGCAGTGGACAGGTTGGCCAGGTTATATGTGGATAGAATTGTGTCGTTGCATGGCATTCCTGTCACCATTGTTTCAGACAGAGATCCCAGGTTTACCTCAAGTTTTTGGAGGAGTTTGCAGCGAGTTGTTGGCACTCAGTTAAGGTACAGTTCAGCATACCATCCCCAAACAGATGGACAGATAGAGAGGACGATCAAGACTATTGAAGACATGTTACGGGCTTGTTGTTTAGTTTGGGGAGGCGGATGTGAGCAGCACCTCGGTATGGTTGAGTTTGCCTACAACAACAGCTATCACGCAAGTATTGACATGACACCATATGAAGCACTTTATGGAAGACCTTGCAGAACACTGTTGAATTGGCATGAAGTGGGTGAGAGGCAGGTGATAGGACCGGAAATGGTGCAACAATGTGCAGAAATGGTCAAGTTCATCAAAGAGAAGCTTCAAACAATGCAGAGCAGGCAAAAGAGTTATGCAGATACACAACGCAGGCCCCTACAGTTCGAGGTTGGTGATTATGTGTTCTTGAGAGTTTCTCCAACCAAGGGGGTAATGAGGTTCAGCAAGAAGGGTAAGCTGAGTCCCAAGTATGTGGGTTCGTTCTAGATCGTGGAGAGAATCGGTGAGATGCATACAGGTTGGAGCTTCCAGTGGACTTCACAGATGCACACTACGTGTTTCACGTCTCAATGCTAAGAAGGTACATTTGTGATCCCACTCAGGTAGTCAGCTATCAAAGAGATGATTTGAAGCCGGATATGTCCATGTCGGAGTATCCCGTGATGATTATAGGCAGCCGAACACAGAAATTAAGAAATAAAGATATTGAATTAGTAAAGATCAGATGGGAGAACAGGCAAGGTGGTGAAGACACTTGGGAGTTGGCCGATGAAATATACAAGACGTATCCATACTTGTTTGAGTAAGTGTTAAATTCTTTTTAGTTGATAGTTGCATATGTGTTGAACTGTTGCTTGTGTTGTTTCATTAATTTCGAGGACAAAATTATTTTTAGATGATAGTAATGTAATATCCGGTATGTTCGGATCGAGGTTTATCGGGTTTGGAGGCCAATGTATGGCCCATTGGTAGCCTATGTAGGTCTACATATGTTCTTACAGGTTTGAGGTGCAGGTGGGAGGCTGGAGGGTTGGGCAACCCAGCCCAAATAGACCTCTGTCAGGTTCACTAAGAACGCGTCTAACACAGATGATGTGTCTCTTAGTTGAACGTGTCCACTTGCATGGACGCGATTTTCGACCGCCATTATGTGAGCGCCGCTGCATGCACACCGCATGGCGCATGCAGGGACGTCGGGGTTTAAAGCTGTAACGACCTCGAGAACCCGACCCTCGGCCCACGCCGAGGACCCGATTTTCGCGATCGCCGCCCACGGATCCGGGGACCCGGAAGGGCTATAATATAAGTCTAATAGAATATGTAAAGAAAGTAAACATCAACTGCTAACTAGGAGCACACACGCGGAAGCAGAAAAGAAATGCAAGACCGCTGCGTATCGCTCTAGGTACAGTCCCAACACACACAACTAGTACAAGTAAAGGCAAGGTAAGAACAAGTCCCTTAGGGGCATACCCCAAGGGTGACGTACACTGAGAGGGGGAACCACTGCTAGCTACGAGGACCATGACTACCGCCCCGTCTCCTCCGCCTGGTGCGCACCCTGCCGCTGCTGAGAAGTCTCACCTGGAAAAGGAAGGGATGAGCTTCACAATAGAAGCTCAGTAGGGACTACCAATCTTCTACTGGCTCTAACAGACAGAAGAAATATATAATCAATTAAATAGCAGCAGTTATATCTTCTATGTACAAACGAAAGTGCGGAAGCAAAGCTACTAACTAGCAACGGTACGGAAGTACAACACGATCGGAAACTTCGTACGACTGCTCGTCATGACCACCATACGGCTAGCAACACAGACAGGGGGAACCCTGCCTGGACAAGAAATACTAGCTACGGAAAGCACTACCACTAGTCAACCGGTCAGGTGCGTCCACTGACGTCTTATCCTCGACCCAGGTCCAAACCTCCACGTCTCGTTAGAGTGAGGCAGGACACAAAGTACACAACAGTAACCGCCGTAGTCTGACTGGACTATGGTCCCACGCATGGCCTCTCTAGGCGGTTCCGGGGCCGCAAAGAGCAAGGCAGTGAGAAAAAGGACTAGCTGGACTGTGCCAGGAAGAACTCCTCAAAACAACCTCGACGTCCCAGACCAACTATGAGAGCTCTGCAAACAACTCAACGCCACTATCCTAACCACTGTTTTCCACTCCGCTCCAGAGTCCGCGACTCGAGCACGCCCGCCGGTTAGAGTACTCCCTCAACAGGTGCGTAGGGACGGGGGTCCCAGGCAACGGTAACAACCTCTCTCACGGGACAAGCCCTGAAGTGCCGAGCACCGGGCGAACGACTAGTGTAGGACCGTACTAGGGAACTAGCACTGGTGTCACGGGTACAGTAAGAAGTGGAAACGGCGAAGACTCCACAAAACACGGAACTTTGCAAGACCTTAACCTGTCTCTGTTGTAGTCACGACGCATCGGGCAGTCGCGACCATGTCGTGATGCCCTACCCTGTCGCGACACTGTCGCGGCGGCCCAAGCCGTCGATGTTGCGGCGGCCATGCCAGTCGCGACATCATCGCGACCTCTAAAGCGGTCGCGTCTTCAGCCAAGGGGGGGTTCCGATGCAGTCCTCTCGGAGACCACCCCAAAATCTGATTACAAACACACCACAATGGAAGGGGAGCATGCTCAACATGTAGGAAAGCCATTAAACCATGCAAACCACCCTCAAAACCCCCACAAACATGGATTTACAAGAATCTACGCTTGATGGAAATCTCACTCAACCATGAGCATGGTTCTCACACTCCCACAACCCAAACCACGGGGAAAGCACGATCTCAAGGGGGAGGGGAGCATGCTAGGGCGAGAGGAGAACAAGGGTCCCTACCTCCACAAGTAGAGCCGACCCGTTGGGGCCTTCACGTCGGAATGACCACCTCCTCCTCGCTCCAAGCACCACGAGCACGTCCCCTGCACGAACAGGGCGACACCACCTTAACACGAGCACCACGAGCACCAAGAACCGTCGAAGAAACGCAAGGGAGCTCGAGAGAGGGAGAAGAAAGAAGAAGAAGGCGGCGAGAGGGGGAAATGGGGCGCAACCTCGGTTTTAAACCGATGGATTCCAAGACACGATGGGTCGGTCCGACATGACAACAATCGAGTCGCGACGGCCACCCCCGGTGCGACCCCAAAAGGCGGTCAAACCTCGAAGATCGGGAAACCAGAACGCGACGGCCTGACAGGTCGCGTCAACACTGTACGCACATGATACCCAACAAAGCCATTCTAATAGAAAGGACAACGGTTGCATCGGTCAGAAAAGCAGTCGCGATGCCGCCAAACGCCGCGACAAGAACACGACGTCCACCCCCGTCGCGACCATATCCAAATTAAAGTAAAATATCTTAAATTTTATCACTTGCATCTATCAGAATAAAGCACTTCACTCTTTCAAATCATAGAAGTCATCTATAATTGAATCTATACTAAAAGTTTCAATAATTTTCTTCTTAATATAGATGACTAAACAATCAGATAAAATCATCTTCCATCTTGTTGCAAAGTTTGTTCTTAATAATCTTCATATATAGTTGAAAATGATCGATCTATTGTAACTGTGGAAATTGGAAGAATGAGAGTAAGAGTCATGACTCTGTACATAGATGGATAGATATCTGATTTTGTTATTTTTACCAACCACTGACATAAATCAGAAATAGTAGACAAATTTTTGGAAGTCCTGATGTTGTCGTACATACTTACTTAAAGTGTTCTAATTGTATCATCTCTTATTCTATAAAGTCTTGTGGATAAATTTTTATTCCAACTTATAAACATCATTGATTCTAAATGATACATATATCTCTCTTGGATCTAAAACTGAGTTGAGAATAAATAACTTCACAACATGATCGTTAAATTAATTATTAAATTCTTATATTTGAGTGTTTATTACAACATTAAAGATGTCCACTTTATAATAATGTTCAAATGTAATTTCATCTTATTGATGTCAAACTCTATACCTTCTTTAAATATAAAATACTGAGATCTAGTATATTAATATTATGTATTGCATCAAAAGAGTTCATAATAAAAAGCTATTCATCACAACCTTCATCTTTTAACTTTTGAATGAGTGCTTTAGTGGAAGAACAAACAAAATGTATATCATTAAAAATATCAGAGACTCACAAGCAATATTGTTGACATGTTGCTGGCTAAGCACTGACTTGCTGGATAAATAATTGGCCACTATGAAACATGATTTTTCTAAAAGTTAGCAAACAAGGACAACTCATATCAAATAAAAAAGATTATCATCAAGTTTAAAAAAATATAACTTGATACAAAACACCGATAGAAGAAGGAAACTTAAAATTCTGAGTTTGAAATCGAAAAAAAACGTCAAAATTGTAGTACCCGGTCTGATCTTGGGTCTCTAATTCGATTGACAAGCAACTTATCAAGAATGCTCGACTGAAGAGGGTGTGGGAAAAAAAAAGGGCACTGCATAGGGGGGCTTTGGTCTCGGGGAAAATTTCAGGGGAAAAAAAAAATAAAATTAATAGGGTGTTTGTGAGCACTTAAAAAAAGTTATTTCTACCTAAAAAATCACGTTATTTTTATTTTCAACTTAAAATTTAAAATTACAAAAAATTAAAGTTATCTGTTTGACAAAAATATTAAAATTTTTAAAATTTATATTGATGTGTTTGGTGGAGAAATAGGAGGGACTTTCAAGGGGGGGGGGGGGGTTCCGCGGGGGTGGCTGAGGGGGGTTCGCAGGCGCGGGGGGAGGCGTGCTTCGCGAGGAGGGGTGGTGGTCTGGCGGAGGTGGGGGTTCGCAAAGGGGGGGGTGTCTTCTGGCGGAGGGGGTTGCTCCGGTGGAGGGGGGTGTCGCAGGGGCGAGGGGGGGTGGTTCCGGCAAGGGGGGGGGGGTTCGGCGGGGGGGGGGGGGGGGGGGGGGGTGCTTCGTAGACCCGGGGGGTGGTTCTATAGGGAAGGGGTGGTCTTCGCAGACCGGGGGTCCGGCAGAGGAGGTGCGTGGGAAGGGGGGGGATTCGCAGGGGGGAGGGGAGGGGGGGGGGGGGGGGGGCTATGAGGAAGAGGGGGGTGCAGTCGGGAGAGGAGAAGGGAGCTGAATGGGTGATTTAAAAAAAATGATTCATATTTATTTTTATTTTTGAGATAGATTTATATACGATAGAATTTTTTTTCTCTAAAATAAAAGTGCAAACTTAATACCCTATAAAATCTGTCACGGGGAGGCGCTTGGGGTGCGAGGGAAGCCGATTAGGATTAAAGTTGGTTCGCTTTTGGTTTGGTTTTTTTATTAGAAAATCGGGGGATCCAGTCCGCCCCTGCTCACGAGAAGGCACGCAGCCAGGAGGGTTGGTTTTGCAGGTCTTTAAGTTAAAAAAGTAGCCGTTTTAGCTTGACAGTTGTGGTATGGGTCTGAGAGCTGTCTGCTGAGCACGTACAAAGTAGCAAAAAAATTATGGACAAGGGAATAGGGGGGGCATTAACTAACAGAAACAGCACATTATAAAAAATAGTTCTATGTCCGTGCCGATGCACGAAATTTTTTAAATTTAAATAGTTATATATATTTATATAAAAAATTGTTTAAACAAATTTTATATACATATTTTTTAGAAATAATGAAAATAATTAAAAGAAGAAATTTATCTAAGAACATCATAAGATTTATAAGAAATATAATAGTGTTAAAGTAAATATCATCGGTAAAAAAAGTCTATAAAAAGAGTGGTCTATATCATGAAGTGTAAGTCTAGAAATAACAGTCATAAATATCAAATAAAAGTATCAATTTTCAACACTGTCTTTTCAACTTTAGTCTTATCATCTATTGTATGAATATTGTGTGAATGTATTACCAAATAGATCTTCTTTACGATAATGTATAAAGTAGTCATCTTCACGAGTGATTCCACTTCAAGAACATGTAATTGAACATGTATCATGGATAATAAAAATAAAATTCAGTAATATGACCACTTATGTTGACTTGTAGATAAAAAAAAGATTTAAAATATTTACTTTTACTTACATTATCCACATCTGTAATTTATTCATTTTATTTGATGTTGGGATCTAGTTTAACATTCTCAACTAAATCTTGAAAATATTAAAGCAATAATATTAGTTTAGATATTTTTTGTATGGTATTTTTTGGAGATAGTGAGATATAGAGATAGAGTTAAAATAGGGAAGAGAGAGGAAGCGTTAGTATTGTACTAAAACCACAACATTCAGAATCAAAACTTAATTTACTAACTTATTTTCTCAAAAACATAAATTAACGAGGTAGGCTAGAAGTAGCATGACGGTCTTGTTGCATATCTTATATATATAGATATATATATAGAATATATATAGATATATATATATATATATATATAATATATAGATATATATATATATAATATATATTCTCTCCACACCAACTTTGCTACGTGGTTATCAAAATTTAACATATTGAGAGGAGCAGCACTAAATAAAAGATAGGTGGCATGCATGCATGCAGTGTTTACCATTTACCGTGCGTGGAGGCTAAAGATAGCATGTTTTTGAAATGCCATAAGACATAATGGAAAGGTTAAAGAAGATTCTATTTGCATGTCAACTGTCAAGGTCTCATTGCGAAAGGGTGATTGTGTGGGGGGGGGGGGGGGTGATGGAGGAGAAAAAAAAAAGAAACATTTATGGAGAAAGGTCTAGGCGGGTCTGCCTCTTTTCGTCTAAAATAGATATCCGATTTTTTGTGTTCTCATCGGATCGATTTTCAAATCAATAGATCTAATTTTGTGAACTTATTTTGTTTTGTTTTGGGGCGAAAAATTTATTCTGGAGTGGTAGCATTTATTGTATTTTAAAATGTTTTTAGACTTACCTTGAACAAACAAATGTCTTTGTTAAAATTGAATTTTTTTTAAATATGTGATAGCATATTAGATAGCACAGTGAGTATTTAGCAGATTAAAATTGAGTCTCCTTCTAAATATAGGTGTTTTAAGTTGATAGAATAGACACCGATTATGTTAACTTCTGCTTGCAATTTTGGTGTAGAATTGTAAGATTTACTTAACTGTGATTTTTTTCAACAGAATATATAGTTCTTCATTTTAGTTTAGGAGGGGAAACAAAGAGTTCTGGTGCTGCCAGTACTCTAAGATGAGTTTTATTATAATATATAGAAGGGCGATGGGTATACACTGCAAAAAAATTATGGGGGGGGGGGGCCCTAACGTGGGTCCATCCCTGGATTCGGCAATGGACTGATATAGTATTGCCTTTGCCCAGCAACGCCTCCGGATGCCTGGTTTTATTTTTACTACACCACAGCCATACGGAGACGATGATCAGAGAGGAGAAAAGAACCAAAGAAGATCGATCGAGAAAAGAGAGGGGGGAAAAATAAAAAAGAAATTGTTGTGGGGGTCCTCTGAGGCGGATGGAGACTTTGTCTTCTTTTGCCCCGCGATATTGGATCTTCATACGCTGTGAAAAGTAAATCTTTTTAATCTTTCACCTAGAATATGCAGGGCTACTTAAGTACAAGGATATATATTAGAGATGTTGTCACCCCCGAATTTGAGAATGTTAGAATTTGAGTAGATATATACATATCAATCAATCGTGCAATTCAGAATAAATTAATATAAAAAAAACATGAGAATAAATAATAAAATCTTAGATCTATTGATAAAATCATTAAGAGTCTATTGTTTCAACGTAAAAGCACCCGGTGTCCAGCGCCCAGCAACTGGCCACCAGCGCCCAGCACCAGCGTCCGGTGACCGATCCTCTGAGCGCGGTGGCCGGCGCCCGAAATCTAATGTCTGCTGCACGGTGTCTGCTACCCCACATCTGACGTCTGTGCGTCCAGTACCCAGTGCACTACTTTCGGAGGCCAGTGCCCGGCACCAGATATCTGACGCCTGGTAGTTGACGCCTAACACCCGGTGCACCTGACGTCCGCGTCGAGCGATCAAGTGGTCGACATATGAAATATACTTTTTTATTTTTTTAGATTTTTATTTATTTTTAAATTTTTTTAATAAATATTTACGATAAACAAACATTAGAAAATCCTTTCAGAAAAAATATTTACGTGGACACCAAATGGATAATTATGTTTTTGATTTTCCTGTAAAAGTTAATCCTTAAAAAACTTTTTCGCAATGAATTTATTTGACAAGCAACCAAACAGACCATATGTCTTTTTACAACTACTAATTCAGAGCCATTATATAAGGCCCATCATGACACTCACATTGAATAGTTTAAAGGACAACTAACTAACTAGACTTCACTAAGGCTCTACTATGACGCTATGGTAACTCTTTAATGCCACATCATTCATCTGGAACAATCAACACTCTTGACCATCTCCATTGTTCTATGTATTGTTGTAATACCCCAGGTTTCCACTCCTTTTTGGTGGTTGGCTCCTAACGCGTCCAATTGGGGAGATGTGTTAGTGAGGTATCAGTGGGGTCTAATGCGTTAATGTTCTTAAGGCGTCTATGCCCTGTGACGGATTAGTCACTTTGTTTTCCGTGTCACGTCTGGTTAGTTGGATGCATTAGTCTTCTTCGTGGGTTGTCTGACATCTGTCAATGTGGTTGGTGTGCCAGTACGACATGTCTAGTTGTTGGGGCCGTCTATGCGGATGCGTTTGTGTCGCGATAGAGTGACTGGATGTGTTAAGGTTGTTAACGCAGCAGGTCACTCTGACGCGTTCTAGGTGCTGAAGACTTGAAGCCTTGGCCGAAGCTCATTCTTCCTCTTCCTCCCTCTCTCATCTCCCTTCTCCCTTCTAGTGGGAGATCTCCCCCTCTCCCTCTTTTGGTATTTCAAGCGGTCGAGGTAGCTCAGCGTTGTGGAGCTTGCGTGGAGCAAAGAGAAGGTGGCCATTCACACGAGAAAGGGCCTCAACGGGTCTATTTCTTCTTTTGAAGTAGGGATTGCTTGCACTCTTCTTGATCTGGGTAGTTCGGGAACTTTTTAGGTTTTTAGTTATGTTCTTTAGCTTCCCCATGCTCCCCTCCCCTGTGTAGTGTGTTTATTGTAGTCCGATGACCCATGGGATGGCTTGATCCCGGGATCAGTCGTTGGGCTGGTAATGCGTCAGGTTTCCTAGACACATTACCAGCATGACAACATCCGACCGCTTGGATGCGTTAACCTTTCGGGCTGTCAGTGTCGTGGTGTCTAACGTGTTAGTGTTTCTGTGGTGTCGCCCTGACCTAATGCGTTAGCAGTTCTATGGCGTCGCCCTGACCTGATGCGTTAGTGTTTATGTGGCGTCGCCTCGACTTGATGTGTTACTGTGGTATCAGGTGTGGCCGACACGTCAGCATTTGTTTTCCTCGACTAGCTATCGACATGGTTTTTTAGTGTTTCTGGGCTCACGTATCGAGCCTGTGATGATCAGGTCATCTCCATATAATTTCATGAATTACATATCTATTTTGGTGATTAACAAAACTCAGATAAAGTTTGATCTAACAAAGTTTTTATGAAGCTAAGATACATGAACAAGTCAGGTGAAATCAAGGAAACATGTAAGTATTTAATAAACTATAGCATTTCAAGTTCAGAGTATGAAATTTATCCAAGTACATATCGACCTTCCATAAGTTACAACGATTTCATAAGTGTTGCATCGATTTCGATCTCACATAATGATTTCCTCATTTATATCGATTTCATTTCAATAAGGATTTAATGAGTATCATACCGATTTTGATTTCATAACGATTTCATAAGTTGTGTCAACGATTGTATAGTATAATGATTCCATAAGTTATGGCATAACACAACGATTTCATAAGTACCTTATTGATTTCAGATTCATAACGATTTCACTCCACATCGATTTGATAAGTGAACAACGATTTGCTCTCATAACGATTTCTTAAGTGAGAACACCGATTTTCTCTCACAACGATTCGGTTTCACATCGATTTGATAAGTGAGAACAATGATTTGCTCTCACAACGATTTCTTAAGTGAGAACAACGATTTGCTCTCACAACGATTTCTTAAGTGAGAACAACGATTTGCTCTCACAACGATTCGGTTTCACATCGATTTGGTAAGTGAGAACAATGACTTGGTCTCACAACGATTTGTCTTTTATAACGATTCAATAGGTTCCTCATCGATTTAGTATTCATATCGATTCGACAAGTTACAACAATGACTCGATAAGTTACACAACGATTTGCTTGGTGTAACGATTCGATAAGTCACAACAACGACTTGGTCTGTGTAACGATTCGATAAAGCAGAACATCGATTTGATCACTCATCGACTCGATAAGTGAGACAACAATTTGGTTATAACGATTTGCTTGTAATGATTCGTTCACAACGATTTGCTTATGACGATTTGGTTATAACGATTTGCTTGTAATGATTCGTTCACAACGGTTTGCTTATAACAATTTGGTTATAACGATTGGTTATAACGATTTGCTTGTAATGATTCGTTCTCAAACGATTCACTCATACAACGATTTCATAAGTGATTCTCACAATGATTTCATGAAATATAACAACTTGATATGCAAATATCTTGACAAGTCAAAGTCATCCCGCGTATTTCTCTTATATCCATGCGTTAAATATAACCGTACATTTCTCTGCACGATGCATGTTCATATATCTTCTATTCTTATGCTTCTACATGTAATATCTTTTTGGAAAGACATAATGAGATTTCTATTTTGATGTATCCTCACTCTAATGATTGACTAACAACAAAAGACAGCTTAGTTGTCTACGTTTTAGCATTTAATGTGTGCAGGTCTCTGACAGCACGACTCTATACAACGTTGGATAAAGTAGAAGCTAGAGGATATGAAGAAGGATTTTCTTCTTACGTGCATGGAACGTAAAGGACCGTTGACTGCAAAGGAGAACCATGCAGTCTAACGTTCTCAGAACGTAGAGACAACAGATACTTCAACGACTATTTTTTAAAAGAAGTTATATATTGAAGACTGATGGGTCCAGAAAAGGAAGCACCTTGATAAGCTTACTCGACACAATCTGCGAGCTTCTAGAAGAGCCAAGCCTCACTCCATTATTTTAGCTTTTGCTCTTAGCTCTCTACGTCTAGAGTAGATCTTAGAGAGAGCGTTTGTGTACTGAGAGAATTCATTATTATAGATCTCTTCCTCTCAGTCCTTGCTTCTGATCAAGCATTGTTCAATTAGCTTGATCTAGGGGCTTGTCTTACTTCGAACACATCTTCGTATTGTTCCCTTCGTGTCGAAGGAAGACCTGAGGTTTCAGAGTGGTTTTTTTCCCTTCGTGTTGAAGGAAGACCTGGGTGTTCCAGGGTTGTTTTTTCCTCTTCGGGTTGAAGAAAGACCAGCTGCGGCTGGGTGTGTAAGTGTCCATAAGGGGGACTGTACCCTTGGGTAGTGGAATCCTGATTTGTTGCTCAGGGACTGGACGTAGGACTCCTGTGAAGAGGAGATCTGATCCAGGATAAAATCCTTGTGCAGTGTGTTTGTTCTCTATGTGTTTATTGTTATTTCTCTACTACTACACATAACACCAAACGTAGTGTTTTGTATAAACGTTCTTGTTGACAGGTTTAGATAATCAAGTTTTAAGAATCCCATTCACCCCCCCTCTGGGCTTGCTAGCTGGGCAACAAGTGGTATCAGAGCTAGTCTCTTTGACAAAGAAGATCCAACGATCTGAAGAGAAAAGATCAAATGGCAGCTCAAGGTCACTTCGAAGATCAGTCAGTCAACTGGCCACCTTTGTTCGACGGTGAAGACTATACTTATTGGGAAACAAGAATGGAGTTTTTCTTACAAGGACTCGACTATCAAATCTGGTCGATTGTTGAAGAAGGAGATCTTCTAGTCGAACGAAAAAGATAAATGGACGGAAGATGACAAGAAGAAAATCTGTCTCAACTGTAAGGCAAAAAGCATTCTATGTTGTGCTCTTAGCAAGAAAGAGTTCAATCGGATCTCCGCCTATAAATCCGCTATGGAGATGTGGGAAAAATTGAGAATCACCTATGAGGGCACAGATAAAGTAAAAGAAACGGGAATAAACATCTTGGTGACTCAATATGAAAGATTTAGATGCAGTCAGGAGACTATCACACAGATGTATAGTAGGTTCACCGACATCACAAATGGATTTGCCGATCTAGGAAGACTTATGAAATGGGTGACATGGTCAGGAAAATTCTAAGATCTTTACCAGCTTCATGGACTCCCAAAGTAACGGCAATTGAAGAAGCAAATGACTTGAAGAGAATGTCATTAGAAAAACTCATAGGGTTCCTAATGGCCCATGAGATCAACATGGAAAGGTTGGGAGAATCATCAAGCAAAAAGAAGCACTCCAACGCTCTCAAGAAGAGAAAAAGAAGACTTATCAGAAGAATCTTCAATGGTAACGAAAGCATAAGAAGCAGTGAAGAGAGGAAGCTCTCATCTCCAGAAGACTACAAAGGATATTAGCTAGAAAGAAGTACCAGTATGGAAGGAGATACTTTAGAAAAACAAAGATTACAAGAAGCCAGAGGAAAGGAATCAAGAGAGCTGAGCCCATCTGTTACGAATGCAAGAAGCTTGGACATATCAAAGCAGAATGTCCAACCTGAAGAAAACTGAAGTCAGAAAGAAGGATAGTTTCAAGAATTCAGAAGATATAAGAAGAAAGCCATGGCAGCATCATGGGACAACAATAGCGACTCAGACAGTGAGTTGAGTTCCAGTGGAGAAGAAGAAAAGGCCACCTGGCCTTCATGGCTAACATCGACGAAAAGGTAACATTTGACTCATCCTTCTCTCATGTAACGAATCTGATTCTGATAATTTAGAAGACACTTTTAATGAGTTGTACTGTAATATAAAGAAGTATGTAAGTCATTAAAAGTCAGTAAGAAAAATCTTGCATGCTTAGAAATACTAATTCAGATTTAAAATCTGAAAATAAGCAAATGGAAAAATTACTGAACTAAAAGAAGAAATGAGTTGTTATGTAAGGACCTGAAAAATAAAAATGAACAATTAGCAAGCTTGAAAACCAAGAAACAGTAAGTAAATTAAAACAAAGTTAATACATTAACAATAGAAAATGAAAAATTATCAAGCACGTTAGATAAATTTACAAACGGTAAAACAACGTTAATACTGAAAGGTGCTAGACGGTCAGGTAAAAAGAAGCATGGATTAGGTTATACTCCTCCTGATAATGAAGAAACAGTAGTATACCCTAAAATATATCCAACACCTAAGTTTGTAGCTGAACAAGACACAACATATAAGTCAAGCTTTAAATACATTCCAACTGAAAAAGTAAGTAGAACATCTTGCTGTAGTCACTGCAAAAAGTTAGGTCATACTAAAATAACATGTCCAACTAAACATAAAAGATGGATAATTAAAAAGAAAATTGATGATACTAACCAAGTAGGACCCAAAAGAACTTGGGTACCTAAAGCTTAGTGTTTTCATTGCAGGTTAACCTTCGAGCATCAAAATGGTACTTGGACAGCGGATGCTCAAGGCACATGTCAGGGAACAGAAAGCTATTTTCCCATCTTGAAGCTGAAGAAGGCACAGTCACTTATGGAGATAATGGAAAAAGGGACTGTGATAGGTAGCAGATCAGTAGGCAGTAAAGGCAAAACCGTTATAGAAGATGTTCTTGCGTCAAAGGACTGAAGCACAACCTTGTCAGTATCAGCCAACTGTGTGATAAGGTCATCAGATCAGATTTCAAGAATCAAAGTGTAGTATCATGAAGAATGGTGCAGTCATTTTTGAAGCTAATAGAGAAAAGACTGGTAGTAATTTATCTAGAAGAATTAAAAGATCAGGACATATGTCTGGCAGTGAATAAAGAGCAGTCAACTGATCTCTGGCATCGAAGATTGGGCCACTGCAGCTTGGATGGCATGAGAAATTAATCAAGAGAAACTTAGTGGAAGGCCACCCAAAGTAAGTACAAGAATGGATGTTGTCTGTGGGCCATGTGCAAAAGGAAAGCACACCAAGTCATCCTTCAAGTCAAAACTGTGGTAACATCCTCAAACCCTTAGAACTCCTACATATGGATCTATTTGGGCCAATGAGAACCACAAGTCTTGGAGGAAAGAACTTTGGATTTGTTAAGTGGATGACTACTCTAGATTCACATGGGTATCCTTCTGGAGCGCAAGGATGACACATTTGATAGTTTTGTTAGCTTCAGTAAGAAAGTTCAGAAACAAGAAGTATACCATTGTGAGCATTCAATCAGATCATGGAGGAGAATTTCAGAATGAAAGATTTGCAAAGTTCTGTGATGATCGAGGATAGAACATAATTTCTCAGCACCCAGGACACCGCAGCAAAATGGAGTTGCTGAGAGAAAGAACATAACCTTATTAGATATGGCAAGGACTATGTTGTCAAATATAATTTACCAAGGTATTTTTGGGCTGAAGCCATCAACACAGCATGCTATATAATCAACAGAGTGATGATCAGGCCAATCCTAAAGAAGACTGCATACGAGCTTTACAAACAGAAGAAGCCAAAGATCAGTCACTTCAAAACCTTTGGATGTCCATGCTTTATTCACAACAATGGAAAAATGGATATTGGTAAGCTGGACTCAAAGTCTGATGAAGGTATATTCATGGGGTATGCCTTCAAACCCAAAGATTATAGAGTATTTAATAAGCATAGTCTATTAATTGAACAAATAGTGCACGTTATTTTTGATGAGACTAACCCTTCCTTGAGAAAGGAAGTAGATAGTGATGTTGATGATGCAGATGAACTATCCAAGAAATTAAAGAACTCATCCATTGAGGACAAGGAAGATCCACCCTTAGAAGATCTACAACAAAAAGACATATCACATGACAATCTTTCAAAGGAATGGAGATACAAAAAGGATCACCCATTGGATAACATCATTGGGGATCCATCGGTTGGGGTAAGAACTAGAGGTAATGTATTCCTTGTGATTATTTAGCTTTTGTATCTTAAATAGAGCCCAAGACAGTCAATGAAGCACTGTCTGATGAATCTTGGATATTAGCCATGCAAGATGAATTTAACCAGTTCAAGAGAAACTAGGTATGGTCCCTTGTTCCGAGACGATCAGATCATCCTGTGATTGTTACCAAATGGGTGTTCAGGAACAAATTGGATGAAGCTGGTGTGATCACTAGAAATATGGCCAGACTGGTAGCTCAAGGCTATTCCCAAGAGGAAGACATAGATTTCGATGAAACCTATGCACCAGTGGCTAGACTTGAGGCAATCAGAATTTTTCTTGCTTATGCATCATCATCAGATTTGAAACTTTTTCAAATGGATGTAAAATCCACCTTTTTGAATGGATACATAAAGGAGGAAGTTTATGTAGAACAACCTCCTGGTTTTGATGATATTGATTATCTGAATTATGTATTTAAATTGCATAAGGCATTGTATGGATTAAAGCAAGCACCTAGAGCTTGGTATGAAAGGCTCAGTGCATTTTTATTAGAACATGGCTTTATTAGAGGTCAAGTAGACAGCACATTGTTCATTATGTCCAAAGTCAAAAATGTATTGCTTGTACAAATCTATGTTGATGATATAATATTTGGTTCTACTGACGAGTCTCTTTGTAAGTATTTTGAAAAGCTTATGCAGGGAGAGTTTGAAATGAGCATGATGGGGGAGCTCAACTGCTTCCTTGGATTACAAATCAAACAAGGAAGAGAAGGCACACATATTTGTCAAGCCAAATACATCAAAGAATTACTAAAGAAGTTTGGATTTGAAAACGCCAAGCCACTGTCAACACCAATGAGTACATCAACAAGGTTAGACAGTGATAAAGATGGTAAGAAAGTAGACCAAAACTCTACAGAGGTATGATAGGTTCTTTACTCTACTAACTGCTAGTAGACCTGATATATTATTTAGTGTATGCATGTGCGCTAGGGTATCAGCAGATCCTAAAGAGTCTCATCTAATTTGTGTCAAAAGGATCTTTAGATACTTAACTAAAATTCATGATCTAAGATTATGGTATCCAAGTTCATGTGAAATTAATTTAGTAGGATATTCTGATGAACTACGCTGGATGCAAAATAGATAGAAAAAGCACCAGTGGATGTTGTCAATTTCTTGCAGGTTGTCTAATTTCATGGTCCTCCAAGAAGCAAAATTCAGTAGCACTGTCAACAGCTGAAGCTGAGTACGTGGCTGCTGGAAGCTGTTGCACACTACTCCTATGGATTAAGCATCAACTTGAGGATTATGGATTGCACATCAAGACAATTCCCCTGCTGTACGACAACACCAGTGCCATTAATCTCACCAAAAATCCAGTACAACACTCAAGGACAAAGCATATAGAGGTTAGATATCATTTTATTCATGATCATGTAGCCAATGGTAATATAGATATTTCCTTTATTGATACTCAAAATCAGTTAGCAGACATCTTCACAAAAGTCTTACCTGAAGAGAGATTTACTTCTCTTAGAAGGGAATTAGGTATGTGTAATTTGTGATAGACTTATATGTAAATAACTGAAATAATAATTATTTCAGAATAAAGATTATTCTCTCTTATGAAATTAAGCAAATTCCCTAAATATTGCTTGCATCGTAAATCTCTATGACGGTTCCTTGATTTAAAAAGTATTTATCTATCTCGACCTGTCTCTTCTTTGTCGTTTTCTGCATTTATGGCGCCATCCTTTCAAAAGTCACTTTATCTCTCTCTTATAAATCTCGAAATCTGTGTTGCAACGATTCACCTCCCGCTCTCGTCTCTTTCGACTTGCTGGAACAAAAAACCTATCGTCTCCAGCATCGACTCTTCGCGATTTCAAAGCTTTCATCCCTTCCCGCGAAAAATCTTCTTGGGGCTTTTGCTTCAATCTTCCTCACGACCATCCAGAACCTTTTCTTGTTCAAATCCATGGTCGTTTCTAAAGTTTCCGGCAGTGTCGGGGGCTATGGGGCTGCTTTTCTCACCACAGAGCAGCAAGAAAGGTTTACTTCAGTAAAGACGAAGATGTGCAGCAACAAAGCAGTCGATATCGCGGACCTGGAGAAGCATGGGATGCATAGCATTGTGGCAGCTATGGAAAGAATGAAGTGGATGGAGATTGCTACTCTTTCAGAGGCAAGTTACCCTGACTTGGTTAAAGCTTTCTATGTTTGTCTGAAGTCAGAGGCAGATGGATCTTTGACATCTTCTGTCAAAGGAACCCAAATTCACATCACTTATAGTTTGTTAGAGTCACTGTTTGGAGTTTCTACCATCGGTCACAGCGGGGTAGACATTGTGGACATTAATCTTAAAGGTTTGGGGATCGTTGGTCCCGAATACAAGTTGAAGGATGGAAAAATTGTCATCAATCAGTTGAATACTTTAAATAGATTATTACACTTTATTGTGTGTCAAATTTTAGTTCCTAGGAGTGCGACCTTCTCCACTTGAACAAAGGCTGACTCCGATATGATGTATTGGGCCATTCAGAACTAGAGCATTAACATGGCCGAAATTATTTTGGAGAGGATGAAATTTGCAAGTGCACAGATTTGGGACAAGAAAAGTAAATTGAATGTGTCCCTTCCATATGCCCACTTGCTCACCAGATTTTCCAACATTATGGCATCAGTGTTGTTGGGGCAGTTTCTGAGAAAATGGGCCAAGCAATTCGAAGTAGAAATTAAAGAAGAGTGGCTTCTCGTTGGTTGCTGGAGTCTGGACCAAGACTTCACTAGCTGAGGGCGAAGCTATCATTGGTGAAGCCCAAGAAGACCAGCCCTAGGGGTCCAGGAAGAGGCAGCTCAGACGGAGGTAGCAGTAGCATAACCTGCGGACTGCGGTTACGTTCAGCAAGAGATGCCGTTAGAATTCCAGTCATCCAAGAGCAGCAAGAAATGGTCAGGGGAGAAATGCAGCAGTCCAAGAAGAGCACCAGCATCAGCAGCAAATGTTCAGAAACTGAAGCAGAGGTCAGCACAGAAGTACCAATGGTTAGTGAGCACAGGATTGAGGACATTCCTCAAGAATTCAATGAACCCTGTTGGGCAATTGGAGAGGTTGTGCCTCCCTCCTCCCGAGTTTCAATACTTCGAGATGTGCTGGATTCTATAACCAGCACTCATGTGGAGCCAGAGATTTTAGTTGATCTAGCTGCAGAGGGAGACATTGTGATGAAAGAAGCTCTCATTCAGGGGGAGCAAAATGTTGTGTCTGAGGATGTGGCAACAGGCCACAGTGAAGATGTGCAGATAGAAGATGCTCCTATTCAGGGGGAGCAATCTGTTGAGAGGGAAGCACAGCCCCAGGGGGAGCACACTACTAGTGCCCCTATTGATAATCAGTTTCAAGAAGGAATTGTGGAAAGCGCCTTAGATAAAGAAGCAAATGTTGATCATGTGGAGCCCATTGCTAGGGCAAATGACAAAGGAAAGAAGTAGCTTCTAGAATTCCCCTCCTCTGAGGGAAGCCCCATAGGAGGCAAAGAAGAACATCTGAAGATCAACTTGAAGCCCATCATTGACAGGTTGGCGAACAAGGCAAGATTCTCTGCTCTGTGTACTCCGAACTTAGTTCCATTTTCATTAGCCAGAGCACTACAGTCAATCACTTGGAGCATTATCCTATGAGCTCCAAAGTTTGAAAGTGAATTGGTATGGTCAAGCAAGATTTCAGTTGGAGAAAGAGCTAGGCAGCATCAGGATTAGTGGCTGCCATTTCAGATCCTTCGAGGGTGCCATCCTCTTCAGCCCCTCCTGCTCCTTCCCCATCGAACCAGTCAGCAGTTCAGGGCCATCAGGGCCAATTTTTGAAAATCTAGCAGGGCCATCAGGGCCAGAAGTTGTTGAAAAGGTAGCAGTACCAGTACAGAAAAATGTTGTGATTTCTGGGCCATCAGGGCCAGTCGAGGATGTATCTGGGCCAACAGGGCCAGTGGTTTCCGAGGTTGAGACTTCTAGAGTAGAAGAACTGGCTGTAGCTCCTGAGCCCCCAGCTCCTTCTCCTCTTCAAACTCCAGCCCCTCCTTCACCACCATCCTCCTCCATAGCACCTCCTGCACCTACCACCTTCAAACAACCCATGCCTCGTACCATCTCATCTCCAACACCATTTCCTTCTCCATCCTCCTCATCTCCTGCCACCTCCATATCCATTCCTCCTCCACCTCCTTTTATTGAGGTTCCTCCAGCCTCCTCATTAGCTGGAGCCTCCTCTTCTGGTCTTTCCTCTTCCAGACCATCTGATATACCTCCTTCTAACCCTCACCTCTTCCTTCATCATCCTACTCCTCCCTCTTTTGTAACCATTATTCCTGAGGGCGCTCAACTTGAGCATCTTGAGATTCAGGACATCAAAGATGAATTCGAAGAAGTAATTCTTCGATCAGTCCTGAAAGTTAGCTCTCATGTTTATAGGTCTGGCTCCTCTAGCCATGTACCCAAGATACAGAAAATCTCTTCAACCCTTGCCTCATCCTCTGAACCTCGTTTTCCACCACTTTGGTTCTCCCTCACTGTTGCAAATAAAAATAAGCCTCTCTATCGTGAATATCTCCAGAAAATCTCTTTTGCTACCATCTTTGGACTTCCCACTTTCAACCTCACTGACCATTTAAATATCATCCTCCCCTTCACCTCTCTCTCAAAGGCTGAAAAAGCCAAAAAAAAATTCTCTGGCTGAAGCCAAATCTGAGGAGCAGTGGGCCCGGGGTCAAAAAGCTCTCTACAGTCAGTTTCTTCGAGCTCAATCAGCCAGATATCCACCCAGAGATCATCCCTTGACTCTCTCTGAGTGGTTCCAGATCCTTCACAAGGACACTTGGGGGCCCTTTGTTCAAAAAGAAATCAAGTTTATCTAGCACTACAAGATGTACAGTGATTACTGCTACATGAACAACCTTCCTGATGTTCAGCTTGGACAATTTCGGCTAGCTATTGAAGCTCTTAGCTCCAGGGAGGCTCATACCGGCTCCATCTAAGTTGAATTTTCCACCTTGGAGACTCCTGATATAGTGTTCCTAACTCCTCTACACTCCTTAATCATGGACTCTGCTGTTGGGACACTCATTTTTGAACGAGCTGCTCGGGTAATGGCTAGAATCTCAGTTCAAGAAGGTCATTCCCTTTCCTTTCACAGGTTTGTCTACTCAGAATATCTTCGGGGCTACATTAAGGGTGATGTCCTTGCCCCCCTCCTATCCGAAAGTGAAAGGCTTTCGCCATCTAATTGGGAGAAGTTCTATCCCCTTTCCGCTCAGCAGCTTCATAATCTAAATGCTTCTTAGGCTAGATCCAATCTACCTCAGCTGTCCACTGGAGACTTTCTGAATTCCAACTCCATTCACCTTGTCCGAGACTCTTATAATACATGGGAAGAAAGGTACAAGGTCTTTGTGGCTCTGGCAAAAGGAATGAAGCGGCTTCAAATCTACTACCCCTTCAAATTAGTTTCTTCTTTCTTCGCTAGCTAGTTTTGGCTCCTTCTCTTCATATAAGATTTCCCTTGGCTTGGATGGATATGACACCTTTGTGGAAGCACAGAGACAGCGTCACTTCAAAGGATGACTCCTTTTATGGGACCTTCCTATAAAATCACTTTTGGTGCATTTCAGTCTCACTTTGAAGAGCAGGAACGCAAAGCGATTCCCATCCTTACTCGCTTTGCATCCTATTGTCTCCTGCCTTCTATATTTCTAAGCAACCCAATGATCAATAGTATTTATCTTTTCTCTTTCTTTCTTTGTCTCATTTGCTATCTTTTTGCTTAATGACAAAAAGGGGGAGAAAAATAACCACTATCTATGAAATACATTTCTTATGTAGCATTTTACCTAAACTTATTTCAGAAATCTTAACCTTTATGTTTATGCTATTTTTGTCATCACCAAAAGGGGAGATTGATGATCAGGTCATCTCCATATATTTCTTGAATTACATATCTATTTTGGTGATTAACAAAACTCAGATAAAGTTTGATCTAACAAAGTTTTTATGAAGCTAAGATACAGGAACAAGTCAGGCGAAATCAAGGAATATGTAAGTATTTAGTATACTGTAGCATTTCAAGTTCAGAGCATGAAATTTATCCAAGTACATATCGACTTTCCATAAGTTACAATGATTTCATAAGTGTTGCATCGATTTCGATCTCACATAACAATTTCCTCATTATATCGATTTCATTTCCATAAGGATTTAATGAGTATCATACTGATTTTGATTTCATAAAGATTTCATAAGTTGTGTCAACGATTGCATAGCATAACGATTCCATAAGTTATGGCATAACACAACGATTTCGTAAGTACCTTATCGATTTCGGATTCATAACGATTTCGCTCCACATCGATTTGATAAGTGAACAATGATTTGCTCTCATAACGATTTCATAAGTGAGAACAACGATTTGCTCTCACAACAATTTCTTATGTGAGAACAACGATTTGCTCACACAACGATTCGGTTTCACGTCGATTTGATAAGTGAGAACAACGATTTGCTCTCACAATGATTTCTTAAGTGAGAACAACGATTCGGTTTCACATCGATTTGGTAAGTGAGAACAACGACTTGGTCTCACAATGATTTGTCTTTCATAACGATTTGATAAGTTCCTCATCGATTTAGTATTCATATCGATTCAACAAGTTACAACAACGACTTGGTCATTATAACGACTCGATAAGTTACACAACGATTTGCTTGGTGTAACGATTGATAAGTCACAACGATGACTTGGTCTGTGTAACGATTCGATAAAGCAGAACAACGATTTGATCACTCATCGACTCGATAAGTGAGACAACGATTTGTTTATAACGATTTGCTTGTAATGATTCGTTTCAACGATTTGCTTGTGACGATTTGGTTATAACAATTTTTCTTGTAATGATTCGTTCACAACGATTTGCTTATAACAATTTGGTTATAACGATTCTTTAACGATTTGGTTATAACGATTTGCTTGTAATAATTCGTTCTCAAACGATTCACTCATACAACGATTTCATAATTGATTCTCACAACGATTTCATGAAATATAACGACTTGATATTCAAATATCTTGACAAGTCAAAGTCATTCCGCGTATTTCTCTATATCCATGCATTAAATATAACCGTACATTTCTCTGCACGATGCATGTTCAGATATCTTCTATCTTATGCTTCTACATGTAATATCTTTTTGGAAAGACAGAATGGGATTTCTATTTTGATGTATCCTCACTCTAACGATGACTGACAACAAGAGACAACTTAACGTCTACGTTTTAGCATTTAATGTGTGCAGGTCTATGACACACGACTCTATACAACATTGGATAAAGTAGAAGCTGGAGGATATCAAGAAGATTTTCTTCTTACGTGCATGGAACGTAAAGGATTGTTGACTGCAAAGGAGAACCATGCAGTCTAACGTTCTTAGAACATAGAGACAATGGATAGTTCAACGACTATTTTTTAAAAGAAGTTATATATTGAAGACTGATGGCTCCAGAAAAGGAAGCACCTTGATAAGCTTACTCGACACAATTTGCGAGCATCTAGAAGAGCCAAGCCTCACTCCATTGTTTTAGCTTTTGCTCTTAGCTCTCTGTGTCTAGAGTAGATCTTAGAGAGAGCGTTTGTGTACTGAGAGAATTCATTATTATAGATCTCTTCCTCTCAGTCCTTGCTTCCAATCAAGCATTGTTCTATTAGCTTGATCTAGGAGCTTGTCTTCCTTCGAACACATCTTCGTATTGTTCCCTTCATGTTGAAGGAAGACCTGGGGGTTCTAGGGTGTTTTTCCCTTCGTGTTGAAGGAAAACCTGGGTGTTCCAGGGTGGTGTTTTTCCTCTTCGAGTTGTGAAGAGAAGACCAGCTGCGGCTGTGTGTGTAAGTGTCCATAAGGGGGACTGTACCCTTGGGTAGTGGAATCATGAGTTGTTGCTCAGGGACTGGATGTAGGACTCCTGTGAAGAGGAGATGCAACAGCGTGGACTCTGGGGCTGATTGTAAGGCCCTCAAATTTTGTACATATTGTATTTATTTATTTCTGTGCATGTATGTATGTTTGGTTTTATGTTCTGCTCGAAATCCCTATTTAACATCAACATCCCTTGACGTTAAGAGCAGGTTGACGGCTACATGTGTGCCGTTAACTGTGTAGCCAGAGGATATAGACGTCAACATCGATTGACGCCTATTTCCTGTTGACGACAGCAAAGTGGCCGTTCTTCTCCGGTTGTGTTTGGGATACCAGATTTGAAACGGCCCCATTTTCTCCAGAATCTAATTAGGAAACGTTCCCCCAATGGTCAGGAATCCTAATGCTAGGCTTAATTACCCCAACTCTTAACCTATATAACCTAAGTATTTTGGCTAGGTTAGACCCTTTGGTTCAAAGGAAAATCCTAGGGTACGGTTGTGAGAAAGTCAGACTTTCGTAAAGCTAGATCTGGCGTTTGGGAGGCTTCTCTGGCAAACTTCTTCGACTGAAAGGTTGATTTGGAGGTGAAGAAGCTCTCTTGACTCCGGGAGACCGTCTGTGTAGGCGTGAGGACCGGATTTGGAGTTGAAGAAATCACCTTCTTGGCTTGGCCGAGGAGGGCTTCATCGCCAATTTTGATCTTCAGAGGTTTTTTTCAAGTAACTCTGGGGTATCATCCTTAGACATGTCCCCTAGAGTTTAGAAATTTTTATGGATTTTTACATCGTGTCCAGGACCCCCAAATTCTGTCTTTTATTGCGCTCGGTCTGCACTTTTCTGCAGACAAGAGGTTCATGACAACCTTGTTGCCGCCAAGTTCTTGAGTTAATGGCAACAGATTGTGCTGTTAACCGACCTTGACGGCAAGGCCCTTGCAGCCAAGTTCTTCTGGTTTTACAGAATTGTGGCCTTGAACTCTGTGATATGATTTTTGGAGTTTTAGATGTTTGATCATGCTGTAAAAATTATGGTTGTTCAGGTATTGTCTTAGGGTCATCCCAAGAATTTCTGTCCAATTTCTGATCATGCTTTTATTTAGTATAATTTCTGTTATTGTGAGATATGCATAATTTTGCAAGATTTAATTCTGAATAAATAGTTTTAATGCATGTTACTATTGCAAAAATTATCATGAACTTAGGGTTACTGTTTGCATGTTTTAAAACTGTAAGAGCTGACTGTTTTACTATCTATCATGTTAAGTGGAATATCTTGCTAAGATTACATGAAATCTCTATTAAATGATAAATTTAGTTTTACTATTGTGAAAATTCTAAAAAATTAGTTATATGACATATCACATGTGTAGGGTTTGTAATTAAAATTTGGTTCTATGTTGATATCCGTAGGTACTGTTGCTCTTACAAAGGGTAATTAAGTCGTGTTAAGCATGTTTGATTTAGATGATGTATTTTCAAGTCATTAGCACCATGTTTAGGTACTGTTATGCTTAATTTGACATTGTGAAATAGTCATGTTAAGTTCTATAAACTGAAGTTTATGTGTTAAGTAGTATGAATGTGAATAGACCAAATGGTGTACATAAAATGATGTGAATCATGTGCTTAATTAAGAGAATGTGTTTAAGTGGAATTGTGCTGAAATTGACACTGCTACCATAGAACACTGTGGAGCCATACTGTAGAAAAGTCCTTATGGGAAGGCTGAATGTGTATGTGATATCTTGTGAGCATCAGGATGAAATCCTGGAGGTGGACAAGTACCACTGGTTAGGGTGGAGAGGGCTTCTCCCGGTTCTACGCAGTTACCAAGATTCGTCACTATATTGCCTAGGTGACGGGTATGTGTTATGTGAATGTGTGTCCTTCTTTATGGTGGTTCGGACTATGTGTAAAAGTGTGAAAAGTGTGTAAGTGTGATCATGTGAAAAGTGTGTAAGTGTGGTTCGGACTATGTGTTATGGCAATTAATGTGTAAAAGTGTGAAAAGTGTGTAAGTGTGCAATGTGATCATGTGATAGTGATGTGTTAATGTGATACCATGTGAAAAGATGTGAAACCATGTGAATGCGTTATATTTATGTTAAAACAGCAAGTAAAAGATGTGGATATGTGGTTTAAAAGCATGTGAAAAGTGTTAGACACCATGCTAGGTTTGTTAGTAACCATGTGCTAAATTCCATGATCTATTTGTTTAGAAATATGAAATGATATGAATGGAAATTGAAACCATGAATCAAGTTGAAGACCATGTGTAGAAAGCATGTTATATGTTATTCATGTATACTTCTTAATTGACATAAATAATGTGCGACACTTCTCTTATTGTTTAAAAGAATTGCGTGTATGTGATATGTGTAAGGATGTGCCAATGGGTTGCTTGTTGAGTCTTTGTGAAGACTCATACTTTCTTTAACATACAGGTGAGACAGGTGTCCCCGTGCTAGAGGAGGACATAGTGAAGAGCGACTCCGAGCGAGAGGAGTAGCTGTGCTTGTGGAGACTGTTAGAGTGTGGAGCCTGGACTTTCAAATGTGGATCGGTTCGGAGTCACGGATCGACACAGGTTGAGGTGCGTCGACGCAGCCATGAATAAGGTCGACGCACCCATGAATAAGGTCGACGCACCCCATGTCAGACGACTTCACGTTTCTGAGTTAAGGGCACTTTTGTCCTTGTAACTCTCGATTATTGTCATGCCCCGACGCAGAATATCGGAACACGAGGCAGTTGCAAGTAAATGGTATAGAGCGAGTACTAGACATCAAACCATTGCACAATTGAATAATACTAAAGAAAATTCATTTCATTAATAACTTTCCAAATGTCTAGTTACAACCACTAATATCAGAGCCATTCTATAGGGCCCGCTTACATTGAAATAAAAGCAAAAGACTAACTATGACTCTAACATATTGCTAGGACACTAGGGTACTCGTGACGTCACTCCTAGTCGTTCCCGTCCTCTTGAGTGTATGTGTCATCCTCGGTCTCACCTGAGAACACAATGACAAATAACGCAGGGTGAGCGATAACGCCCAGTAGGACTTAAATCTCAATAGTCAAGCAGGCTTTAAATAGTTAATGCATTAAAGGCAGCGCAACTAATGATAGAGCGAGAGAGTCAAGTAAAAGATAGCAGGATAGCACGTGAACGGAATAGCACAAGTTCCCAAATATAGTAAGAGTGTCGAGTATAGCACAAAATATCAAGATGGCCATAGCACAAATAGCACAAAATATAGCAATAGCACAACGAGTATAGTATAGCACTTTTGTCAATAGACAACGAGAGAACATAGCAAATTTTTATTGTCATTTAGATAGTCGAGATAGATAGCACTCGAGTGTAATGCCAAACACTCTGATCATTTAACTCCCATGGGCACTAGCACTTTCGGGCGCACATCCTAGGACCAGATCGGGCCCTTTATATATTGCCAGGCATTGGTTATATTGTTTATCTTTAGACAATCCGTCATTGGCCAATACAGAGTACCAAGAAATAGATGAGAGCACTAGATGAATAGACGAGATAGTAGAGTGAACGTGAATAGATGAGCGAGTAGAGCATAGATGAGAGCTAGTGGACATTACACATAACACGTCGAGTAAACATGCGATAGTAACAGTTGCACAACATGTGCACGTGGTGTTGGCAGTCAGGTAGAACTCACTACCTTTCCACTGGCCATGTTAAGCACAGGTCCAGAGGTCCGGCATGATTCAAGATAAGAGCGAACTTCTAATAGCCGTTTGGATCATGTTGATCCCTAAAGGGTATCATAGGTGTTAGGGTACAACCGGCTCGTCGACCATGTGGGAATCCATGGACAGAGGAGACTTACGGAGGCCTTGAACAAAGACTCACTAGTCTGGTGGAAGGAGTATCCAAAGGAGAGTTCGTCCAAGTCAAGAGAGTGTGTATATGTAAACAAGTGCTCGACGATCTAGAACAGTGGAGCGTCGGTATCGGTGTTCTAAACCATCGCGAGAAATGTACACAAGTATAATTAAGAATGAGGCAATTTAATGACATAAATTACCAGATCAATTATGTAACATGTTCATGCCAATTAAGCCATATTTGGATGGTTCAAAGTGTGTGTGCATGTGAACAAGAAAATCATGGACAAGATAGATCATGTGATTGACTTAATTTAATTAAAATATATTCCATATTTACAACTTCGTTTTTCAGTGTTTAACACAGTTAACAAGATATGGGAATAGTTAGAGAACAACAAGACTTGCAAAAAGATGGTTTTTTTTGCAAAAAGTCAGATCGTGATGCACCCTAATGAGGGTCGCGACAGGGTCAACTAAGATCGCGATGGGGTCTTGTACAGGTCGCGACGGGCTGTCGGTTCGGGCGGGCGGGTCGCGACGGGGTCATGTGAGGGTCGCGACGGGTTCAACAGACCGGGCAGCCGGATCGCGACGACGCGCCCTGTCGCGATCAGATCGTGACATCAGGCTCTGTCGCGATGGCCTTGTGAACGCCGCCTATCGGGCCATCACGTTCACAGGGTCTGAGCCCGAGTCCGACAGGGAAAGAACATGTCATTGGGTTGCGGGCCAGACTTTCTCTATTTGACACAGGGTGATTCAGAAGATCATAACTATTTGCACAAACGATGAAAAATCATGAAACCATTTTCGAATTGTTCTAGTCATGCATGGGTACCTACAATAAATAGGAATTGGAAAATAAATAGGGTTTCGACATGCTTTGGTCGTGGTATTCATGAAGAACTTAGAACAGTACACAGATGAGATCAACGAATTAATTCGGATGATAGGGTAGATGGAAATTAGGGCTTTCAAAGGAAAAGGGAGCCTAACATTCATCAGTTCTTACAGTAAAAATCTCATGGCATGAGGACGAGTATACATGAAGATATGAATGTAATAAGAGGGTTCGGGGTCATGAAGTTCACATAACTTTGAAAATTGAGAACTAAAGATTTGCTTGATGGAAAAATATGAAACCAAAGGGCTTTTGTTCCTGATGGATGAAACATCCTATAGAAAAATTTTCATAGTTTATGCTTCAGAGAATGCCTACCTTTCATGTTTTTCCCTTATAGGGCAAAAACTTGAAGAACTCGGGGAAGAACTTGGGAGATCCCTCTTCTCCATGAATTCTCCTCCTCTTGGCCTCTCTTCCTGGTCCAGAAACCCCTTGGCACGAGTTAAGGCCGGCCATGAGGGCTTTAGGAGTGTATTTATGCTTCTCCCCATTCCATTTCCTAATTGGACTCTAATTCCCTTAAATTCCAAATTTCCTCTTTTCCTCTCCCATTTTTAAGCAAGAGATCTCCTAATTGGGTTGAGAGAGAGAGGATTTCGTGGCCAAGCAATTGGGGTAGGTTTAGGATTCAAAATCCAACTCAAGCCACTCATTTAATTGCCTTAAATACCCTCTTTTTATTTAAGTAATATTTTAGTTACGAATTTAGGGTAATTTCCTATTATTCTTCTTTTTTAAAATCCTTATTTTGGCCCACTAATTTCAAATGGGTCAATTTAATAAAGCCCATTACTTATTTTCATTTGATGGGTTTATTTAATCTCTTTCCTTTGATTTTCCTAATTAATTTAATTAGTTTTCTTTTATTTGATTTTCAATATAAAAAATTTAATATATTTAGATTTTTATTTTTTGGAAAACCCAGTTACTACAATTATGGCGCCCTAACCTCCCAGTATATAATGTGGGGTGGATTCTCCTTGTACTGTAATGATTCTGTCACATAGTATTGGTTTCGCTGCTGTGGTCGTGGACGTAGGAAGGTGTTGCCTCCGAACCACGTAAATCTGGTGTTCTTATGTTCTTTTTCTCTCTTCTTTAATCTCTCCTCCGATCTCTACGTGTGACTCGTGTGAGAGAGGGCTGCCGATCTGATCCCCAACAACTGGTATCAAAGCCCAGGTTCGAGGGAAACAGTGGGAGTGATGGCAGCGGATGAAGGAAAGGTGAGGATCGAGAAGTTTGACGGCAAGGACTTCGGTTTCTGGAAGATGCAGATCGAAGACTACTTGTATCAAAAGAAGCTGCATCAGCCCCTTCTTGGAATGATGCCAGATGGTATGAAGAAAGAAGACTGACATCTTCTGGATAGACAAGCTCTCGAGGTTGTTCGCTTGACGTTGGCCAGAAACGTCGCGTTTAACATTGTGAATGAGAAGACCACAGTAGGTCTGATGAAGGCGTTATCAAACATGTACGAAAAACCATCTGCTTCCAACAAGGTACATTTGATGCGTCGTTTGTTTAATCTGAAGATGACTGAAGGTTCCTCGGTTACAGATCATATAAATGAATTCAACATGATTACCCCCAGTTGAGTTCTGTAGAAATAAATTTTGATGATGAGATTAAAGCCTTGATTCTTCTGTCCTCCTTACCTGAAATTGGGGTGCTACTGTGACGGCTGTTAGCCTTCAGGCTCAAGTAACTGAAACTTACAGATTGCGAGCCTTGATTCTAAGCGAGGATGTTCGCAGAAGGATCTGGTGAAGTTTCAGGTTCTGCCTTAACACTGAAGGCAAGGGAAGAACAAATCAAGGTGGACAAAATCGGAATAGATCCAGTCCAAGAAAAGAAGTCAGTCCAAACCCCGTGGTGATGGTTGTTGGAATTGTGCTAAGAAAGGTCATTTAAGAAGGATTGCAGGCTCCCAAAGAAAAGGGCAATGAAAGAAGAAACAGGAAGAAGAACTCTTGCAGACTGATAGATCAAGATTAGAGAGACATACAGCTTAGTTCAATGTTCATTGATGTCCCAAATTGGTCATCACTTTGGAGTCCTTCTCTGGCCCATTATGAGCCATTTACCCTTAATTTCAAGCCCATTCTCAAGCCCATGGCCAAGATCCACTTGAAACATCAAAACTGTGCAATCTGCCCAATCTTGTAAATATACCTTCACTTTGAGAGCATATAACTTCCTCATTTCTAATCCAAATCTGGCATATCATACTATCATTTTGTAGCCCTCTGAGTCTAGAATCCAACGCAACAAACGGATCATCAATCCAATATATGTGTGGAGAGAGTTATGGCCCTTTTCGTGAGACCTACGCGCACTGCCCCTAGTGACGCGACCTGGTGCATGGACGCGACAAGAACGCGGCCCCACGATCTGACGCGACAGCGCCATCCACGTAAACACGTTTTTACGTGATTTTCGGCCTCTCTCTCCATCCTAGATCCTATCTAAAGTCTCTATGAGTTGGATTACGACCCAAACCTCCTATCCTCATCCCTAGGGAGCCCCCAAGCCCATCTAAACTCTAGATAGACTCTCAAACTCTCCCACAACTTGGACTCTCTCTCTAACTCGGGATTGGACTCTATCTCTATCTAAAACACATCCTAGGACTCTCAAAAGGGAGAGAGGAAGGCTACCACTATGAGGAGAGGTCCCTGGAGGTTCTGCTCACGAGGTCCAATCGTCCCCAAGGCAGAGGAGAAGCTGTTCTTCCCGTTTTCCTCCTTTCTCTCTCCTCTTTCTCTCTCATATTGCCTCCACGACCAGCAGTGCTTGCACGGCTTGTGGAGATCGAACCAGGCCAGATCTCTTCGAGGTGTCTTCATCAAAGTTTCTCCCCACAGAGCCCTCTTCAACCTCGAAGTGGAATCACGTCGATTGGTGGCTTGTGCGAAAAGTTACAGCAGATTATTCTTCACTTTCTCTCTCATATCGAGATCTGCACATGCGAGATTATCGTCTCTTCCACAGCCCAAACCAGGCCAGATCTCTTCAAGATGTCTTCATGAAAGTTGTTCATGACATCCTCCTCTATGACCTCCAACTAGAATCACATCAAACGGGGCAGTATCTGTTTAGTTTTGATTTTTACTTTCTTTTCCACGTTTTACACATGTATACATGAGTTAGGATTCCTCCTTCTCCTCTTCCATGATTTCTCCCCATGCATATTCCTCCCCACATTTTCCTACTACCCAAGGGGTTTAAAAACCACCCCCAGGTCCGTTCCCTCCATGTTCCACATCTTTCTTTCATTTAAGAATAGCTACTACACTTAACATGGTCTAACAGAGTTTTATTTCTTGTTTTCGTTGTTTTGGCAGGCACCCAAGCGAAGATCCACGAGGAGCTCTCATCCTCTAGCTGGCTGGAGGACAGGAAGAAGGTCCCATCCATCATCTCTTGCACAGAAGAGAACGCGACGGTGGAGGGCGACGCGACAAGGAGATGCGTCCACAAGGGCGACACGTTATCATTGTTGTCGCGACCGATAGCCCTGCCGCGACACCAGGTTCGCCCTAGTTCTCTCCCCCTTTTCTAGAGTAGTTAGCCCGCATCATTATCTTTATTTGGCAATGCTCTAGGTGGCGATCACATCCATATTTCCATGCCTTCATATTTAGTATGTGTTTGCGTGTCGAGGGGAAGCACAATCCCTGTGATTACACTAACGTCATGACAGAGGAAGTCCAATGCTCTGATTATGAGTGTTAATAGTCCCATCGAATCTTGGATTCTAGATTCTATAGCATCTTTTCACTCTACCTCATGTAAAGAAACTTTAGAAAATTATGTTGTTGGTAATTTTGGGAAGGTTTATCTTGCTGATGATGAGCCCCTAGATATTGTGGGGAAGGGTGATGTTCAGTTGAAAACAGAAAACGAGACTGTATGTAAGCTGAGGAATGTTAGACATGTTCCTGGCTTGAAGAGAAATCTGATCTTCATTGGTCAGCTTGATGATGAAGGATATGTCATTATCTTTGTTAATAGGTGCTGGAAGATAACCAAGGGTGCCATGGTTATAGCACGAGGAAGCAAGATGTGAACTCTTTATATGACTACAAATGACAAAGACTTAGTGGCAGTGGCAAATTCAGAAGAGCACTCCAAGATCTGGCACTGCAGACTTGGACACATGAGTGAGAAGGAAATGAAGATGATGGCTACAAAAGGGAAGTTAGGTGATCTAAAGTCCATAGATATTGGACTGTGTGAAGATTGCATTCTGGGAAAGCAGAGAAAGGTCACCTTCTTTAAAGCTAGAAGAAGTCCTAAGCTAGAAAAGTTAGAACTTGTACACACTGATGTGTGGGGACCAGCCCCTGTTCGATCCCTTGGAGGTTCACTCTATTATGTCACCTTTATTGATGACTCCACTCGGAAGGTATGGGTTTATTTTCTTAAAAATAAATCTGATGTATTTTCTACCTTTGTGAAGTTGAAGGCTGAAGTGGAAAATCAAACTGGTGCAAAGATCAAGTGTCTGAGGTCAGACAATGGAGGAGAATATAGCAGCAAGGAATTCAAAAATTTCTGTGCAGTACATGGCATTCGTATGAAAAAATAATTCCAAATACTCCACAACAGAATGTGGATGCTAAACGCATGAACATAACTCTGAATGAGAGAGCTAGAAGCATGAGGCTACATGCTGGCCTACCGAAGACCTTCTGGGCAGATGCAATTAACATAGCAGCTTATCTGATTAATAGAGGACCCAACGCTCCTCTAAATGGTGAGCTACCAGAAGAGGCTTGAATCGGTAAGGAGGTAACACTCTCAAACCTGAGAGTATTTGGTTGCGTTTCATATGTGCATGTTGATTCCAATGACAGAGACAAGTTAGATCCTAAGTCAAGGAGATGTTTTTTCATTGGATATGGTTCTGATGATTTTGGATACCTCTTGGGTGATGAAAGCAGGAAAATCATTAGACAAAGGGATGTTATATTCAATGAAAAATTTCTTTATAAGCATAGATTTGATGTGGAATCTGAAGATGCAGGCCAAGAAAGTCAGAAAAGTACACAAGTTGAGCTGGAGGAAATTTCAGAAGAGGATGTGCTGAGAAGATCTCAAGGAGATCCTGAAAACAGTACAGTGCAACCAGAAGTTCAACTGAGAAGATCAAGCAGATTGTGCAAGCCAGTTGAACGGTTTTCTCTGTAATGTACTACTTGTTGTTGACTGATGTAGATGAACCTGAGAGCTTTGATGAAGCTATACAGGTGGAAGATTCAGTCAAGTGGGAGTTGATAATGAAAGATGAAATGAATTCCGTATACAAAAATGAAACTTGGGTGCTGACTGAACTACCACCCCGCAAGAGGGCAATACAGAATAAATGTGTTTTTCGGTTAAAAGAAGAACATGATGGCAGAAAGAGGTACAAAGCAAGGCTGGTTGTGAAAGGTTTCCAACAGAAGGAAGGTATTGATTACACTGAAATTTTCTCTCCAGTTGTCAAGTTAACCACTATTAGATTAGTGCTAAGTATTGTTGCTGCTGAAAACTCGCACCTAGAACAGCTTGATGTAAAAACAGCTTTTCTCCATGGTGATCTGGAGGAAGATATCTATATGATGCAGCCAGAAGGTTTTCATGAACATCGTAGAGAAAACCTTGTTTGCAAACTAAACAAAAGCTTGTATGGTATGAAACAAGCCCCCAGACAGTGGTACAAGAAGTTTGATGGATTCATCTGTAGCAATGGGTTCATTAGGTGCAACATGGACCATTGTTTTTTTTTATTTTAGAAGTTTGATAATTGTTATATCATACTGCTGTTGTACGTGGATGATATGCTCATTGCAGGATCAAGTATGACAAAGATCAACAAGTTGAAGAAGCAATTGTCAAAGGAATTTGCTATGAAGGACTTGGGAGCAGCAAAACAAATTCTTGGAATGAGAATTGTAAGGGATAGAATAGAAGGTACTCTGAAGCTATCTCAAGAAGGCTACATTTAGAAAGTGTTGGGCAGGTTTAACATGCAAGATGCGAAACCAGTCAACACTCCTCTAGCAAGTCACTTCAAGCTGTCTAAAGAGCAATCACCAAAGACTGCTGAAGAGTGTGAGTCCATGAAGAAAATTCCTTATGCATCAGTTGTGGGAAGCCTAATGTATGCAGTGGTTTGTACATGACCAGATGTAGCACACGCAGTGGGATTTGTGTGCAGGTATATGGAAGATCCGGGCAAACAACACTGGGAAGCAATAAAATGGATTCTGAGATGCCTGAAAGGCACTTCAGGTAAATCTCTTTGTTTCAGGAAAAATGATGTCATTTTACAAGGATTTGTTGATGCATATCTTGGTGGTGATCTGGACACAAGAAGAAGCACCACTGGTTATGTTTACACCTTGGGTGGGACTGCAGTGAGCTGGATCAAAACTTCAAAAAGTTGTTGCTCTTTCAACCACATAAGTAGAGTATGTTGCTGTCTCTGAAGCTAGCAAGGAGATGGTGTGGCTGAAAAATTTTCTGAAGGAAATGGGCAAGAAACAAAACAACAGTGTGCTGTTTTGTGACAGTCAAAGTGCAATTCACCTTGCCAAGAACCTCGTCTTCCATGCAAGGACGAAGCACATACAGCTGAAGTATCACTTTATCCATGGGTTGATTGAAGATGGTACTCTATTGCTTCATAAGATACGAGGGACAGAAAATCCAACAGACATGTTGACCAAGGCGGTCACAAGAGAGAAACTGAAGTTGTGCCAAGGTTCAGTTGATCTCCATGAATGATTGATGGAGGGATGCCACAGCCAGCTTTTCCTTTGCTACATTGAGGAGGATCAAGTCTTTGAGATGCCTGTTATTGTTTGGAGTTCATACTCCAAGTGGGAGATTGTTAGAGTGTGGAGCCTGAACTTTCAAATGTGGATCGGTTCGGAGTCGCAGATCGACCTACGCGGTCAGGTCGTGGGGGTCTGGGGGTAGCGCCCCCTGCGGGGGGTCAAGGGGGAAACACCCCTGAAGCTAAATTTGGTTTACAGAAGGGACAGTGTCGACGCACTGTCGACTTGAGGTCGACACAGGTTGAGGTGCGTCGACGCACCCATGAATAAGGTCGACGCACCCGAGTCAGACGACTTTGCATTTCTGAGTTAAGGGCATTTTTGTCCTTGTAACTCTCGATTATGGTGCCCTAACCTCCCAGTATATAATGTGGGGTGGATTCTCCTTGTACTCTAATGATTCTGCCACATAGTATTGGTTTCGCTATTGTGGCCGTGGACGTAGGAAGGTGTTGCCTCTGAACCACGTAAATCTGGTGTTCTTATGTTCTTCTTCTCTCTTCTTTAATCTCTCCTCCGATCTCTACGTTTGACTCGTGTGAGAGAGGGCTGCCGATCCGATCACCAACAGAGACTACTTGTTTAGACTACATTTTCATTTACTAGTATGTGGACATTGTTATTATATGGACTTGTATAATTGTGGACATTTGTTATTTACATTGCTACTATATAGACTGTGAAATGTGTGAATGATGATGGAATAAGATTGTTTTTTATTTCCGCTGTAATTTCTCTTATTATTTATGTACATCTCTACCTACTTTGTTGTGTTGAATACTTGTCCCACTTTGACGGCACCCTTTATATTGATGTGGGTTGGTATAATCGTACCAGTATAAGGAGAGTCGTTATAGAGATTAGTATCAAAGCCACAGGTTGAGATTGTACATGAATAAGCCATCATCTACACAATATTTCAAAGTCTTTATAGAAATAGTCCATATATGTGGAAAATATCTAATAATGAATTAAAGATAGTTAAGAAAAGGGTTAGGACTAAGTAATTTAGATTCTAACTAAGTTAATTGTTTTACAGGCAATGGCGAGCCGTGGTAGGCATGGTGCTCAGACTCGTGAGGACGAGCAGAAGCGTGAGGAGAGGGGTGAGCAGCAGGCCCCAGCACCCCAGGGTCCTACGGTACTCCATCCACCACCACCTATGGATTATGGCATATTCATGCAAGGTCTGGTTCAGGCAATGCAGACTCAGGCTCAGACTCAGGCGGCACTGCAGGCTCAGTTGCAAGCGCAGGTAGAGTTGTTAAATAGGGAGTAGTCTATTTTGTTGAATGTATGATTGTTTATGTGTTGCTTATGTGTTGCTTGTCGTCTCAGGCTCAGGCTCCAGCTCCATTCCTCAGGAGCACGGCCATGGTGGTCTGTCCATCATGGAGAGGTTTAAGAGGATGGCTCCACCTTCTTTTAAGAGGGAGAGTCAGCCCCTCTTGGTAGAGAGCTAGATGAGGGAAGTAGAGAAGAACTTCCGGGCTATCAGGTGTGCAGAGGAAGATAAAGTCAGTCTGGCTACTTACATGCTACAGGTACTTAGAGTATATGTAATTGTGTAAGGTTAAGATTTTGTTTGGATGGTGCTTAGGAGTTGTATTTTTACAGGAGAGAGCCGATGTTTGGTGGGCCTCTGTGCTACGTATGAGGTACGAGGGTGGTGCTATTGAGGTGACTTGGGCCGAGTTCACGAGGCTATTTCGGGCCAAGTTCATCCCCGAGCACATCTAGGACAAGATGGAGCAAGAGTTTCTCTATCTCACTCTGGGCTTCATGACTGTCTTGGAGTACAAGGCCAGGTTTGCCGAGCTTTCAAGTATGCTCCTTATATAGTGGCTGATGAGCGCAGGAAGGTTAAGAAGTTTGTGATGGGGCTCAAACCATCACTCAGGTCGAGACTGGTTGCGTTTGACCACCGCACTTTAGACGAGGCTCTCAGTGTAGCATGCAGGTAGGAGAGTGAGATGGACCAGTATTTGGAGAGAAGATGGCAGCTCAGAAGAGGTCAGCGCCACCTTTCCAAAGGCAAGACAAGAAGAAGGCAGTGGTGTATCAGTCGCCACAACATCCAATAGCAATTCCGAGTCAGCAGGCGGTTGTGCCACACAGTCCCCCAGTTTTAGGCCCAGTGACAAGAAGGCCTGTCCTCATTACGGAAGGGCACACGGTGGCACCGAGTGTTGGAAGTTGGCAGGAAAGTGTCTGAAGTGTGGCAACACCGAGCACCAGATCAGAGATTGTCCCAGACTTCAGTAGTACGCTCAGAGAGGAGCGTCAGCCCCAGCAGCAGCAATGGCACCAGTGACAGGGAGACCAGGAAGGACTCGTGCCCAATCCCGAGTGTTTGCAGTAGCTCGAGAGGATGCAGAGCAAGCCGAGAACGCCACAGAAGGTACGGTTCTAGTCATGGGTGTGCAGGCTCAAGTGTTGTTTGATACGGGTGCTACACACTCATTTATTTCCGAGCGGTTTGTCAAGCAATTAGCAGTAGAGTCTGGAGTTAAGGCAGAGGAGTTATAGCTTACCCTGTCTATGCACACACCAGCAAGTATAGTAGTGACCAGAAAGTGTATTCCATCCTTACTTGTGTGCATTGAAGACCGAGGCTTGTTCGGGTGCTTTTACTTGCTCAAGATGAAGGACTATGATGCCATACTTGGTCTGGATTGGCTTGAGGAGCACTATGCCTTGGTGGATTGTAGAGGGAAGAAGATTACTTTATGTATTCCTGGAGAGGATGAGTTCTCACATCCGTTACCAAGGAACTTAGCGGGAAGGTTTGTGACCTCCACCATGAAGGCTATGAGGATGGTGAACAAGGATGTGACGCTTTTCTTGCCAGCAGGGTCTTAGTCCCAAAGGCTGATCAGTCACCTACCCTTGAGGAGATTGAGGTTGTGCAGAAGTTTCTAGACGTGTTTCCTGATAATTTGTCTGGATTGCCACCAGCAAGGGAGATAGAGTTCACTATAGAGTTGCTTCCAAGCACGTCACCCATCTCTAAGGCTCCAAATCGGATGGCACCTATGGAGTTAGCCGAGCTGAGGAAGCAGTTGCAGGATTTGCTTGATAAGGGGTTAATTCGCCCTAGTGTGTCACCATGGGGCACACCTGTGCTATTCCTGAAGAATAAAGATGGTTCCCTCAGGCTGTGCATCGACTACATAAAGCTCAACCAGGTGACAGTAAAGAACAAGTACCCCTTGTCGCGGATTGATGATTTGTTCGATCAGCTGCATAATGCATCTATGTTTTCCAAGATAGATCTGTGGTCCGGCTACCATCAGTTCAGGATTAAGGGTGAAGATGTGTCCACGACTGCATTCAGGACCCGTTATGGACACTACGAGTTTCTTGTACTTCCATTTGGTCTGACCAACGCCCCTGCAGCGTTCATGGATCTCATGAATAGGGTGTTTAGGCCATATTTGGACAGTTTTGTTGTGGTGTTCATAGACGATGTGTTAGTCTATTTCCCCGATGAGGCTACACACAGTGAGTATCTGAGGATTGTTCTGGAGGTTCTCCGAGAGCACAAGCTGTATGCTAAGTTCAGCAAGTGCGACTTCTGGATGTGCGAGGTTCATTTCCTTGGGCATGTTATATCAGGCGCTGGAGTTGTTGTTGATCTGACGAAGGTTCAAGCAGTGTTAGAGTGGGAGACTCCAAGGACACCATCGGAGATCAGGAGTTTTCTTGGTTTAGCAGGCTATTACAGGCGATTCATTGAAGGCTTTGCCTCTATCGCTGCACCATTGACTATGCTAACCAGGAAAGGGGTGAAGTATGTTTGGTCTGATGATTGTGAGAGCAGTTTCCAGTTGCTGAAGATGAGGCTTACATCTGCACCCATGTTGATCTTGCCTAGTGGTGCAGAGGGTTTTGCTATCTATTCTGATGCTTCTCAGATAGGCCTTGGTTGTGTGTTGATGCAACATGGTAAGGCAGTTGCCTATGCTTCTCGCTAGTTAAAGGAGCATGAGCGTAACTATCCGACCCATGATTTGGAGTTAGCGGCCGTGGTTCATGCACTGAAGATCTGGAGACACTATCTTTATGGTGTCAAGTTTGAGGTGTTCACTGAACACAAGAGTCTGAGGTATCTTTTCTCTCAGAAGGAGTTGAACCTGAGGCAGAGAAGATGGATAGAGTTTCTCAAGGACTACGACTTCGAGCTTCAGTACCATCCATGGAAGGCAAATGTTGTGGCAGATGCGCTCAGCAGGAAGAGGTCATTACATCGACAGGATTGGAAAATGCTTGAGGATGCGGCGCGTGCTATGACCAAGTTAGAGCGATAGTTGTGTCAGGCTTTTGTGGCTCAGTTGTCTATCCGGTCCATAGTTCTGGACGAGGGGATTGAGTAGCAGAAGAATGATCCTAGACTTCAGGAGATGGTGGGCAAGGCAGGCATTGCTCGAGATGAGGACGGTGTTATTAGATTTCAGCACCGAGTGTGTGTCCTTGATGTTGTGGATGTTCGTGAGCAAGTACTTGCAGAAGCTCACAGGTCGAGGTTCTCCATTCATCCAGGCAACACCAAGATGTACCAGGACTTGAAGAGATCTTTCTGGTGGTCTGGCATGAAGAAGGATGTGGCAGAGTCTGTGTCCAAATGTTTAGTATGTTAGCAGGTAAAGGCCGAGCGTCAGAGACCGTCGGGCCTTATGCAGAAGATGGAGATACCTGTATGGAAGTGGGAGGCAATCACCATGGATTTTGTGACGGGTTTGCCCAGATCAGCTAAGGGCAATGACTCGAGTTGGGTGATTGTAGATCGTTTGTCCATGACTGATCATTTCTAACCTATGAAGAAGAAACAGTCTGTGGAGAGTTTGGCTAGGCTGTATATTGGCAGTATTGTGAGGTTGCATGGTGTGCCGAAGTCTATTATCTCTGACAGAGACCTGCGGTTTACATCAAGGCTGTGGCAGGGTCTTCAGGAGGCTTTGGGTTCTTAGTTGAAGCTTACTTCGGCGTTTCACCCTCAGATAGGTGGCCAGTCCGAGAGGACGATTCAGACGCTCTAGGGTATGTTGAGAGTGTGCATGCTTGATTGGAAGGGCGATTGGGAGCGTCAACTACCTCTTGTGGAGTTCGCCTACAACAACAGTTTTCATGCGAGCATTGGCATGGCTCCATTTGAGGCTTTGTACGGGCGGCCCTATAGATCTCCTTTGTGCTGGGAGGAGACAGGCGATAGGCAGTTGGTTGCTCTGGAGTTGGTGCAGGAGACTTCGGATAAGATTCAGCTTATCAGGCAGAGATTGGTTGCAGCCCAGGATAGGCAGAAGAGCTACGCCGACAACAGAAGGAAGGACTTAGAGTTCGAGGTTGGTGAGCATGTTTTTCTCAAGGTTTCGCCTACCCGAGGCGTGGTCTGGTTTGGCAGGCATAAAAAGTTGAGCCCGAGATTCATTAGCCCATTTGAGATTCTCAAGCGGATGGGCAGCATGGCATATGAGCTAGCTTTACCCCCAGCGCTAGCTAGTGTGCACCCAGTTTTCCACGTGTCTATGCTCAGGAGATACGTGAGAGATCCGTCACATGTCATCAGTCATGAGCCAGTGGAGATTCAACCGGATTTGTCTTATGTAGAGCGACCAGTAGCTATCCTTGATCGGAAGGTTCAGCACCTCAGGAACAAGGTTATTGCATCCGTGAAGGTGTTATGGAGGAATTTCTCCCGGGAGGAGGCTACATGGGAGCTTGAGGAGGCCACGAAGAAGCAATATCCCCATTTGTTTGGTTATTATTTCTGTGCTAACTTCAAGGATGAAGTTTTCTTTTAGGGGGAGAGGGTGTAAGGCCCTCAAATTTTGTACATATTGTATTTATTTATTTCTGTGCATGTATGTATGTTTGAAGTTTTATGTTCTCCGAAATCCCCGTTTAACCTCAACATTCCTTGACGTTAAGAGCAAGTTGACGGCAACATGTGTGACGTTGACTGTGCAGCCAGAGGATATAGACGTCAACATCGATTGACGCCTATTTCCTGTTGACGGCAGCAAAGTGGTCGTCTACTTCTCTGGCTGTGTTTGAGATTCCAGATCTGAAATGGCCCTATTTTCTCTGGAATCTAATTAGGAAACGTTCCCCCAACGGTCAGGAATCCTAATGCTAGGCTTACCCCGACTCTTAACCTATATAACCTAAGTATTTCGGCTAGGTTAGACCCTTTGGTTCAGAGGAAAATTCTAGGGTTCGGTTGTGAGAAAGTTAGACTTTTGTAAAGCTAGATCCGGTGTTTGGGAGGCTTCTCCGGCAAACTTCTTCGACTGAAAGGTTGATCTAGAGGTGAAGAAGATCTCTTGACTCTGGGAGACCATCTGTGCAGGCGTGAGGATCGGATTTAGAGTTGAAGAAATCACCTTCTTGGCTTGGCCGATGAGGGCTTCATCGCTACATTTGATCTTCAGAGGCTTTTTTTGCAGTCAAGTAACTTACGGGTATCATCCCTAGACATGTCCCCTAGAGTTTAGGAATTTTTATGGATTTTTACATCGTGTCCTAGACCCCCAAATTCTATCTTTTATTGCGTTCGACGTTTTGGATATTTGATCATGCTGTAAAAATTATGGTTATTCAGGTATTGTCTTAGGGTCATCTCATGAATTTCTGTCGAATTTTTTTTTTATGCTTTTATTTAGTATAATTTCTGTTATAGTGAGATATGCATAATTTGACATGATTTAATTCTGAATAAATAGTTTTAATGCATGTTACTATTGTAGAAAATTATCATGAACTTAGGGTTACTATTTACATGCTTTAAAACTATAAGAGCTGACTGTTTTACTGTCTATCATGTTTAGTGGAATATCTTGCTAAGATTGCATGAAATCTGTATTAAATATTAAAAATAGTTTTACTGTTGCAAAAATTCTAAACAATCAGTCATATGACATATCACATGTGTAGGGTTTGTAATTAAAATTTGGTACTATGTTGATATCCATAGGTTCTGCTGCTCTTACAAAGGGTAATTAAGTCGTATTAAGCATGTTTAATTTAGATGATGTATTTCAAGTGATTAGTAGCATGTTTAGGTACTATGATGCTTAATTTGACACTGTGAAATAGTCATGTTAAGTTCTTTAAACTGAAGTTTATGTGTTAAGTAGTATGCATGTGAATAGACCAAATGGTGTACATAAAATGATGTGAATCATATGCTTAATTAAGAGAATGTGTTTAAGTGGAATTGTGCTGAAATTGACACTGCTACCATAGAACACTGTGGAGCTATACTGTAGAAAAGTCCCTATGGGAAGGTTAAATGTGTATGTGATATCCTGTGGGCATCGGGATGAAATCCTGGAGGTGGACAAGTACCACTGGTTAGGGTGGAGAGGGCTTCTCCCGGTTCTGCGTAGTTACCAAGATTCATCACTATATTGCCTAGGTGATGGGTATGTGTTATGTGAATGTGTGTCCTTCTTTATAGTGGTTCGGACTATGTGTTATGGCAATTAATGTGTAAAAGTGTGAAAACTATGTAAGTGTGCAATGTGATCATATGATAGTGATGTGTTAATGTGATACCATGTGAAAAGATGTGAAACCATGTGAATGTGTTATATTTATGTTAAAACAGCAAGTAAAAGATGTGGATATGTGGTTTAAAAGCATGTGAAAAGTGTTAGACATCATGCTAGGTTTGTTAGTAACCATGTGCTAAATTCCATGATCTATTTATTTAGAAACATGAAATGATATGAATGGAAATTGAAACCATGAATCAAGTTAAAGACCATGTGTATAAAGTATGTTATAGGTTATTCATGTATACTTGCTTAATTGACATAAATCATGTGCCATACTTCCCTTAATGTTTAAAAGAATAGCGTGTATGTGATATGTGTAAGGATGTGCAAATGGGTTGCTTGCTGAGTCTTTGTGAAGACTTATACTTGCTTTAACATACAGGTGAGATAGGTGTCCCCGTGCTAGAGGAGGACATAGTGTGGAGCGACTCTGAGCGAGAAAAGTAGCTGTGCTTGTGCAGACTACTTGTTTAGACTACATTTTCATTTATTAGTATGTGGACATTGTTATTATATGGACTTGTATAATTGTGGACATTTGTTATTTACATTGCTACTATATAGATTGTGAAATGTGTGAATGATGATGGAATAATTGTCTTTTATTTTCACTGTAATTCTCTTGTTATTTATGTACATCTCTACCTACTTTGTTGTGTTGGGTACATGTCCCGCTGTGACAATGCCCTTTTTTGAATGTGGGTTGGTATAATCATACCGGTGTAAGGAGGGTCGTTACAGAGATTGTTGTGTTGAGTGTGTTTTGGAATTTCTTATTGATGATTTCTTTAATGATGACCAATGAACATCACTCATTTCTTTGATTTTGATGATGACATATTGAACATAGTGCACATATTGAATATATTATAATAATGCTCAAACAACATGTTCTTGATACTTAATATCTCATATCTTACTGTTTATGGCATGTTTTGATGGTCTACTCTTCATTTGTATAGGTTTATAGAGTTTTGTAAAAGTAGGTTGACTTTAGTTGACAGACAGGTCGACTCTACAAGACTGCCCAGCAAAGCTTCTGAAGAAAAATCATTGTAATGTCGACTTTAGTTGGAAGATAGGTCGACACTAGTTCTGACAGGTCGACTCTTAAAGGCTGTCCAACAAGTTTCTAAAGCGCAGATGTTAGTAGCGTCGACTCAAGCTCAAAGTGAGGTCGACACTAGCATCCATCTAGTGAACTTGATTTGGAGGAATACACAGGAAGTCGACTCTAGAGGGTAATCAAGTCGACTCTATCTGGTGATCAGGTCGACACTAAGTGTCTGTCAGGTCGACACTAGTGTTCTGACCGGTAAGCCTTGGACTGATGTTGGTCAGCAGGTCGACTCTCTTGAAGAATGAGGTCGACTCTCTCTTTCTGTTCAAACCCAGAATTGTGCAAAGGATGAATCCGATGGCTATGATTTCGTTTTGAGGTCATTATGAGAGATGCTATAATCACTAAATTGCCCTTTCATCCAAGTGGCAATATGATGAAGACCTTTTGGACACGTGGCAGCTCAAGATGCTTTCTAGGTTACTGTGCACATTCCCTTCACATAAAAAGGGACTGCACGAAGGCTATAAAAGCTATCATCTCTGTTCTGAAGCAAAAAAAAAGCGCCCAAGATAGCAATTCAGAGCCTGCGAGCCTCCAGCCCTCCAGCAATTACATCCAAAGAGACGTGGTGATCAAGGCCAAGCTGTGATGTGCTGAGAAAGGGAGCAGATCGAGCTGAAGAACATAAGAAGATGAAGAAGTACAAGCAATTCAGATGCCACTGAAGCAGAGCATCGGGAATTGAAGAGGATCTCCATCGAATTTTGTCAACACTCTTCAATTCAAGCTTCTGCAAGACTTCTTCACCGAGGAACATCCAACCCACATCTATTTTTCTTATTTTCTTGGAGTGTTCATCTCACTTTCGTATGTGAGATTTGTACATGAAGTTCTTGTTGAACCACTCTTATATTTTTGTGATAAGAAAACTTATGATTAATTAATTATTATTAAATATATTTAAAATTATATTTTCCTAATAAATATAAATTTATGGTACTATTGCTGTGAGATTTGTACTGAAAAGGTAAATCGATGTCTATTCAATATACATCGATTTCAGTTCACAAAGTGCCACATCGATTCTGTTGAAAACATAGATTCTGTTGAAAACATCGATTCCTTTGAAAACATAGATTTCACTCAAACATCGATTCCCTAGAAAACATGGATTCTGTTCAAACATCGATTTCACTTAAACATTGATTTCATTCAAACATCGATTTCACTTAAACATCGATTTCACTTAAACATCGATTTCACTCAAACATCGATTTTACTTAAACATCGATTTCACTCAAACATCGATTTCACTCAAACATTGATTTCACTTAAACATCGATTCCCTTAAAAACATGTATTTCATTAGAACATGGATTCTGTTCAAACATAGATTTCAACTTAAACATCGATTTCCTTTATATTTCAAAATGTTTTCGGCATCTAGTGAATAGTCAAATATATTTCATTTGCGTAATCTTCTATCTTTCTGATAGAAGATCTTTTCTATCTCTCTAGATCTCTTCTCTCCTGTCAGACAAAAAGGGCTTATCTACCACTTCTGGATGACAGTAGAAAACACAGAAGTGTGAGCCTTTTTAACAGAAACACTCTTTGATCTAAACACCTTCTTCTATGCTTGCAGACCTCGAAGACCACCAAGTGGCTGACAGTCAAAAGAAGAAGAATAGAAAAATCAGCAACGACTAGAAGAGTTCCAACGGATCTATTCAAAGCTACTCATATAAAAGATGAAGCAAGACTGAAGAACAAAAGGAGAGCTTTCATGAAGATCTTTGAAGTAGTGTACATCCTGTGAGGAACCTCAACTCCACATACACTCAAAGAAAGAAAGAGGAGCTTAAGCCCAATCAAGAGAAGCTTTTCATAGCAGAAGTTTTTGAAGCTTTCAAGCCTTCCTCTCTTCACTCTCTCTCTCTGTGGTCATTGTAATTCTTGGGGAGAGTCCTTCGCTGAGAGTTTCTAGGTTAGAGTCCATTCGTGTAAAACTCTCAGCTTTATTCATTCTCTTCTAAGAAAGATTTATGTCCAGCTGTAGGACTGTATACAGTGAGTCTCTTCCTGTGTGAAGAGTTGACCAGTGTAGTTGCTGGCATTTTCTGTCCAACTGAGAGACTGTACTCAGTGTAGAACCTAGCTAGGGATTTAAGTCTAGCAGAACCGCACTTGGGTTTGTACCAGGCGGTCGGCTTCTTGACCTGTAAGAGAAGTGGGCTGCCTTCTTGCCCGGGAAAGAGCAGAAGACCAGCTGGGGTGCTGGGTGTCGTATTGTCCTTGAGGGGGACTGTACCCTTGGTTAGTAAAATCCCAAGAGATTGCTTGGGGACTAAACGTAGGACTTCCATGTGGGAAGGGCCGAACTAGGATAAATTCCTTGTGTTCTTTGTGTGATTGTTTATTTGCTTCCGCACTGCCTCTATATCACACTCAACTAACCAAACTTTCAAGTGATAATTTTTGTGTTTAAGTTTATGTTTCAGATTTCAGAAAACCTATTCACCCCCCTCTAGGTTAGTTTGCTGCCGTACCAAAAGGGCCAACAGTTCTGTATAGATTTCTATGTGCGATTGAGTCTGTGAATTAGATCATTGCTGGGGGATCTGTTTTGTTTGGATTTGATCTAGTTTGTGTTGAGCCGTCGTGCTTAGTTTGGAGCCGTCATGCTTCAGTCAGTTTGAGTCATCGTGCTTAGTGTGTGCGTCGTTGTACTCACTATGTGTTGTGAGCCGTCGCGCTCTTCTTTGTGAGTCGTCGTATTCACGGTTGTGTGTTGAGCCGTCGTGCTCAGGTTGGAGTCATCGTGCTTCAGTTGTGTGTTGAGCCATCGTGCTCAAGGTGTTTTGGAGTTGTCGTGCTCTGGTGTGTGTTGTACTCGGGTTTGAGTAGTGAAGCCTCGCTGTGTGAGGGGTGGACGTAGGAATCACTGGAGTGATTTCTGAACCACCTAAAAATCCTCTATGCAATGGTTTGATTTCTTGTCTCTGTGCTAGATGTTTGCATAGGATTTTGCTTTCACTACTTCTACAACTTCTTCACACATTTTATTCACACAACTTACACATACCCACTTCAGGTCAGTAATAGTTTTTGCTGAATAGATCTTTAAATCGAAGTGATCTTTGAATTGTTTCCGTAAAATTTGGTGTTAGATCTATTCAACCCCCCCTCTAGATCTGTTCATACTCTGACTTCGATCCTACAGTTAGTATCAGAGCGGGTTAATATTTGTTTCTGATCTGATTTGATTGCTTCTGTTTGATCTGTGTGTTCTGTTTGCTTGAATTGCTTGCTTGCTCTTTCACTGTCTTTAATTTTGATTGATGGATTCTCGAGGATTTGTAGCTGAGGGCCATTCTATTAATAGACCACCATTTTTTGATGGGTCTGATTACTCCTACTGGAAAAATCGCATGCAAGTTTTCCTAAGGGCACAAAACTATGAAATCTGGAAAATAGTTGAAAAGAGTCCTTATGAAAACCATGGAGATGAGGAGAATTGGACTAGAGAGCAAATTAGGAAAGCTACTCTTAATTACAGTGCAATGATTATGCTTCAGTGTGCTGTCCACCCCAAAGAATATTCAATAATATCCATGTGCAAATCGCGCTAAGGAATGTGGGATAAATTTGAATTATTGTATGAAGGAACATCTCAAGTTAGGGAAACCAAAACAAACATACTTGTTTCTGAATATGAATTTTTCATGATGAAAACTGATGAGTCAATTTATGTAATGTTTGCGAGGTTTATGACAATCGTCAATGGACTGAAGGCACTAGGTAAAGAGTACACTGATGTTGATATGGTAAGAAAAATCTTGCGCTCTCTATCATCTATCTGGCACACAAAGGCTACAGTGATTGAAGATTCTAATGATTTATCCAAAATTTCTTTGGATGAACTCATAAAAACTTTAATGACTTATGAAATAAATCTGAAAAGAACTGAAGAACATATGATTAAAGCTAAACCAGTAGCACTTCAGGCTTCATCAAGCAACAAAGAGAAAAGTCAAGAAAAATGAAGTTCTGAACAGTCTGACTCTGATGAGGATGAACTTGCCCTCATGACTAGACAATTCAGAAAATTTTTAAAATCAAGAAGATGAAAATTCACTGGAAAGAAAAAATATTCTTCTGGTAAAAAGAATGCTACTTCTTCAAGCTTTAATCCTAGCAGAAATCAAAAACCTGATGAAGGTATTATTTGTTACAGGTGCAACAAGTCAGGACACATGAATGGTGAGTGTCCTGAGGTTAAGAAAGACAAATACAAGAAGAACAACAAAATGAAGAAACCAAAAGTCATGATAGCAACTTGGTCAGATGAAGATCAAAGTAAGGATGAAGGAGAGAACTCCTCAAGCTTAGAAAATGAGGAGTTATGCTTTATGGCCAACAACAGTGATGGAAAGGTAAGCTCTTCGTTTGAACAATATACTATTGAAGATTGGGAAGATGCATATGCTACTTTGGTAGAAAAATATTTTGAAATAAGAAAACAAAATAAACATCTGAAAAAGAAAATTGAAAATGTCATGCATGATACTTCCTTAAATAGAAGAATTTCTGAACTTGGAAATGAAATATCTGAACTTAATAAAGAACTTCTGAATGAAATGGATGAATTCAAAATTGCATCTCAAAAGGCTAACAGTGAACTGGTAAATCTTTCTGAGAAAATGAAATTGCAACAAACAGAAAAGCAACAAGTTATTGATGAAATTTAGAAACTTAAGAAGTTGCTGGCTGAAAAGGAACAAGTGATTAAAAATTTAACAAATGGAAAAGAAAATCTTGATGCATTGTTAGGAATAAGAATGAATGCTGAAAAACATGGACTATGATTCACCACAGAAAAATCAGTGAAAAAAAATCTGGTGAAAAGAAAGAAAAATCTTAAAAAATTTCCTTTGATAAAATTTGTCAAAAACACTAGTCCAGAAAACAAAAATAAATAAGTGTCAAAGAAAACAATTGAAATAATCAAAAACCAAAATAAAAGAAAGTGTCTAATCAGAAGAAACAAAGCAAGTCGACACATGCTGCTGAGAGGTCGACACCAGTTGACCATAAGTTGAAATATGTGGCCACTGAGTTGACACTATCTCATCATAGGTCAACTATCCGTTTTTGAACAACAAAAGATTATTTCACAAAAATTCAAATAAAAATCTAAAAATTTATAAAAACATAAAAACACACTTCCATGATGATTATTAGAGATCCAGAATATCATATCAATCCAATTGGATCAATTCTTGGAATCAATGGTATCAGAATCCTCATTGGTACCATTCAAAATCTTTCTATCCAAAGTTTCCAAGATATCAACAGAATTCTTGGTCTGGATTTCCATACATGAACAATCATTTCAAAATGCATAATTTCCCTCCTTATGAAAGGAAAAATACTGGTGTTTTCATTCTAAATCAGATTGTTAAAATACCAAAAAGGAAAATTATTTCTGAAATAAAACAAAAATAAAAAAGAACTCAAGTATGGATCAGAAAAGACTTATTATTTTTGCTCAAACAAACGGATGGTCCCAACAATGTTTGGGTACCAAAATCTTTTCTTCTCTGATCTAATTTGTGCAGGAAAGTTGTGCACCCAGCTCTAATGTGTGGTTTCTTGACAGTGGGTATTCATGACACATGACTGGAGACAGAACAAAGTTTTCATTTCTGATTGAAAAGGAAGGAGGATCTGTTACTTTTGGAGGTAAAAACAAAGGGAAAATAATTGGATCTAGAAAGGTTAGTAAATCCTCCTCAAACTCAATTGAAAATGTTTTGTTAGTTGATGGTTTGGATTATAATTTTTTGAGCATTAGCCAATTGTATGACAAGGGTCACAAAGTTGTCTTTGAATCAGACTTTTGCAAAATATTTGATTCTTCATCTGAAAAATAAAATTCTTTGGAAAAAGAAAAAACAATGTTTACATGATCAATCTTGATAAAAACTTTGTTGAAAATATTTGTTTGGTTGCAAATAAAAGTGAAATTATATAGACATGGCATAAAAGGCTTGGTCATACAAGTTTCAACACAATAAATAAACTCTTAAGGCTAAATCTGATTAAAGGACTTCCTGAATCTTTTCCAAATGTTGAAAATCAACTTTGTGGGGTATGTGCTCAAGGAAAAGAAACCAGAAAATCTTTTAAAATTTTCAATGATGTACTCACTTCTAAGCCACTAGAATTACTTCATATGGACCTTTTTGGGCCAACAAGAATTCTCAGTCTTAGTGGCAAATGATATGGATTTGTCATCATTGATGATTTTACTAGATACACTTGGGTTATATGTCTATCACATAAAAGTGATGCTTGTCAAGAATTCAGAAAATTATGTACCACTGCCTTAATGGGTTTTTCACATAAAATCAAATCTATTTTGACTGATCATGGGGGAGAATTTGAGAACAAGAATTTTTCTGATTTATGTGTTGAACTGAACATTTTCCACAGATTCTCTTCTCCAAGAACTCTAGAACAAAATGGAGTTGTGGAAAGGAAGAATAGAACCCTTGTGAAAATGGCTAGATCTATGCTCTTGGAAAGTAAATTGCCCAAATCCTTCTGGGCTGAAGCTGTGAACACAACAAATCACATCTTGAACAGAGCATTGGTCAAACCAAAAATTAGAAAAACCCCCTATGAACTTTTGAAAAACAAAAAGCCAAATTTGTCCTATTTTAAAATCTTTGGTTGCAAGTGCTTTGTACATAACAACAATAAAGAAAATCTTGATAAATTTAATGCCAAAAGCCTTAAAGCCATTTTCCTTGGTTATTCAAAAATTTCTTGAGCTTTTAGAGTTTACATTCTCATGAATAAAACTGTGGAAGAATCTCCACATGTAGTTTTTGATGAAAATTCATATCAAACTGATGACTCTATATCTTGCAGGGTTCCTCAAAGTAATGAAGAAGATGACTTCATTGTCGCATTTTCAACAACTGTTGAAGAGAATGGAGATCCATTTGAAAATTTAGACAATCAATCACCTACTACAAGTGGATCAGGTAATATTGTTCCAGAACTGAACGAACCCCAAGAGGTAATTCCTAAAAACAGATTTTTAAGAGATCATCCAATTGAGAATGTAGTTGGTAATGTGCATGATAGAGTTAGAACTAGATCATCTTTTTTGAATACAATAAATAAAGAGCCATTGGCACTAATTTCCTAAATTGAACCTAAGTTCATTGATGAAGCTCTAACCAGTGAGGATTGGATAAATGCAATGCATGATGAACTTCATCAATTTGATAGAAATCAAGTGTGGGAATTAGTACCCAGACCAAGTGATCAATCTGTGATTGGTACTAGATGGGTATTTAGAAATAAATTGAATGAAAATGGGCAGGTTGTTAGGAATAAAGCTAGACTAGTTGCCAAGGGGTACAATCAAGAATTTTGTATTGACTTTGAAGAATCATATGCCCCTGTAGCTAGACTAGAAGCTGTGAGTGTCACGTCCCGAGAATTACGCAGCGGATATTATTTATTAATTCGAGTCGATATTTCGAGACGTGGATAGTCGACAAATAAGCCTCTAGCTAGCACGCACTAAATGTGTATCAACACAAACATCATAATAGGGCCCATATGTTGAACTCAATATAAATTGTATTCAAATATCAACTTATTGTATTCAAAGTGGAAACTATTACAGGACTAAGACTCAATAAAGCAAAAGTACATGATACCTCACTTCCTACTACACGGTACTAACACTCGAAGCAAACTACTATAACTGGACTCATAACTGGAACGCTCATCACTCGGACGCATTCTCATCCTCGACTTGCTCTTCCTTTTGAACTTCATAGTCACCTAGATTGGGTAAAAGTAGGGGATGAGCAAACTAGCCCAATAGGATTTGTATCTCAATGTGCGGGCAATGATATAAGTGATTAACAATTTAGAAATATGTAAGCACGATGAATGTCATGATATACATGTACGAATAAAACTCATTAACACATGATACATGAAAACAAGCTGGATAGAGTGAACAAGATGGAATAAGATTTTTGAACAAGGTGACAAGAATGAACTAGCAATAGATCACTTTGTACAAGTACGCAAGATCTCACTTGATGTCAAGAACGCAAGATAACACTAATTGCATTAAATGCAGGATGGCCATATCACGCAAGCAAGCAAGAATGTATGAGCACGATCAAGTAACACTAATCCGGCACATAGACACTAATGTACACCGAGAAAAGATCCATCAAGAATGTACACCAAGACACGTGTATGTGGTATTGTATCTATCATTCAACAAGCAAGCAAGACTCCCAGCGCAGATGCAACGCCAGTAATCATTATACCCCATGGTTAACAGTATATTTATGACTCGCCGTCATTGGGGCTAGACTGGAGCCCTTGGACACACGCCGTGCCCTGTCAGCAATCTCATGAAACATTTTTAAATGTAGATACCCACAGTCATTAATAATGGCCAATGAGAGTTTCAATAAGTAAGCATATGTAATGTCATGTTCATGATGATGATGAAAATAAGTAATAAGTAAATTGAACATGATTTCATGAGAACAATGGTCAAGAGATAAATTCGGCAGCATAAAGGTACGATTTATACTTTCGTTCAATCTTTACATTATTGGCTTTGGTCTAGATTGTAAATCACACTCACGAGAACAAGAAGAGAAAGGAAGTGCACGCTATCTCAGGGAACTTCAATGGTACAACCAACTCGTCGGCCATGTGGGAATCCATGGTCAGAGGAGATTTACGGAGGCCTTGGTGAAAAGGTCGCTAGTCTACCGATTTGGAATGACCGGTAGAGAGTTTCCAATTTCCCAAGAAAGGAGCTGCCTAACAGTGCGAGTGTGTAGTGCGGTACGCGTGTCTCAATTCTCAAACTCGCGGGAAAACACTTTAACATGATAGCATAAAGTGAAACTATGCCCTTAACTAAACATAGATTTCATGGTTTTTAAGATAACAATTCATCATTTAAGAAGCTAGAATAGTTCAAAGAGTTAATCAAAGATCACCTGAATAGTCACGTCATTAAGAAAGCCGTTAGAAATAATGTTCGTGCTCATAAAGCTTTTCAAATGGTTTAACACTTTTAAGCCATTAAAATAACCACCATGCATTGATCAGACCCAAAACATGTGTATTACACACTAAATATTACCTTAACCAGACCTCGGGTATAGTGGTTAGGTTTGCAAGAAAGTAAGTGGGGTTAAATGACAAATCCTGAGATCGCGACAGGGGCATATAAGGATAGCGACAGGGCTGTCAGGCCCGGGGTCAGGTCGCGACAGGTTCATATAAGAAGGCGACAGGGGCTATCAGGTCCGAGGTCAGGTCGCGACAGGCCACAGCAAGGATCGCGACGGGTCGGGACCAGAAAGCGACAAGGTGTTGTGAAGAACGCGACTGGGCGGTCAGATCAGGCAGCACGGTCGCGACGGAGCGCTTCGCCGCGATCAGATCATGACAGTGTTGGCTGTCATGACAAGACCTCAGAACGCGGCCTATCGGGCCGCCGCGTTCACAGGTTTGCGCCTGATCCTGACAGAGCAAGGACATGTTCTTGGATTGCGGTCCAGAACTGCCATATATGGACACATGGTGCTTCCGAAATAGAGAACAAATTGTACAGTGTATGAAAAATAACGAAACTAGTTTTAAAACAACCTAGACATACAAGGGTACTTCCAGTAATTCAGAATTACAAAATAAGGATGGTTTCGAAAGGCTTTGATCAAGTCGAACATAACATCAGACCAAGTGTAACCTAAAACCGTAGTTTCGTGCAGGAACCCTATTACCAGGCTTATAACTCTCTAACTAATGACATTTAGACAAAACGTTCAACACAAAACCTGAAGAGGATAACTATTAGAATAACTTTCATGTTATGAGTTTACTCTGATTCGGTCTTGAATCACATGAAACATATGAAGAATAGGAAAAGCCCTAACAGTGCACGACTTTAGAAAAATGCTTATAATTCAAAATCTACTAAATGAAATTCGATGAAACCAATGGGAAATGAAAGTTAACTTGATTCTCTACACATTGGTATCAGATATGTTAAGATTTGGCCCGAGAAAACCTACCTTTTGGGTTGATGAAGTCTCGTTCTTCCATAAAACCAGTGTTCAGACCACTTGGAGGAGAACGCTTAATACTCCGTGTATACTGCATGGAATTTGGGCATTCCACTTGGGTTAGGAAGTAGACTCGATCCTCTTTCCAGGGGTATAAGCTTTGCACGATGGGATTTAGGTTTGGCCTACCTTAGCTCGACTCCAAGAAGGTGGTTTGTGCAGGTCGCAGTAGACGAGAAGGGGAAGAAGATGAGCTTCTTGTGGTCGATCCACAGCTCCCTAGCCACCAAGAACTCCTCCAAACGACCCCAGCAAGTTCTAAAACTCGTACCTGGGGTTTGGTGAAGAGTATTTAAGTAACCATGGTGTTTAGGAGTCCTATTGTAACTAGGAAAGAAGGGTTGCGGGATTGGCATGTTGGTTTCCTATTTTTGATGATTTCTTCCTCCATTAGAGAGTCTTGGTCATCAAGAAACTTCCATGGATGGGTCGGCACGAATTTGGGTTTCTAAAAGTGCATGATTGCATCCCAATTAAACCCTAATTACCCCTTTCTAATTTCAGCCTATTTAGAGTTACGAATTTCCATGCATTTTCTAGCTTTATTTGATTTTTGGGTCATATGTGGTCCATTGCCCAATTAAGATATTGGGTCATTAATATATAATGTTGGAAGTCTCTCCAACACCTTTATTTAATTTTTGGTTGCGTCGTATTTCCGTGTTAACGTTTTCTGACTTGTTTCCTAATTCGGATAATTGGTCACCATGTGATGTTCACTTGGTTAATCGGATTTTTCATCGCACAATTCCTTCGTGGAACCCTTAAGAATAATGTGTGGGGTGATTTCCCATTTTTACGGATTTTTCCTATGTGATTTAGCACATACGATAATGATACGTATGTTTTAAATACTTGCTATTATGGAAATTATTTATTTCCATTTTTTTCGAATTTTTTATATAGTTAAAATTTCCGGGGTGCTACACCCTCCCCACTGAAGAGAATTTGGTCCCCAAATTCATAGATCATTAATTGGCTTTGATAGTTATGACCTTTGAGGTCGTTTCGGATTTAAGTCCTATAACTTGTTTCCAATTCGTGGATGCTAGTCCAACATCTACACCTATGGCCACCAGTACTATTCATTTGATTCCTCCTGCTCCTATTTCATCCATGGTTGTTAGATTCCCATCTTAATCCACCAGATAAACTATGGTATAACTACTAAATTATTCCTTTTCCAATTTCTCCTTCATGATCTCCCCCACTTAGAAATGTACTCATAAGAAAAGCATCTTAAGATCAGTCTAGGGGTTTAACAATCATACCTCCTTCCGGGAGTTCTGTTGGAGTTATTGCATTCACGCGTCCTTGACGCTTTACCACTCCTTGGTTTCTTCCAACTTGGTCTTTTAGCATGGGACAGTTGGAAAGGCGGTGGTCGCGACTCCCGCATCGCAGGCAAGCTCCTGCCTTCTTCCAGCACTCTTCTGCTCTATATCTAGGCTTGTTGCAAAAGTTACAATATTCCACCGTCTTGTTTCTTCTACTTTGATCTTTTTCTCCATGCCATAGTCCTTCCCAGTGGTTGGTCTTTTGTTGTTGTTGTTATTGTTGTTGTTGTTGGGGAAAGTTCCAGTTGTATCGACTGCTCCCCTTTTTATAAAGGTTGGCTTTGAGATATCTTTCCCCCTCATGCCTTCCACCTTAGCCATAGTGTCTTCTACTAGTTGGGCTCTTTGGACCATCTCAGTATAGGTTTGGATATTATGTGGTCCAAGCCTTTCAATGAACATGGGCCTGAGCCCATCCATGAAACGGTTAGCCTTTAGTCTTTCAGTTCCCACCAGATGTGGGGCATACACGGCAAGCCGTGCGAACTGAGCCTCATACTCAGCCACAGACATTCCCTTCTGTTTTAGTGCGGCAAACTCCGCTGCCTTCTTCTCCTTGACTCTCTCAGAGAAATACTTTCCCCGGAATATCTCCAGGAATTCAGCCCACTCCAGTTCAGCTATATTAGGCAGGTGGGCCGATGTGGCCTTCCACCATGCTCGGGCATCCTTGGTAAATTGAAAAGTGGCCAGTACCACCTTCTCCCTATTAGTGCATTGCATTACTTGGAAGATCCTTTCTATTTCTTCCTGCCAGTTTTGTGCCTCGTCTGGGTCAGGGGATCCAGAGAAACGAGGAGGGTTTAAACTCCTAAAATTGCAGTGCAGGTCACCGGCTCCATTCCTTGCAGCTCCAACTTGATTTCTAGCCTGAACTACATTTTGTAGTGCCTGGGTCAATCCAGCCACGGTTTCTTGCATAACTTGCCACTGATTACGAGCCATTGCGGTTGAGTGCAAGAGTTATGAGGTTCCTGAGAAAAGGATGGAAGCCAATTAATGTCTCTAGACACATTATAAGAGTCAATGGGTAGGAGTGTTTAATTCTTTCTAACATATTCCCAGTCTCTACCCATTCTCACCAGGTACTGTATTTAATTTCCATGACCTAGGTTCCATAGGTATCTCCTATTCCTGAGACATATCCTATTTGGTATTCCTAGGCTCTGATACCACTAAACTGTCACATCCTGAGAATTACGCAGTGGATATTATTTATTAATTCGAGTCGATATTCCGAGACGTGGACAGTCGGCAAATAAGCCTCTAGCTAGCACGCACTAAATGTGTATCAACACAAACATCATAATAGGGCCCATATGTTGAACTCAATATAAATTGTATTCAAATCTCAACTTATTGTATTCAAAGTGGAAACTATTACAGGACTAAGACTCAATAAAGCAAAAGTACATGATACCTCACTTCCTACTACATGGTACTAACACTCGAAGCAAACTACTATAACTGGACTGATAACTGGAACGCTCATCACTCGGACGCATTCCCATCCTCGACTTGCTCTTCCTCTTGAACTTCATAGTCACCGAGATTGGGTAAAAGTAGGGGATGAGCAAACTAGCCCATTAGGATTTATATCTCAATGTGCGGGCAATGATATAAGTGATTAGCAATTTAGAACTAGGTAAGCACGATGAATGTCATGATATGCATGTACGAATAAAACTCATTAACACATGATACATGAAAACAGCTGGATAGAGTGAACAAGATGAATAAGATTTTTGAACAAGGTGACAAGAATGAACTAGCAATAGATCACTTTGTACAAGTACGCAAGATCTCACTTGATGTCAAGAACGCAAGATAACACTAATTGCATTAAATGCAGGATGGCCATATCACAAAAGCAAGCAAGAATGTACGAGCACGATCAAGTAACACTAATTCGGCACGTAGACACTAATGTACACCGAGAAAAGATCCATCAAGAATGTACACCAGGACGCGTGTATGTGGTATTGTATCTATCATTCAACAAGCAAGCAAGACTCCCAGCGCAGATGCAACGCCAGTAATCATTATACCCTATGGTTAACAGTATATTTATGACTCGCCGTCATTGGGGCTAGACTGGAGCCCTTGGACACACGCCGTGCCCTGTCAGCAATATCATGAAACATTTTTAAATGTAGATACCCACAGTCATTAATAATGGCCAATGAGAGTTTCAATAAGTAAGCATATGTAATGTCATGTTCATGATGATGATGAAAATAAGTAATAAGTAAATTGAACATGATTTCATGAGAACAATGGTCAAGAGATAAATTCGGCAGCATAACGGTACGATTTATACTTTCGTTCAATCTTTACATTAATGGCTTTGGTCTAGATTGTAAATCACACTCACAAGAACAAGAAGAGAAAGGAAGTGCACGCTATCTCAGGGAACTTCAATGGTACAACCAACTCGTCGGCCATGTGGGAATCCATGGTTAGAGGAGATTTACGGAGGCCTTGGTGAAAAGGTCGCTAGTCTACCGATTCGGAATGACTGGTAGAGAGTTTCCAATTCCCTAAGAAAGGGGCTGCCTAACAGTGCGAGTGTGTAGTGCGGTACGCGTGTCTCAATTCTCAAACTCGCGGGAAAACACTTTAACATGATAGCATAAAGTGAAACTATGCCCTTAACTAAACATGGATTTAATGGTTTTTAAGATAACAATTCATCATTTAAGAAGCTAGAATAGTTCGAAGAGTTAATCAAAGATCACCTGAATAGTCACGTCATTAAAAAAGCCGTTAGAAATAATGTTCGTGTTCTTAAAGCTTTTCAAATGGGTTTAACACTTTTAAGCCATTAAAATAACCACCATGCATTGATCAGACCCAAAACATGTGAATTACACACTAAATATTACCTTAACCAGACCTCGGGTATAGTGGTTAGGTTTGCAAGAAAGTAAGTGGGGTTAAATGACAAATCCTGAGATCGCGACAGGGGCATATAAGGATAGCGACAGGGCTGTCAGGCCCGGGGTCAGGTCGCGATAGGTTCATATAAGGAAGGCGACAGGGGCTGTCAGGTCCGGGGTCAGGTCGCGACAGGCCACAGCAAGGATCGCGACGGGTCGGGAGCAGAAAGCGACAGGGTGTTGTGAAGAACGCGACTGGGCGGTCAGATCAGGCAGCACGGTCGCGACGGAGCGCTTCGCCGCGATCAGATAGTGACGGTGTTGGCTATCATGACAAGACCTCAGAACGCGGCCTATCGGGCCGTCGCGTTCACAGGGTCTGCGCCTGATCCTGACAGAGCAAGGACATGTTCTTGGATTGCGGTCCAGAACTGCCATATATGGACACAGGGTGCTTGCGAAATAGAGAACAAATTGTACAGTGTATGAAAAATAACAAAACCAGTTTTAAAACAACCTAGACATATAAATCAGAATTAGAAAATAAGGATGGTTTCGATAGGCTTTGATCAAGTCGAACACAACATCAGACCAAGTGTAACCAAAAACCATAGTTTCGTGCAGCAACCCTATTACCAGGCTTATAACTCTCTAAATAATGACATTTAGACAAAATGTTCAACACAAAACCTGAATAGGATAACTAGTAGAATAACTTTCATGTTATGAGTTTACTCTGATTCGGTCTTGAATCACATGCAACATACGAAGAATAGGAAAAGCCGTAACAGTGCACGACTTTGGAAAAACGCTTATAATTCAAAATATACTTAATGAAATTCGATGAAACCAATGGGAAATGAAAGTTACTTGATGCTCTACACATTGGTATAGGATATGTTAAATTTGACCAGAGAAAACCTACCTTTTGGGTTGATGAAGTCTCGTTCTTCCAGAAAACCCGTGTTCAGACCACTTGGAGGAGAACGCTTAATACTCCGTGTATACTGCATGGAATTTGGGTGTTCCATTTGGGTTAGGAAGTAGACTCGACCCTATTTCTAGGGGTATAAGCCTTGCACGATGGGATTTAGGTTTGGCCTACCTTAGCTCGACTCCAAGAAGGTGGTTTGTGCAGGTCGCAGCAGACGAGAAGGGGAAGAAGATGAGCTTCTTGTGGTCGATCCACAGCTCCCTAGCCACCAAGAACTCCTCCAAACGACCCCAGCAAGTTCTAAAACTTGTACCTAGGGTTTGGTGAAGAGTATTTAAGTAACCATGGTGTTTAGGAGTCCTATTGTAACTAGGAAAGAAGGGTTGCGGGATTGGCATGTTGGTTTCCTATTTTTGATGATTTCTTCCTCCATTAGAGAGTCTTGGCCATCAAGAAACTTCCATGGATGGGTAGGCACGAATTTGGGTTGCTAAAAGTGCATGATTGCATCCCAATTAAACCCTAATTACCTCTTTCTAATTTCAGCCTATTTAGAGTTACGAATTTCCATGCATTTTCTAGCTTTATTTGATTTTTGGGTCATATGTGGTCCATTGGCCCAATTAAGATATGGGTCATTATATATAATGTTGGAAGTCTCTCCAACACCTTTATTTAATTTTTGGTTGCGTCATATTTCCGTGTTAACGGTTTTCTGACTTGTTTCCTAATTCGGATAATTAGTCACCATGTGATGTTCACTTGGTTAATCGGATTTTTCATCGCACGAATTCCTTCGTGGAACCCATAAGAATAATGTGTGGGGTTGATTTCCCATTTTTACGGATTTTTCCTATGTGATTTAGCACAACGATAATGATACGTATGTTTTAAATACCTTGCTATTATGGAAATTATTTATTTCCATTTTTTTTTTCGAATTTTTTATGTAGTTAAAATTTCTGGGGTGCTACAGTGAGAATATTTCTTACTTTTGCACCATCCTTGAAATTTAAAGTCTATCAAATGGATGTGAAAAGTACTTTTTTGAATGGCTACATCAAAGAAAATGTTTTTGTAGAACAACCTCTCGGTTTTGAAAATGAAAAATTTCCTTATCATGTTTTCAAACTTAATAAGGCTCTTTATGGTCTTAAGCAAGCTCCAAGAGCTTGGTATGACCGCCTGAGCTCATTTTTACTGAATAAAGGGTACACAAGAGGTAAAGTAGACCAAACTTTGTTTACAAGAATTGTCAATAATCAAATCATTGTTATCCAAATCTATGTTGATGACATAATTTTTGGGTCTACAAATAAAGAACTGTGTACTGAATTTGCTGATCACATGAAAATTGAATTTGAAATGAGTTTGATGGGAGACTTACAATTCTTTTTGGGATTGCAGGTACATCAAACCAGTGAAGGGATCTTCATAAGTCAAACAAAGTATGTGAAAGAACTTTTGAAAAGATTTGACTTTCAGCACCTCAAGCACTCAAGCACACCAATAGCAATAAATGTAAGATTAGAGGAAGATTCATTTGGTAAGTCAGTAGATCAAAAGACATACAGATGTATGATTGGTTCTCTACTTTATCTCACAACCTCTAGACCTGACATTCAATTTAGTGTGTGCATATGTGCTAGATTTCAAGGCAATCCTAAAGAAAGTCACATGTTAGCTGTCAAAAGAATTTTTAAATATCTTGTTGGAACATGTGAACTTGGAATTTGGTATCTTGCTGGTTGCAAATTAGACTTAATTGCTTATTGTGATACTGATTATGCTGATTGAAAGCTTGATAGAAAAAGTACTAGTGGTTTGTGTTTATATCTAAGTGGATGCCTAATTTCTTGGGCTTCTAAAAAGCAACATTCAGTAGCTCTATCCACTGCAGAGGCTGAATATATTGCAGTTGGTTGTTGTGGCACTCAAGTTTTTTGGGTGAAACATCAGCTCCTAGACTATAATCACAAATTAGGTTGTATTCCTATTTTATGTAATAACACTAGTATTATTAATTTGTCTAAAAACTCAATTCAACATTCACGAACAAAGCACATTGAAATAAGGCACCATTTTCTGAGAGATAAGGTTGCTAAGAAATCTTTTGAGCTTCACTTCATTGAAACTGAAAACAAATTGTTGATATTTTCACTAAGCCTTTTCAGAAAATAGATTTTCATCTTTAAGGAGAGGGCTTAGATTGTGCAAACTTCCACATCATTGATCTCTTCCATATTTTGTTTGCAAATAAAAACTTTCTTGCTCTTGCAAATAACTTCTCACTTCTCACATTGCATTGACTTTCTTGGTATATCAAATAATGATTTGAAGAAAGACAAGTCAGGCTTGTCTAGACACTTTCACTATGCGTGTATATGCAACTGTTGAGGGGGAGCTCTGCTTTTCAATAATAATAAAAAAACTCCTATTACTTCTACTCTCATTTTGGTATCAGCTATTTACTTTCACTTCATTGAATCCCTCCTTCTTCAATAATTTTCATGGCCACCTTGTTAGGGGGAGATTCATGATAAGGGGAGTCATTTGACATCAGAAATTGTGCTCTTTGTCAATCCTTCTCTTATCTAATATCAAAATTCTTGACACTAGCTGTCAATCTTGAGCCCCAAATCATCAGAATTTTTGAGTCTCAGTGCTATTTTCATATGAGAGACTTAATACATTTAAAATAAACTCATTGTGTATTTAGTTTAATTTTAAAGATTCATTTTCATATCAAGGTTATGCTATCTTAATACTGAATGTCTTTAAAATGATTTGTAAAACACATATAGGCACATGAGTGACTTTAATATTTAACATATGCAAGTTTAAGCTTTACTTTCACCACATGTTCAAAATAGTTTCTCTATATTCGTATCCATGACTTTTCTGGTCAAAGCTAACAAAATCCTGCAAAACAATAAAAGAAAATGAACAACAATCTGGAAAGATACAAACAGAGCAATGGAAATTCTTGTACCACTGAGTAACTAAGCCATTTCACCTAAAAGTGATTTGTTTCACGTCAAAAAGTGGGAAACAAAATTTTCAACTCTGTATAAGATAATGAAAGTTAAACCACTGAGTAATCAAGAGGTCTTGCATCTGGTAAATGTGATCTCTTGCACTGAAAAGTGATATTTAACTAATTTATTCTTGTACTCTTTCCCAGTTAAAAATTGAAAGGAAATTTAAAAAGTTAGGATAGAAAAGCTTAAGACCTTACTAAAGTTCATGTATACTGAGTTTAGACTTGCTATTCTACATTGTGTTACATTTAAAACTTCTAACTTCCTTGTTGAATACTTTTGTTCACTCATATAGGTCACTTTCATTCACATTTGCATCATTATTTTAACTACATTCAAATCATTATATTTTGCTATACTTTGTGTTGAGCGTGTCCTTGTGATTAAACTTTCATGCACAATAAAAAATATAATAATCTCGCTCATTTGTCAATATCACTTTGTCTCATTTACGAACATCTTTTTGTTACCACTTCAGTTCCTGAACTCCCACCTTCTTAATTTTCATGACTATCTTTTTAATGTTGTCAAAAAGGGGTAGAAAAATAAAATTTGGTCTGATGCCATCAGTATGAATTGGGGGAGAAATATGGAGAATTTGGTACATTGGTTTAAGAAATTGGAGAAAGTGTAGGTTGTAGGAGAAACTGCAATCAGGGGGGGTATGAAGAGACCAAGTTTGAGTATTTGTTTTGTCATCATTAAAAAGGGAGAGAATGTTGTGTTGAGTGTGTTTTGGAATTTATTATTGATGATTTTTTTAATGATGACCAATGAACATCACTCATTTCTTTGATTTTGATGATGACATATTGAACATAGTGCACATATTGAATATATTATAATAATGCTCAAACAACATGTTCTTGATACTTAATATCTCATATCTTACTATTTATGGCATGTTTTGATGGTCTACTCTTCATTTGTACAGGTTTACAGAGTTTTTGTAAAAGTAGGTCGACTCTAGTTGACAGATAGGTCGACTCTACAAGACTGCCCAGCAAAGCTCCTGAAGAAAAATCATTGTAATGTCAACTTCAGTTGGAAGATAGGTCGACACTAGTTCTGACAGGTCGACTCTTAAAAGTTGTCCAACAAGTTTCTAAAGCGCAAATGTTAGTAGCATCGACTCTAGCGCAAAGTGAGGTCGACACTAGCATCCATCCAGTGAACCTGATTTGGAGGAATACACAGGAAGTCGACTCTAGAGGATAATCAGGTCGACTCTATCTGGTGATCGGGTTGACACTAAGTGTCTGTTAGATCGACACTAGTGTTCTGACCGGTAAGCCTTGGACTGATGTTGGTCAGTAGGTCAACTCTCTTGAAGAATGAGGTCGACTCTCACTTTCTGTGCAAAACCAGAATTGTGCAGAGGATGAATCCGATGGCTATGATTTCGTTCTGAGGTCATTAAGAGAGATGCTATAATTACTAAATTACCCTTTCATCCAAGTGGCAATATGATGAAGACCTTTTGGACACGTGGCAACCCAAGATGCTTTCTAGGTTACTGTGCACATTCCCTTCACGTAAAAAGGGACTGCACGGAGGCTATAAAAGCTATCATCTCTGTTCTGAAGCCAAAAAAAGCGCCCAAGAGAGCAATTCAGAGCCTGTGAGCCTCCAGCCCTCCAGCAATTACATCCAAAGGGACGTGGTGATCAAGGCCAAGCTGTGATTTGCTGAGAGAGGGAGCAGATCGAGCTGAAGAACATAAGAAGATGAAGAAGAAGTACCGACAATTCAGATGCCACTGAAACAGAGCATCGGGAATTGAAGAGGATCTCTATCGAATTCTGTCAAGACTCTTCAATTCAAGCTTCTGCAAGACTTCTTCACCGAGGAACATCCAACCCACATCTATTTTGCTTATTTTCTTGGAGTGTTCATCTCACTTTCGTATGTGAGATCTGTACATGAAGTTCTGTGTAGATTTCTATGTGCGATTGAGTCTGTGAATCAGATCATTGCTAGGAGATCTAATTTTGTTTGGATTTGATCTAGTTTTTGTTCAGCCGTCGTGCTCAGTTTGGAGTCGTCGTGCTTCGGTCGTGTTTGAGTCGTCATGCTCAGTGTGTGAGTCATTGTACTCACTGTGTGTTGTGAGCCGTCATGCTCTGGTTTGTGAGTCGTCGTACTCACGGTTGTGTGTTGAGCCGTTGTGCTCAGGTTGGAGTCGTCGTGCTCCAGTTGTGTGTTGATCCGTTGTGCTCAAGGTGTTTTGGAGTCGTCATGCTCCGGTGTGTATTGTACTCGGGTTTGAGTAGTGAAGCCTCACTCTGTGAGCGGTGGACGTAGGAATCACTTGAGTGATTTCCAAACCACCTAAAAATTCTCTGTGCAATGGTTTGATTTCTTGTCTCTGCACTAGATGTTTACATAGGATTTTGCTTTCACTACTTGTACAACTGCTTCACACATTTTATTCACACAACTCACACATACCCACTTCAGATCAGTAATAGTTTCTGCTGAGTAGATCTATAAATCGAAGTGATCTTTGAATTGTTTAAGCTTCCGCAAATATTGGTGTTAGATCTATTCAACCCCCCTTCTAGATCTGTTCATACTCTGAATTCGATCCTACACTGATTTCACCTAGAGTTCAGCCTTTAGATGATGAACGTGGTGGTTCACTGTGCCACGTTCTCAGCTGGGGGTGGTGCTATAAAGGTGACTCACTAGCTATCCCCACTGGTGGTGAAAGTCTTCTGCTGCCTTCCAACTACCTGTGCAGTTGCATGCCCCTTCCTTCCAATCCGTCGAGCTTCTGTTTGAGTTGTGTGTGCTTGTGGTGGTCGACGGCCCTCTCGAAAGCCTCGAGGGGTGGGTCCATGCATGCCTCGTGTTTGCTGAGATTGTTGAGAGTTACAAGCCAGCTATGCGGTTTGTTGTTGTTCTTGCCCGCCTATTCTCTGATTGCCCAGTGCTCAGCACTTCATGGCTTTTTCTATTGAGAGGTTGTTACCATTCCCTAGGTGTCATGCCCCGCCAATTTAGCAGCAGAATAAATCGGGGAGGCATGAACAACGTGTAGGGTAACGACAATTGCACATACAGTCGCAAATATCGGAGCATCTAATGAACAATAATTGCAATAAACTCCTCATTTTATTGATAATTCATCTAAACTATTACAACCACTAATTCAGAGCCAAAATATAAGGCTCAATGACTTAATTACATTGGAAAGGATAAGTAAGCAAATATCTAACTAAACTCTAAGGTACTACAGACATTCCATCGCTATGACTCCAGGTCGCTCATCACTCCAGTCCATTCCCGTTGGTGTGCGTAAGGTCATCATCCAACTTACCTGAAACACATATAACAAATAGCGGAGGGTGAGCGAAAACGCTCAGTAGGACTTAATATCTCATGTAAACAGGCATGCTTTAAGTGATTAATGTCTTGTAAAGCAGGTTAACTAGAGAGAACGATCAAATATAGCCAAGAAAGTAATAGCACATGATAGAAAGAGAACGATAATACATTCAACAAGAATATTTCAAAACTAGGACGATAAAGAACTGGCCATGTAACGAGATAGCGTGTAACAAGATACCGTGTATGGTTGCACAATGGTGCACTAGAAGAATACGGCAGTAGTCACTCTAGGACAGTAGCCGTTCAGTAACAGTCAGCGATAGCACAGTAATCGCATAGTACGTATGAACTCATCAGACTAATAGTAATAGCATAACAGTCAGATGTCTAGCCAATTCAGTACATTCAGTTAGAATCTGTGCAATGCAGACACCGTCAATAGCCCCTGCATGTATTTTCGGGTGGCTCTCTGCCCCCAGGACTAGATTGGAGCCCCTCGGACACTCTCCTTTCCCTACACAGTATGCATTCAAGTCAGTAGAGTCACAAGACCCATATTATAGCGCTAGATAGTCAAGTATAGTACAAGCAATAGGAGCCACAACAACTCAAGAGTCTCAAGAGAGTACTAGATGAATAGACGAGATAGTAGAGTGAACGTGAATAGATGAGAGTACAAGGATAGTAGATGAGATAGGGGTATAATCATAAAACAACGTTAAACCGACGATAGTCACAGTTGCACGGCACTAGGTCGGGTGCCGGCAGTCAGGTAGAAGTCACATCTGCCCATTAGCCATGCTAAGAACACTGGCTAGATGGTCCGACGTTATCCCAAGGTAAGAGAGAACTCACTAAGGTCATTTGGATCGTACTGATCCCTAGGGGTGTAACGAGTTTTAAGGGTACAACCAGCTCGTCGGCTAAGGACGTGCGTCAAAGCCAAGAAGTCTTACGGAGGCCTTGACAAGGAGTCCTTGGCCCAGTTGAGAGTATTCTCGATGGAGAGGTGGTCCATGCCAAGAGAAAGTGTGTAACGAAACGTTGTCCGTCTTGCCTCGAGTGTTTGAAGGCAGAGGGACGCGATAACGGTGTACAAAATACGCGAATAAAACGAAGATAAGTGTCATTTAATAAAATGGAGAATTTAGTAATTAATTTCACTTAATTACCAGATACATTATTGAGTAATTTATTAAGGTTTAATGGCAAACATGAATGTTAAGTGTGTGCATGTGTAAGAAATCAAGAGAGCATAATGGATTGTGCACATAGCTTTTAAATTAATTAATTCATGTAAACAATACTCATTATTGACTAACAAGTCATTACAGTTCATGACAGTATTTAATTAGGGTTAAAATAGGGTTAAAATGGTAATAATAGTAGGTTGTATAGGTAATTACAGGTTCTGGCCGCAATACTGATGTCGTAACGGGTATGGCTGTCACGTTCAGGTCCTGACGGGTATGGCCGTCACGTTCAGGTCGCGACGGGTTTGGCCGTCACGATCAGGTCGCAACAGATTTGGCCGTCACGATCAGGTCGCGACAGGTTTGTCCGTCACGATCAGGTTGCGACGGGTTTGGCCGTCACGATCAGGTCGCGTTGGGGTTCCAGGGTGCGACAGCCGAACCGGTTGGCCCAACACGATGGCGCGAGCCGTTGTGTTTAGATAGAGACGGTCCGGCCGGCCGCGTCCTCTCTGAGGTCGCGACGGATCGGGCCGTCGCGACTTCAGAGAAGCGGCCAGACCCAGAAAAGGCATTTTGCCCTTTTGGGTTTTGGTCCTTCCCTCTAAAGTATGATACAGTGCTCTTCTAAAATCAATATAAATTCACACAATGATCCAAAAATCATGAAACCACTTTTAAATAAAAGTAGACTCATAGATCTATCAACAGGCATGAGTAATTAGGAACGAAGAAGGTTTGTGCATGCTTTAATAAGGTTACATTTCAGTGACCTAAACATGCGAAGTCAAGGAAGAACGATTTAATTAGCAACAAATTCATTAATTAGTACATTTGTGCCATTATTTAAAGTATAACTACTATTTTTACAAAATTTATATATGAGTTTTTATGTTTGAAATAATGGCACATATATATTTTTAACTTGTTTGATTTATTATTTGATAAAACTTTTAATTTTTCTATATTATCTAATTAATGAATTTTCTAGGGTGCTACATCCTCCCTCACTTAAAAAGAATTTGGTCCCCAATTCATATGATAGATACGACTACTAATTTATTCTGAATATTTCATTCTTGTTGCCCATCTAGCTAGCCCAGAGGGGGGGTGAATGGGTTATCAAATTTTCGATCTCTGATTAAAACCTGTTTACTGAAAGGATTGCACAACTTAATAACAATGTTAGAGTTAGAGCAAATAAGACAACAATCACACAAACACATCCACAAGACACAAGGATTTTTATCCTGGTTCGGAACTCCTCTCCACAGGAGACCTACGTCCAGTCCCTGAGCAATACCTCAGATTTCACTACCAGGGTACAATCCCCCCTTAAAGATCCTTACACTCAGCCTCAACTGGTCTTCCTTCAACCTGAAGGGAAAAACAACCACCCTGGATACCACCAGGTCTTCCTTCGTCCAGAAGGGAACACAACCAAGAAGAAAAGGTGTGGAAACAGGCTTCAGACTCTAGCTTGACCAGCTACACACTGAAGCTACCAAGGCCCGAGAGAGAAAGAGATTTAACAAGGTTTTTTCTCTCCAAGGACTACACAAGCTCTCACAAATAAAAACTCTTTTTGATCACAGAGAGCTAAGAGCTAAGAACAAGGTTGGAGTGGAAGCTTCGCTCTTGTTCCAATCTTCTGAAGACTCGAAGAGATGGATTTCCTCCTTTTCAAATTGGAAGCGTTGTTCCCTTTCTGCTTGTTATTCTTCTCCGTCTTGAGTCTTCTATTTAAACTTCTGATTTGAATTTGAACGTTGAAGTGTCCGTTGTCTCTTATCCTGGTGTACGTTAGACTGGTCACTAAGGAAGCTTCTGATCGTCAGTCTTTTATCCTTTGTACACGCCAGAGAAATGTTTTAGAATCTTTATCTTGTATCCAACGTTGTACAGATGAGTCTTGTCAGATATCTGCAAGCATATCAACAATAAATAGAGGACAGCTAGGACTGTCGTTGATTGTTAGTTACAGATGGAACATATATTGCAATATATAGCAAAGCTCCTTTCTGTCTAAAAAGTACGTAGACAGAGTAGCATGGAAATAGAAGATATTGTCTGCATGCATGGGAGATACGATCAGAGAGCATTTAATGCGTAGCAGACAACAGACAAGATATGACTTTGACTTTTCAACGCTATTAAAAAGCATTATACTGATACAACAAGAAATTCAATATAAATAATCCTGATGCTTTCATGACTTATGAAATCGTTATGAGTTATAGCAAGTCGTTATGAACACTTATCAGTCGTTATGAACTGTAAAGAAATCGTTATGAACTCTAAAGAAATCGTTACAGCAATCAAGTCGTTACGAGTTTCAAAGAAATCGTTACACAAAGCAAGGCTTATGAACTTGTAAAGAAATCGTTATGAACTCTAAAGAAATCGTTACAGCAATCAAGTCGTTATGAACTGTAAAGAAATCGTTATGAACTCTAAAGAAATCGTTACAGCAATCAAGTCGTTATGAACTGTAAAAATCGTTATGAACTCTAAAGAAATCGTTACAGCAATCAAGTCGTTACGAGTTTCAAGAAATCGTTACAGAAATCGTTACACAAAGCAAGGCGTTATGAACTTGTAAAGAAATCGTTATGAACTCTAAAGAAATCGTTACGGCTAGAGAGTCGTTGCGAGTTCTAAAGAAATCGTTACGAGGTCTAAAGAAATCGTTACGGCTAGAGAGTCGTTGCGAGTTCTAAAGAAATCGTTACGAGGTCTAAAGAAATTGTTACGGCTAGAGAGTCGTTGCGAGTTCTAAAGAAATCGTTACGAGGTCTAAAGAATCGTTACGGCTAGAGAGTCGTTGCGAGTTCTAAAAATCGTTACGAGGTCTAAAGAAATCGTTACGACTAGAGAGTTGTTGCGAGTTCTAAAGAAATCGTTACGAGGTCTAATGAATCGTTGCGATATCGATTTGTTTTGAGTTTTCCGGTCAAGAGGAATCGTTCTGCTTATCAAGAAGTCGATACAAAGACTTGGATAGAATGAGAGATGAGACTTACCTTTGTCTTGAACTTTCATTTTTCTTTTATTTCCTGTTCTCAAGGCTCAAGTAATCCATTAGTACTATTTTGTTAATCATCAAAATTAATATATAAATAAATGAATTATTTATTATGGGGACAGTTTGGTCATCATTCTATCATCTCCCCCACTTAGGTCTTTGCTATCAAGAAATAAATGAACTTTAAACTAAGGTTTAGTGATGGTACCTTGTCCACCCTTATGGGCATGATTTGTATCCACAAGGGCTTGTAACTGTCTTGGCGTGGAGTTCGGTTCTTCTTTATTAGATAGTTGATGACTCGATGTTGTTGACTTCCACAACGCAAGTATCTGCCCAATTTCTTCCAACAGTTATCAATCTGATGCCCTGGCTTTTTACAAAACTTACAGAATTCCTTCTGCTTCATTTCCCTTTCATTCTCTTGCTATCTACGTTATTTCTCCCTTTATTATCATTGGAATGGGTAGTACGTTCCCTTTTCAACGCCTTCTTCTTATGGATCTTTTTAAGAAGTCCCATGGTGTCCTCTACTAGTTGAGCTCTCAATACCATGTGTGAATATACTACAATGTCTAGTGGAGCCAACTTTTCCCAGAACACAGGTCTCAACCCTTCTAAGAATCTCTTTGCCTTCATCTTTTCCGTACTCACAGAATGTGGTGCATACTGTGCTAGTCTTTCAAATTGTGCTTCATATTCTGCTACAGACATCATTCGTTGTTTTAACTCTGCAAATTCATTTGCCTTCTTCTCACGAATCCTCTCGGAAAAATATTTGGTGTTGTAGAGTTCTAAAAATTTATCCAACTCTATGTTGATGTCGGGTAATTATCGACTGGCAGCTTCCCACCAAGCTCTAGCATCGCGGTCCAATTGGAAGGTTGCCAGAAGGACTTTCTCCTGCTCTGAAATTGCATGACTCTAAAGATTCGTTCCATCACCTTCACCCAATTTTCGGCTTCATCGGGATCCGGAGTTCCATTAAACCTAGGGGGATTCATTCGTTGAAAGTTCCCGTATAAGTCTCCTGCCCCATTCCTTGTTCCTACTTGAATCACGTTGTTAAGGGCTTGAGTTAACCCCTGTACGGTTCTTTGCAAATTCCGCATTTGTGCACGCTCGCCAGCCATCTCTACTAATCTTCTGCGAGCAATAACATTTACTTTATTTCTTTTTAGACTTTGGGTACTAAAGTATTACTAAGTTGATACATATCTATTTATAAATGTATTTAGATCTTAACCATAGTTCTACCCAATCCTCACATAGGTATAGTGGTTGACTTAGACACGTGTTAGGGCAGTTCACCTAGAACATCCTAGACTTAAAATATCTTAATAAGGACATCCTAGGCTCTAATACCAACTGTCATGCCCCGCCAATTTAGTAGCGGAATAAATGGGGAGGCATGAACAACGTGTAGGGTAATGACAATTGCACGTACAGTCACAAATATCGGAGCATCTAATGAACAATAATTGTAATAAACTCCTCATTTTATTGATAATTCATCTAAACTATTACAACCACTAATTCAGAGCCAAAACATAGGGCTCAATGACTTAATTACATTGGAAAGGATAACTAAGCAAATATCTAACTAAACTCTAAGGTACTACAGACATTCTATGACTCCAGGTCGCTCATCACTCCAGTCCATTCCCGTTGGTGTGTGTAAGGTCATCATCCGACTTACCCGAAACACATATAACAAATAGCGCAGGGTGAGCGAAAACGCTCAGTAGGACTTAATATCTCATGTAAACGGCATGCTTTAAGTGATTAATATCTTGTAAAGCAAGTTAACTAGAGAGAACGATCAAGTATAGCCAAGAAAGTTATAGCACATGATAGAAAGAGAACGATAATACATTCAACAAGAATATTGCAAAATTAGGACGATAAAGGACTGGCCATGTAACGAGATAGTGTGTAACAAGATAGCGTGTATGGTTGCACAACGGTGCACTAGAAGAATATGTCAGTAGTCACTCTAGGACAGTAGTCGTTCAGTAACAGTCAGCGATAGCACAGTAATTGCACAGTACGTCTGAACTCATTAGACTAACAGTAATAGCATAACAGTCAGATGTCTAGCCAATTCAGTACAGTCAGTCAGAATCGGTGCAATGCAGACACCGTCAAAAGCCCCTGCAAGTATTTTCAGGTGGCTCTCTGCCCCCAGGACTAGATTGGAGCCCCTCGGACACTCTCCGTGCCGTACACAGTATGCATTCAAGTCAGTAGAGTCACAAGGCCAATATTATAGCGCTAGACAGTCAAGTATAGTACAAGCAATAGGAGCCACAACAGCTCAAGAGTCTCAAGAGAGTACTAGATGAATAGACGAGATAGTAGAGTGAACGTGAATAGATGATAGTACAAGGATAGTAGATGAGATAGGGGTATAATCATAAAATAATGTTAAACCGACGATAGTCACAGTTGCACGACACTAGGTCAGGTGCCGGAAGTCAGGTAGAAGTCACATCCGCCCATTAGCCGTGCTTAGAACACTGGCTAGATGGTCCGGCGTGATCCCAAGGTAAGAGAGAACTCACTATGGCCGTTTGGATTGTACTGATCCCTAGGGGTGTAACGGGTTTTAAAGGTACAACCAGCTCATCGGCTAAGGACGTGCGCCAAAGCCAAGAAGTCTTACGGAGGCCTTGACAAGGAGTCCTTGGCCCAGTCGAGAGTATTCCTGATGGAGAGGTGGTCCATGTTAAGAGAAAGTGTGTAACGAAACGTTGTCCGTCTTGCCTCGAGTGTTCGAAGGCAGAGGGACGCGATAACGGTGTATAAAACATGCGAATAAAATGAAGACAAGTGTCATTTAATAAAATGGGGAATTTAGTAATTAATTTCACTTAATTACCAGATACATTATTGAGTAATTTAATAAGGTTAATGACAACATGAATGTTAAGGTGTGTGTGTAAGAAATCAAGAGAGCATAATGGATTGTGCACATAACTTTTATTATTAATTCATGTAAACATTACTCATTATTGACTAACAAGTCATTTCAGTTCATGAAAGTATTAATTAGGGTTAAAACAAGGTTTAAATGGTAATAATAGCAGGGTTGTATAGGCAATTACAGGTTTTGGCCGCAATACTGATGTCGTGACGGGTATGGCCGTCGCGTTCAAGTCGCGACGGGTATGGCCGTCACATTCAGGTCGCGACGGGTTTGGCTGTCACGATCAGGTCGCGACGGGTTTTGCCATCACGATCAAGTTGCGACGGGTTTGGCCGTCATGATCAGGTCACGACGGGGTTCCAGGGCGCGACAGCCGAACCGACCGGCCCGGCACGATGGCGCGGGCCGTCGCGTTTAGATCGTGATGGTCCGGCCGGCCGCGTCCCCTCTGAGGTCATGACAGGTCGGGCCGTCGTGACTTCAGAGGAGCGGCCCGACCCAGAAAAGGCATTTTGCCCTTTTGGTTTTTGGTCCTTCCCTCCAAAGTATGATACAGTGCTCTTCTAAAATCAATATAAATTCACACGATGATCCAAAAATCATGAAACCACTTTTAAATGAAAGTAGACTCATAGATCTATCAACAGGCATGAGTAATTAGGAAACGGACAAGGTTTGTGCATGCTTTAACAAGGTTACATTTTGGTGACCTAAACATGCGCAGTCATGGAAGAACGATTTAATTAGCAACAAATACATGATGAAAATTAGGGAAAATATAAGCGTTTGAAAGCTAACAGGATGTAGTATTTATGAGAATTTTTTTGCACGGCATGGGATTTATTACATGTGTGGATTGAAAGCAATCATGAATGTTCGGGTATATGGTATGGACAGAACTTAGAACATTTAAAACTCCTTCATGCAGCAACGAAAAATAGAGCAATCATGGGGCTTTGCAAGAGGGGATCATGGTCTACCTATGGTAAAATTTAATTAGTTCGTGCTTGAGAGATTGCCTACCTTTTTACACTGATAAGAAAATCCTAGGGTTTTGATGAAGTACGAGATGAAATCCCTTCTTTCCAAGCTCCTCCCTTCTTGCTCCTTCGTTCTTCAGCTCTTCTCTTCGTCTCCCAAGTTCCAGCAATGAGCTATGGGTTGGTAGGGACGAATTTGGGGTGTTTTAATGGGTTTAAGAGTCCTATTTGTCTAAAACTCTTCACCTCCATTCAAACTCAGAATTTCTTAATTTATCTCCTTATTTCAGGCATTATCCCACCTAATAGGATAGATGATAGGTTTAATTTCGTGGGTAATGAGTTAGGATGGGATGATGACTCTTATTTAGGATAATTACATCCTATTTAGTCTTATCTTACCCTTTTCTATTTATTACTATTTTTAGGTACGGATTTAGCTTAATTACTTCCCATCTGATGATGGGCTCTTCATATTTTGGCCCAACAATTCATGTTAGGACTATTTGTAAAACCCATTACTAATTTATCTTAATGGATATTGATTAAATTCTAATTATTAACCCTTTATTCTTATTTAAATCTATTTATCATACTTATTCAATTAATTTCTTATTTTAATTAATTTTAATATTATTTATGCCAATATTTCTAACCTTCATCATTTGGGCTCTTACTCTTGGCCCAATAACTTATGTGAACTTAATTGTACAACCCATGTACTTACTTTACTTAATGGAATTTTATTATCTTTTTATTAGAGAATTTATTCATGGGCCAAGATTATCCATTGGTCCAAATATCCTAATGGGCTATCATCCCATATTATTTAAAGTCTACCCACATGTTTATTTTAATTTATAATCCACTTTGTCTCATAATAATGGGTTCTCCAACTATTCCTAAATTACACTAATAAGTCACTTAAATTCTTAAACTTGGTCTAAATGATTTTTCGTTGCCCAAATTTCTTGGTAGGTCATTAGAGAATATTATTTAAAGTATAACTACTATTTTTTATAAAATTTATATATGAGTTTTTATGCATGAAATAATGGCACGTATATATTTTTAACTAGTTTGATTTATTATTTAATAAAACTTTTAATTTTTTTATATTTTCTAATTAATGAATTTTCTGGGGTACTACACTAGGACCCGCAGTCCCCGTGAGCCCGTTGAGGGAGTACTCCAAGCTACGGGCGTGGTCGAGTTTAGTGACTCTGGTAGCATAGGAAAAAATAGTAGTTTGACAGTGACATCGAGTCATTTTTAGAGCTCTCTTGTCTGGAGCAGGATGCTAGGTGGTTATGGAGTGTCTTCCCGGTGCGGCTCAGATAGTATATCTCCTACTGCCTCTCCCTACATGGTTTCAGAGCCGCGTATTGGTTGCGAGGCGTGGGGCCGTAGCTTGGCTAGGTTGCGATTGTTGTTATTCTTGTGGTGTGCTCTTGTGGTGGCTCACTAGACTCACTCTTCCGGGGAGGTTGTAGGCAGGAGCCGGCTGGCAAGCGGTGAGTAGTCTATGGGTGCTCTTGATTGCCAGTGGCAGTGACATGGTTAATATTGTTGTGACAGTGTTTCCTTACGATGTGTTTCCATGTGTGGTGCATTGCCCTGGCTTGCACGGTGGCCCTACCCTTCTGAGGGTGTTGTTGGTTTGGCACCTGGTCATGGTTCCTTGTGTTTCCCTTTATATTGGGGTTTGTGTGTAGTGTTCTCTCTCTCGCTCTAAGTTGGGCCCTAGCCTTGCCAGTAGCTTGAGGGTTGATGTGAGTGTGTTTCCATCCCTGGTTGGCATATCAAGGGATGGTGTGGGGGCTTCCAACTCAGGTGTCTTCTCGGTGTCTCTATTCCCTATGCGTTCGTTCGTGGTGGCTCCTATGGATATCTGTGTGGGGTGCACCAACCTCATAGTGTGTTCGAGGTTCGGTTGGTGCTATGTGTCTTTCTAACCTCATGGGGGTCTAGGTTGGCTGTGCTTGTGTGGTGCGACTCTATTCTTATGTTGTTGTTTCGTGGTTTTCGTGAGCTCCCTATATCGACATGTGTGCCAAGGGTTCTGCATGGTGCCCGACTCCGCTAGTTCTGCAGTGGTTGTGTGTGTATTGACCCTGGTTGGTGGTCGTGGCATTGTTCCATTTTCATTGTTTTTGTAGTAGCTAGTGTCATTGATTCCTAGTTACTACTTTCTAGTGTAGCTAGTTTATTGCTTTCTGGAGTTCCTCCTGCTCTGGTCAGTAAGGGACTGGTAATCACTACTAGGCCTTGTTCGAAAGGCTTACCCCCCTACTCTCTTCAGCTTGGGGCTCAATGTCGGACTGTTGTAGAGGCGTTTAGTAGTGCCATGTGCTGCTGGCAGGAGTGAGAGCGAGAGTGTGTGAGCTCTTGTACTAGAGTGAGCTGAAAGCAGTGTTTTGCAAGTCCTCGGCGTATGCCCCTTAAGGACTGCAACTTTCTTCTTGTACATGTGATTTTATTTGGGACATGTTCTACAAACTCTTGTATATTGTACAAACTGTTATAGTTATTTAAATTCCGTGCTTATCTCACTAGACTATTCTTCTAACCCATCTGAATCTTCAGATCTGTGGGTGGTAGCGCGGGCTCTGGGATCCTTGGCAGGGGTGCGAGAGGCCGAGTCGTTCCAATCATCATCTGATTCACTTGAAAATATTAAGTAACATTGGTAAGTGAATGCTAAGCAAGATTTATATCTCATGAATTAGGCAATACTTTAAGTAATTAACATGTTCACAAACAAAATAAATACAAGATGAATAGCAAGTCACGAAGATGATATCAAGTAATAACGAGTAAGACATCCAAGTGTAGAGCCATAGTGAGTAACATGTATAGTAAGAGAGAGAATTGGTCATATAATGTGATGACTCAACCAACAAACTGACCCAACAACCATGCTAGTTGGGAGAGTTTCCATAAAGATCACTCTTCTTGAGACTTCCTCCAATTGAGCACGATCAACTTCGAAGTTCTTTCGTACTCGAGTTCCAAAAATGACTAGTTGAGTTGTTGGTACTCTGCTAATTTAGTTCTGTAACGACCCTCCTCATACCGGTACGATTATACCAATCCCCATCGGTATAAAGAGCATCATTACAGTGGGATAAAACCCAACACTAGCCGATAGGTTGAAAAGTACGTAGATAGCAATTGATTTCAGCGGAATAAATACAACAATTTAACTTAGTCCATCACCATCCCATATTCCACAATCTATATAGTGCAAAAATAGAACGACAATGTCCACATTATTACATGATGAAAGAGCTTATTGTCCAAATAACATTTTTATTCAACTATGAAAAGGAATACAACTACTACTTGCTCCTCAAAAGCCTCTCCTCCAAGATAGCGTCTCTCCCCCTAGCACGGGATACCTGTCAACCTGTACGCCGAAGCAAGGTGAGTCCAAAGACTCAGCAAGTAAAACAAAGACTTAATCTAAAACATATCACATTCACATAAGCTATTAAACACTCATGAATACATACTATCATTTAAACTCCCAAACACATGGAACAGACTCTTAGCTATCAACACATTTTTAATCACCTAGACATGCTTCATTCTCATATGTTTATTCTAAATCATGGATACTATTACTATACACTTGTACATATTCTCTACACTTACACATAACATGATTCCTTCATTTCCACATTAATTCATTCATGACATATTTCTACAACTAGAACATAGAATTAGACATAAGGAGTGAACAAACTAATATGATGACTATTCACTTTTCACATGCACTTTTCATATTTAATTTCACATTTTGCTTGCTGTTTTAAATGTACATACATCTCATACACATGGTTTCATAATTATAACATGAATTGAGAAGTTAGAACATGGTCAAATTGTTGGCAACAATAAGCACTAAAGTGAATCTTTGTACTAAGCAAACATCACATCTAGCATGGAATCTAATTAATATTACATACATTTATCACCTTCATAACTACACTTTACTTTCTGTTTTGATATGATTACATTCAATTACATGGATTTACATTTGTTCATATGTTATCTTATTCAATTCACAATTCTACATGTTTATCTTCATGTTGCATAATGACGTGGTTACTCATGTTTATTCACATACACTATTACATGAAGAACAATAAGCTACATGACATAATGATAAGCATGATATTGCAAATGAGGTAATTAATGCATGAAAATGAACATTATGCATTACTACATCGGTTTTCACATGCAAGCACACTCTCAATAACATTAACTGTCTCTTACATATCTTTTCACATATTCTTCACATCATTACTCTTAGGTTTTCATTTATCACATGTCATATCATTTGCACTCATCATGTGCCACATTCGCATATAATCTTACACTTTATACATATTCCAATTACTTAAAATGCCATGACACATAGTCCTAACTACCTTTTAGAGGACACAAACAAATATCTCATACTCATAACTCATCACATCTCATAACACATAACTCATACACAACTCATATCACATACCCACCACCTAGGCAATGAAGTGGTGAATCTTGGTAACTGCGCAGACCGGGAGAAGCCTCTCCACCCTATCCAGTGGTACTTGTCCACCTCCGGTTTTTTCCTAATGCCTTTAGGACAAACTTATACAATGTAGAGCCTTCCATAGGGACTTTTCTATGTACAGCTCTCGAAGCCTCTAGGGTAGCAGTGTCATTCTTGGCCCAATTATTTCACATTCACTTTATCACATTTTCACTTTATTTACATTGTTCACATATATTAATGATCACTTAAGTATCTTATTTGTCAATTTCACATGTCTTGATTAGCCTAATCATGAAACTACTATTTTCAGAAATAAAACATCTTACAATACAGTCCTAACATGCTGTATATTGCAGGATTATACCAGATCAAATTCAACACATCTAATATATGAAATTTCAACGGTTTAACTAGAAATTATAATTACTGTCATCAATTGAGGTCTAAATTTTTATCACAGGTATCATCAATAAGTATGTCACATATGAAATTTTCTGGATTTTTCGGACAGTAAACATAATTTCTACAATTAAATCTAGAATTCAGACATATTTATCGAAATATCATTAAGCATGAGACATATCAATATGTTTAGGCATTAACAGAATAGAAACCTAATACCAACATTCAATCTGTCATGGAAAATTTATGAAAACTAATTCATCACAAAATCCATTATACTAGATTTAAACATGTTCATATCATGCTCATTACTCAGTCACTGAATTTTAATAATTAACATGGTTCATAGAAATTTTAGGCAACCTCATGATATGACTTACTGACAGTATACAATTACCCATAAAATTTTCAGAGTATACCCATGTCCAGAAATTATTTAAACAGCAAAAGAAGATCAAAAAGTAACACTTTCAGGTCCTGAAGAAGTAGACGTCAAGGGATGTTGCCGTCAACTTCTTCTGAAGAACTTGACTGCAACCTATGTTGCCTTCTACTTGCTCCCAGCAGCACATACATACGAATTTTCATACAACGATGAATTCGGGGTTCCAGGACGCGAGGAAAAATCCGTAAAAATACCTAGGACTTAGGGGACATGTATAGGATCAAGATCTAGGTTTACTTGCCTCTTAAAAAAATCTACAAAGATCAGAATCGTCGGTGAAGCCCTTTTCGGCCCTGCAAAAAAGGTGCTCGGAAACGCCTTAGATCTTCTTCTCCTGTCGATGTAGATGGCTCCTCGGAGTTGGAATCTCTTCCTCTATGTATAGGCTACCCTCCAGATGTAGTAGCTCTTCGGGGACACCTCCAGTTGATGGATCCGGCCTCCTAAAGATCAGCTTTTCACCATCTCGGAGCTAGGGTTTTCACCAAATGTTGAAAGCCTTTTCCTCATCCAAGAGTGGGTATTTTATAGGTTCAAGGGTTGGGGTACGCATTAGGGTAGGTTACCAAAGGTTTAGGAAGGGTTTCCTAATCTGAAACTAGCCAAAACACGGACATTAACAATTCTGGAACCGTTACGCAGCAGGATATTAACGTCAACATCGGTTGTAGTCAACCTGGCAGTTGACGTCAAGCTCTGGCCGCCCACTGGGGGTTGGCGTCCAGGTCTGGCCGCCCACTGTGGGTTTGCGTCCAGGTCTGGCCGCCCACTGTGTCTTGGCGTCCGAAACACCGATAAACCTTGAATTTAATGCATAAATGCACTAAATATTTAGTATATGCAAAAATAATTTCATATATCATTACCACATAAAATACTTGCATTATGTAATATTTAATTAATTACAACTTACACTAATCATAATTAAGAACAATATGCATCAATACATACATATATGCACACATACGTACACATTGCATAATTACATACATTACGCATGAACTTATGATTAAATGTGTCCATTATTAGTTAAATATTGTATGTATATTATCATCCAAGTACTTTACACACCTAAATAATTTAACACGCTTAAAGTAGATAATATTATTTAAACAAGGATAACACATGTATGTATACATACGCACATCCATAACACTAACCACGTGCATTAAAATAATTAAATACCATAGGCACCTCATAATTAGATAATTCACACACGTTTATATATATTATGCATGCTCAGAAATAAACTCATGATTATTTACAAAGTGTATGATAATAATTTCTTACTATGTGTACAACACGCACCATACGCATGAGATTTACATACATTGATAACTAGATAATGCATGTACAATTATGTATGTTTTATACTTGTATGAAAATAGCATACATATACTTACATGGTCCATAGCAAATTATCTATTACATGGACAATATTATCTATGTACTATTCACATACTATAGATGAATCGATGTACATAGGATTAAATAGATAGATATCATATGTATAAGGTAACATACATATATGTATATTTTTACACACAACCTCATGGAATAGGCAGATGGTATGCACTTCAAGATTTAGATAATGCATGCATAATATTATTAAGATACGTTTGGAATAAGTTATCTGTGAATAATCTTACAACAAAAGAAATCCTTGCATGCACATACTTGAATTATCATATGCATAAATATATAGGCTTTACAACATAATTATATACATTATGCATGAAATAGATAAACATAACATGCACATCGGTATTAGATTAACATGCATAGTATTACTTAAGTATTACAAGCCTAGTATTTTAGTATACACAATACACATCAATTTAGCTAATTGACTATTCTCACAAAATATATCATATATATACATGCATGAGTTCATAAGGAATATAGAAATTATAATACGTACAATTGAATACACACACTATACACACAACAAATAATTATACATGCACAATATAAAATGAATAAAAAAATTTCGGGGTATCACAAGTTCATTTAACATATTTGTATATGAGATGTTACAATCTACCCCTCTTATATAAGCGATGTCTTTGTCGCTAGGCACTTGTAGCACATAGTCAAACCTCAGGTATGCAAGATTCTATAGATGGCCCACATAGGTTCAAGAAGTGGCTCCAACTATGTAGCACTTGTCCCATTATGGGTTCAAGAAGTGGTTTCCATAGTGTAGCAGTTTGTCCTGTGTGACACTTAGTTATTGCACTTCCGTCTAGGGTAAAGCTCTGATACTATTTGTGACGATCCAACCACCAAATCCACACCCATGTTAGTTAGTGGACTTCCCAAGAAGATCACCCATCCTAGAACTTTCTCTGACATAGCAAGATTAACTTTGGAGTTCTTTTCCTACTGGAGCTCTGAAATAACTACTCGAAGTTGATGGTAGTTTACTGATTTAGTCTATTTAACATATTCTTACATGGGATGTTACACCTTTCTGAAAAGTCTAACAACTGAGCATGATTAACTTCGGAGTTTTTTTCTTGTTCCTTCCATCCTCCTGAATCATTACTACCTAGTTAGTGGCTAGCACCCCCATATGGAAAACTAACCCCTTAATTTCTAAGAAAGGTAAATCATAACTACGTAGGGCACACATGCACTTGTTCTTATTAACATTTTATTAAGTGATTGGTTGCAAATAGACCCAATCCCATAGCCATACTCTGATACCATTTGTGATGACCCAATAAGCAAACTGACCCAACAACCATGCTAGTTAATTAGTAGACTTTCTAAGAATGTCACCATCCTAAGACTTCCGCCAACTAAGCATGATTAATTTCGGAGTTCTTTTCCTACTAGAGCTCCAAACATAACTAGTCCAAGATGTTGGTAGTTTATTGATTTAGGCCATTTACAATATTGTTATATGAGGTGTTACATATCATGAGTAAGTACCCAACAAGATAACATGTACAAGTCAAGCCAACTCATATCATGTCAAACACATCACGAGTTGTTATATATTAATCAAGAACACGTATTTTGGTGAAATGCCACGCTGTGTCATTAAACTCCTATAAGCAAAAGTACCTTCATGTGCTCCTAGGACCAGACAGGGCCCTGAATGCACATGCATTGTGTCATATGTTTTCATCTACACAATCATATCAAATGGCCAAGCGAGTTCCAACAATAAAATGAGAACTGTAGATGAGTAGATGATATTATCATGAACGAGAGAGAGGAGAGAGTGTTTTTGAATTATCAAGAAACATATAAGGACGAGAAATCATGCAAGTAACCACTGCAAAATAGTGCTCTCGGGTATTGGCAGCATAGGGTGAATGCAGTTTACCCTCTGACTGTGATCAAAATGCGGTCAAGAGGTAGGTTGAGACAAGTAGAGATGTAATAATCCTCTTTATGCTGATACAATTATACAAATCCTCATCGGGACAAAGTGTGATGTCACTATAGGACATGTACCCAAAGCTACTAAACAGGCAGAGATATACACAAACCACATATAATAGACTAACAGAAATAGGTAAATATCTTATTCCATCACCACATACCAATCGCACAATCTATATAGTAGCGAAAGAAATAACAAATGTTCATAAATAACCAAGTCCAAAAAGCCCATAATACAATGATGTCTCATGTACTAACTAAAGAAAAAATAACTAAATCTCTATATAGAAGATCTCCACGTCACGAGCTACTCATCACGCTTAGAGTCGCTCCTCGCTAACTCCTCTGCCTCTAACTCACATGTCTCACCTGTATCATTTAGCAAGTATGAGTCTGTGCAATAGACCTAGCAAGCAACTTGTTGGTCACATTCATACACATATTACAACACTCTACACAACATAAACATAAGGCAAGTAAATTAAACATGCTCATCTACCAATTAAATAAGTAATATATAAACATGCTTTAAACTTTAATCCTTACACATGGTAAACTAATATCACATAATGTCCTTTAACCATGATTCACATTTAAATATCACGCTTTCACATAATCACATGAACAATATATAACACATACCTACACATGATACCAACATGACATATTTCTCATTATAGGACACTTTAATGCATTCTACTCATTCATATGCCACATAAACTCACCTTTACCTTGTTGTTTAACTTAATCACATCGCTTTCACATATTTAAACATGGTTCCACATGATTTCACAAATTCATATTGCTTTCACATGATCACATTCACCTGAACATAATCACTTTACTCATTCACATTCACATTATTTCACATAAATATTTCCGAGACATATAGCCCAAACCACCATAAAGAAGGACACACGTGCGCACACATCATATATCCATCACCTAGGCAAAACAGTGATGAATCTTGGTAACTGCGTAGAACTGAGAGAAGCTCTCCACCTTAACCAGTGATACTTATCCACCTTTAAGATTTCATCATGATGCCCACAAGATATCACATAACACATTGAGCTTTCCCATAAGGGCTTCTCTACAGTACGGGTCTCTAGCCTTCTATGGTAGCAGTGTCTTTTGGCACACTTATTTCACATGAATCACATGATTACATATGTATCTCACATTTAAATATTAATATCATGATTACCCACACATGCATATGACATGAACTCATGTTCAATTTACATAAATTAATATTACTATCTAACAGTGGCGAAGCATGCCTGAACAAAACCTAAACATGGTACTAAAATATGTAATTTAATCACTTTTAACTTAATCATGCTTAACATAGTCATTAACATTTCATAAATTCAAAACAGTAACATTCAGAGTCAGATCAAGTTTAAATTTTTATCACAGGTCACACGCATGGTCCATATCATATGTCTAATTTTTCATAATTTTCTGAGTATTAGAACTAATTTTCATATTTAAAATAATTTTAACAAATTTATTGCATTAACTCTTAAAAATAGGGTTAGCAAAGAAAATCTGAACTTAACAGTCTAAAACATGAACACAGTAATCTTAAGTTCAGAATAAGACATCATGATCACTAAAACATGGTGTAGCTATTTTATAGAATTAAATATAACATAAACATGCTTATTTCTTCATGAATAGAAATTACAAAAATTACTATATAAAACTAGAAAGTAATTAGGGCTTACCAAACCATCTATAATACTTACTACACCCTTTCATAACCTTCAAAACCAACATCTTCACACAAAACCCACGAAATTCACATCACATGCTTTAAAATATTTTTTGAAAAATAACATAAACTTAACGACAAAGGACTACCATTAAGGAGAGTTGGCGTTGTAGCATTGACTGCCGTCAACAAGAGAACTTGGTGGTAGCAAATGTTGTCGTCAAGTTCCTATCTACAAAAGTTGTAGATGGAAACCAAAAGAAAATTAGAATTTTGGGGTCTAGGATGCGAGACAAAAAATCAGTAAAAACCGTACAACCTTACTCGATAGGCACATGAATGAATCCCCCAAGTTACTTGCCTCTAAAAAAGTCCCTGGAGACTGAATTAAGTCAATGAAGTCTTCCCTAGCCAAGCCAAGGAGGTAAAACTCCACAGCTTAATTTTATCACCACGACCACCTCTGATGCACCCTCCACGAACCAGTAGCTTCCCCACGTTCAACAACACCTTCTTCTTGTAGCAGCATGTCGAGGATGAAATTGCCCTCTCTCTCTCTCTGTCTCAAGCCCTCTCAAAACCCTAACTAGCCAAAGGTCCCTCTCTCTTACAAAAACAAACCTAATTAATAGGGATTTAAGTCGTGTTCATGAGAGGAAACAAACCCCTAATCTTACTTAGACTTTCCTAGTTTATCCTATGAAGAAATCAGGGTCTCAATCGGATTGGGAAACTGGCAATCGGAATAGGTTAATGGCAACATAGGTTGGCCCTAAAAGGTATGTAGATGACAATCAATGATGTCGTCAACTTGCTTAAATCAGCAAAATTCACAAAAATCTGGACAGTAGATGGCATTAGAGACTACCGCTATCAATTGATTAGCAACATACTCTATTGCCGCTAACACATCTTGACGACACTTGATGCTATCTTCAAGTTGGTTCGGGCAGAACAACACAATAGCACATAAGAAAATAAACACACAAGCACAACTTAACAACCATGGGTCTTACAAGAGAAGGCGTGATCCTCAAGTACACTGCATTAATAATGAGGGCAATATGTAGGGCACATTTTCAATCATAGACTTAACACTAGTTGGATCATGCCATATAGGTTCGGTGTGGTCCCATAGTATGCATAGGTTTTAATGGCACAACTTGTTCGACATCCTACGAGGATTTCAGGCTCACACAAACTTATGGAGGTATTAGTGAGGGAGTTTCAGTCTGACAGGAGCAATACCCGTTGGATGGTTCTCATGACGCTAGGCGAGATGTGGAAACAGTTGCTCGGTGCTCTAGTGGACTTCTAGAATAATGAAGCGGCAGTAATGGTGTCCCAAAAGAATAGTATAAAATGAGAAAAATGTATTATTTTAATTAAATTCTTGTAATTTATAGCTTTTATGTCTTTTAAGTGCTTAGATGATTTCATGGTTATCAACATGGTGATTACTACACTTTAGAGTTTGTGTAACGGCGTAAGATCCGAGGTTTCAGATGGCCTCTAGTATGCCCGAATCTTAAACTGCCACCCATGAGCCGAAGCTCGAAATGGTTAAAGGTAAATGTCTTAGGAAGTCATGTAAAGGAACTAAACCATAAAAGGTGAACACCATTCCACTATAAAAACATATAAAGTGTACAACTCAGAGCTAGTACAACAAAAGGAAAGTACAACAAGACATACTCAATAAACTGGGCTAGCAGCTAGGTAAGACTACTGGAGCTACTCTGCACCTCCGCACTCTAAGCTGACTCCCCTAAAAGGGGAAGGGAGTGAGCCTCAACTCAAGGCCCAGTAGGGACACTAACTCTATAGGCTAAGACAGTACACAAGTAACAAGTGAAGGAAAGTAAGCACAACACGTAAGTAAGTACTGTACAAGTAAAAGCTAGAAACACAACTAAACCACATGTCGATAAAGTGTACCCTGATGACAGCCTCAACTCTAGAAGCAATGATCACACAAGTACCCTGCAGATACAAGTACATGAGCATAACACACAACAACACCACACAAGGTCAGACTAGCTATGACCTATGGCTTGGTGCCCCAAAACCATATAGTCCTCAGACTCTAGCCACATGTGCACACTCAGATGTTCTCCCTAATGTCTAGTTCACAACCGGTTATCCCCTATGTTGGGCTCTAATAGATGGAGAAGGGGCCCCGTGGAAATCGGCTCAAAACCACCACAAGGGGCACACAGTCGGCAGAGATGCTCTCGACGCCTAGGGTAATTGGCAAACTTGTTGGGTAGAATAAGGGTAAGGAGCAGATCTAGAGGGGAGGTTGAATAGATATGAAGCTAAAACTTAAGCAATTTAAAAATTACTTTAAATTAAGAATCTATTCAATCAAAACCCTCACAGATCTGATGAGCTTATGTGACTGAAGTGTGTGAGTGTTGGATGTGTAGTTGAAATCCATATACAAGCATCAAGCACAAAGACACAATAAAACCACAATGCACAAAAGATTTTTCAAGTGGTTTAGAGATCACGACATGTGATTCCTACATACACATTTTACCACTGTGAGGCTTAACCACACACTATCTCAAATTGAGATACAACCACACACACGAGTATTATGGCTCAAACCCCACACACACACTCTAGATAAAACAATCACACAAAGATTTGACCCTCTAGTTAAGGTGAGATCTCACACACTATCTGTACACAAAACTTGTACATGTCAAACACATATAGAAATTAGATCTGTATGAACAATCCAATGGAGACTAAAGTTTATAAAAGATATTTGGATGTTCTTCATTTGGGGAGGCCTGCTGAGAACTTGAATTGAGTGCTCTTGTGAAGATCGGATGAAGTTTTCTTCAATTGGCACTTTACTACTTCAAATCTAACTCCTCAGCTAGCCGCCAAGCAGATGCATTCTTCCTTAATCTTCTTCCCACCATGGCTTCTCCTCCACACCTCTCATAATAGAGGTCTTCTTGTCGTGGCTCTTTTGCCTCTATGAACAACTCTTCTCCCAACTCTCCAACTTATTTTTAGCATGCACTGTCCACTCTCTGGGCTCTTTTTGGGCCCTTCCTTCCAAGTGGGAGATAAGGGCATATTTATAGCCCATCATACACTCCTACAATCCTTGGGATGCATGTGCACAGAAACTTAGGGTATTTTTATACAGTTTTGAAGGTGGTGCGTGCTTCTTGTTCTTGCATGTGCTTCTGTCGACCTGCACATAAAATTCATTTAATTTTTATTACAATATTTATGATGAAAATGAAATGTTGTCATTTGAATACAACATTAGCCAATCGATTAGGCACAGATAATCAATTTGTCACCAACTCATCGATTTTTCTACAACAACAACCAATCGATTGGCTAACTACCAATCTATATGAAACTACCATTCACAAATTAAGTCAACTTGTAGCCACAAAAGTCGACTTCCTACAAACATGCCAGCTCACAGAACACATTATAAAAAGCCATGGAATTACAATTCGACTTTTCAACTAACATAGGTTGACATCTCATACAGTCATACAAAGCAAGTCATCACAAGTTGACTTTTCAACTAACACAAGTCAAAATAACTCATGCTAGGAGTCTAGGTGGAGCCCAACTCAACACCCAGGTAATAACACAACACACAAAAGCACGTACAAAAACACATACAGACAGAGATGCCCTCAATGTCTAGAACACCGTGCAAGAAGGCAGACACTTCACTGTCCACTCCTCACACAAGCAACAAGGGGAGCACTACTATGTCACACAGGGTAGACGGCAACATCGACCACCATTAACCAGGGTTGAAGACAACATCGCATGCCGAGAACACACACTTGATGATAGCAGAGCATGTTGTCAAGATCATGTTGATGGCAACGGATCTCGTCGTCAAGTTCATCTGCTCCTAGAACCTCAGATGGCCCCAGGCCATCTCTAAGGGTAATCCACACCCGACAACCAAAATCTAAAGCTAGAGAACTCTTCCCCATGTTGTAAAACACCAACAAACAACTAGAAAACCATGATCCAATGCTCAGATTGCTCAGTGCAATGACTATGCCCTGGCATGAATCAAAAAAAGCTCAAATCTAAGGCATAAAACAAGCATGCATCTTCATAGAATTAACAATAAGGGCACATAGGTACCTCAGACGACAGAAAAACACGAGAAATACACCCATCCCGCGAATCACACCTCGCAAGCAAGCCTTCTCTCTCAACCCCATTTCCCACAATGCATCACTGCCGCAAGCACCAAAGCATTACCTACAAGCCTTCGTCGGTCGCTGATGGTGGTAGGAGAACAAGTGGTGAAAGGGGAAGGTGGAGTGAGTGGAAGTAAGGAGAAAGAGAGCTTTCGGGTGCCCTATATAAAAATAGGTCTACAAAGGTTGATGTCAATATGGACCGTCGTCAACCTGAACCGCCTTAACTTGCTGGAAACATAGACCACCGTTAAGTTCACACTAGAAAACTCTAGAACCCTCAGACTTGACGGTAACATCGGTCACCGTCAACACAGGTTGACCGCACACACTACTGCCGTCAACCAGGGGTAGATGGCATCTCATCCTGCTATCAACCAAAACTAGATGATAGTCCAGCCTTCCGTCAACATAGATTAACGATAGTCAACCCTGCTATCAACCCACAAATGCTACAAAAGGCCCAATAAGGTCCAAAACCTCACATCCCTCACCCCCCCCCCCCCCAAAAAAAAAATGAAAAGAAATTTGCCCATGAAATTACATACAAGAAGGGGAAGAAGAATTCACTCAAACAAATGTGGAAATTACCGTGACATCTCATCCTCTTACTCCCAAGTCGACTCGATACTTGAGCGCTGCTACCAAGCAACTCTGACTAAAGGGGATCACCTATGACGACCTTCATAGGGGATACTCGCATAGGCACCTGATCCTCTACTTCAAACTCCAGTGGCCTCCTCTATTGGTCAGCATAACTCTTCTTTCGACTCTATACTATTAGCAACCTTTGCCTGACAAGCTGCACTACCTCAACAGACTACTAGATTAGCTCTGGCTCGGTGACAAATCTCTCACCAACCTCGAACTAGTCTAAAGGAGTGCAGCACGGTCGCTCGTAGAGAGCCTCATATGGAGCCATACCAATACTGGAATGATAGCTATTATTATATGCAAAGTCACCCAACGGCAAATGTGCTGCCCAAGAAACCTGCCACTCGAGGCAACAAGCTCGTAGCATATCCTCAAGGTTCTGAATAGTTTGCTCTGGATGACCGTTTGATTGAGGGTGGTAAGCTGAGATAAGTGCTAACTCTGTCCCCAAAGCTCGCAGAAAACTACGCCTAATATCTAATGTAAAGCGAGGATCTATAACGACCCACTTCCACCCGGTACGGTTATACCAACCCACATCGGATGACAGCAAGCCACTACAGGGGAGAAAACCCCCAACAAGTAACAAATGGGCTGAGATTCACATAAATAAAGAACACTATTGCAACAAAATTTAAATAAATTCTTATTCCATCAACTTTAATCCACATACAACAATCTATATAGTCCAATAAAGAAAGACATAACCTAAAAACCATTAAATTGTAGCCAGTTCCATTACATAACTAAAATCTAATTTACAACTTGCCACTAGGAAGTAAATTACAAGTCTTCAATTATTCTCCACACTCCTTGTCAGATCTTGCTTACTCCTCGCTTCTAAATCTCCTGAAATGTTAGCAAGGGTGAGTCTACACAATAGATCAGCAAGAACTTAAAACTTCAAACCACATACTTATCACACATGCTTTCTAACAATTTAAATTTACGCATGCTCATTCTAAAAACATGGATAATAACATGGAATCTATTAAGTAAAATTATACTAACACATGTGAAACAATAAATCTAAACATGGATACTAATAACATGGTATCATTTACATAAGCACAATCATACCATCACATGCTTTCGTATTCTACTCTCACATGACACTAACACATGGCCGTTATTTAAATTACAACATGATACTAAGCACATGCACATCAAGTAATTATATTTCATGGATATGTAAACATACACCCATACATGGTACTAAATAGAATATCACTTTTATCATAATTTCACATTAACACGCGTAGGACATGAACATATGTACTTTTACTTTGGTTTTCACATGAGCTTACTTTCACATTACATCCATTTTCATTTACACACCATTTCACATGGTTATCGCTTTCATATTCACGTATTTCTTATCACTTCACTTTGCACATAACATGTGCCACGTTCACATATATCTTGCACATACCATGTACCACGTTCACATATCATTTTTCACGTTATACTTATGTTCATTTTTACACAATGCCAAGACACAACCCAAACCACCACTAGAAGATCATGTAGCACATACACGTTCACATTCACGTACTTAATCACCAAGCATAGTGATCAAGTCTTGGTTCCTGCAGAAACCGGAGAAAGCCCTTCCCACAATTACCAGTGGAACTTGTCCACCTCCAGGATTTTCAAGACCCTTGACTCAGGTATCATGTAACACATGAGCTTTCAAGACCCTTGCCTCGGGTATTACGATTTCACAAGACCCTTGCCTCGGGTATCAAGTAACATGTCTGAGCTTTTCTGTAGGGTACTACTACAGTACAACTCCAAGCATCTAGGGTGGTAGTGTCTTATGGGCACATTTGTTTATGTTGTCAGATTAATCATTATACACACATATATCACTTGTCCTCTCACTTCCCATGCACATGCACCCACATATATCATAGAATATAACTTATCACATTCAAACTCTCAAATAAGTCATAACAAGTAATTAACAGAAGCTAAACATGATGCTAATCACATTTTAAAACTTGGTTGAGCCTTAACATTCAATTTATGGTATAGAACCTTCCAAAATTCATAATTCATTCTACAGTGATCAGAATAGACTTAAAATTTAACCACATGGTACATATGTATCACAGAACACATCACTAAATTTTCATAAATTTCTGAGCAGTAAAACTATTTTTAATATTAAACATATATTTCAGGTAATTTACAAGATATTTCAATTTGAACATGGTAGACAGTGAACCATCCATTCTAACAGATATAAAACATGCAAACAGTGGTTCTAACTTCATTAAAAATTTCTGAATAATAACATTCAACATACATAATTATTCTGTATTTAAATCTATCATATCATGGTGTAGAAAGATTCAGAAACTAATAGCACTCTGCACAGTACTTAGAATCCTACCAAATTTTAACCACCCTGCAGGGAACATATCTAAAATTTTCCATAATTTTTGGAGTAGAAACACTATTTTTAATAGTTATTACTAATTTCATGAAATTTATTAGGACAATTCATTTAAGCATGAAGGACAGTGAACTATCTGTTCCAACAGTCCTAAAGCATGCATATAGTGGTACTGAATTCATGATAATTTTCTGAAATCGTAACATGCATCAATTCTAATTTTCCCGAATCAAACTCTATCAAACCATGTATATTTCATCATAACATAAATTTTATAAATAACAATTATCATTGGAAAATCATCAATATTTCATGGCATGATCCACTGCATATATTAGACATGACTACATTTTCTAAACACATACATGTTTTCGCAATTTCCCCAAAATCACATCACATGTAGTCACACATTGTTCTCGAAAAAAAATCAGAGAACTTGGTGTCCAGGGTCTGGACGCCTACAGAGTAAATTGCATGATCGACCGCCGTTGACTTAGGATCTTGACGGCAACAAAGTGGCCGTCAATATCCTATCTGCACACAGTGCAGACCGACATACAGAAAACACCAAAATTTGGGGTTCCAGGAATGGAATAAAATCTGGAAAAATAATAAAAACCTAAAGAATAAGTCTATGGCTTGAACCATTAAGCTACTTGCCTTCAAATAAATCTAATGAGGAATGATTCTATTGAAGAAGCCCTCCTCGGCCACTGCCAAGAAGGTGCTCTAAATCCCCTGAGATCTGGTCCTCCTATCGATGTAGGCCGTACTCCGGAGTCGGGGAAGCTTCCTCTATCCAAGATCCAGCTCCCAGTCGAAGAAGACCTCCGGAAATCTCCTCCAATCATCAGATCCAACTCACCCAAGTTCAGGTTTCCTCACAGAATTTTAGGGTTTTTACAAAGAGCTAAAAAGACCTAATCTGAACGAAAGATGGGTATTTTATAGGCTAAAGGGGTCGGGCACTCATTAGGGGTAAGTTATCCTACCGTTGGGAAGGTTTCCTAAATAAGAATCCAGCAAAACGACGTCCATTTTACTGTCGTTGACCCCATGTCAACGTCCATCGATGTTGACGCCAGGATAGAGTAAACGGCACAGATGTGGCCGCCTATTCACTCTTAACGTCAAGAGATATTGACGTTAAAAGGAATTTTGGCCAGAACACAAAAATATTTAAATAACCACACATACACAATGTAAATACATACTATATGCACTACATTATTTAAATACACTATGCATAGAAATAATTAACTATAATATACACACAAGATTAACATATATTTATATACATGCACATAAGTAAGTAAATACTTATAATATGCTCAAGATCAAATATATTACATGCACAGAATAATTAGCATCAAATGCACAAAATTCTGGGGCCTCACAAGATCTCTATCCGACACAATAGAGATTAGCACACGGTGTAAGGGAACAACGTGCTCCATGTATAGTCTTGCTAACCTGCTAACTCACTAGTTAGATTTGATCGTCAGGAACTAGGCAATCTTCGCCAATCTATCAATGATCACTCATATACTATCATAACCTCCAGAAGTCCTTGGTAGTCCAACCACAAAGTCAGTCGTCACATGGTCCCACTTCCACATCAAAATCTCTAATGGCTGTACAAGACCACCTGGATGTTGATGATTGGCTTCCACCTGCTGACAAATCCAGCATCTGGCGATAAAATCAGTAATATCCTTCTTCGTCTCGGGCCACCAAAACTGGTGTCTCAAACTATCATACATATTGGTCGACCTTGGATGAATGGAGTATCGAGAACCATGTGTCTCCAACAAAACAACTCTTATGATCTGCTCCTCAGCTGGTACATAGAGTCGGTCCTAGATCTCACAGTGTTGTCCTCCACAAGCTCTACCTCTGGCAGCAAAAGCACTTTGTACAACTGTGGGTCTGCCTGTTGAGCCTCAATAACCTATTGCACAATTGCTGGCGTAACAGAAACACAGGCCAGCACACAAGAATGCTGCCTACTGGAGAATCTGAAGGACCCTTCTGCTGCAAACTACCACAACTGCCACTCTCTCAACATGAGCTGGCTAACCTAGGCTTTCCTACTCAAGGCATCTGCCACTACATTAGCCTTCCCACAGTCATACTCTATGCTAAAGTCATAATCCTTCTGGTACTCCATCTACCGTCTCTCTCTCAAATTCAAATCACTCTGGGAAAGAACATACTGCTGACTCTGGTGGTCGGTCCTCACAACAAGCCTCACACCGTAGAGGTAGTGCGGCCAGATCCTCAAAGCAAACACCATAGTGGCCAACTCCAGGTCGTGAGTAGGGTAGTTCTCCTCGTAGGGCTTAAGCTGTCACGAAGCATAAGCCATTACCCTATCGTGTTGCATCAGAAATGCTTCTAAACCAACTCTAGAGCATCTATGCAGACCTCAAAACCATCTGGACCAGAAGGTAGCACAAGAATTGGCATCGAAGTGAGAAACTACTTCAACTCCCTAAAGCTCTACTCACACTAGTTGTACCGCACAAAAGTACTCCCTTCCTCATCAAATGATTCAGGGGCACTGCTATCTATGAAAGATCTCTGATAAACTTGTGGTAGTAGACAGCCCAAAAAAAAGAAAGCGAAATCTCTGACACTATACGAGGCCTCTCCCACTGAAGCACAACCTCTACCTATGCTGGATCCACAGAGACACCGTCACGTGATCACATGTCCCAAGAAATGTATCTTATATAGCCAAAATTCACACTTGCTGAATTTGGCATATAATAGGTGATCTCTCAAGTTCTAGAGAATGATCCTCAAGTGCTGGGCTCCTCTTTAGTAGTAGAGAACACCAGTATGTCGTTAACAAAAACCACGACAAACTGGTACAGGTTTTGGTGAAAGACTATGTGCATCAAATCCATAAAAGTTGTTGACTCAATGGTGACCCCAAATGGCATCACCAAAAGCTCATAGTGCCTACATCTGGTCCTAAAAGTTGGCTTCTCAATATCTGAATGTTTAATGTAGAGCTAATATTAGCCTGATCTCAAATCAATCTTCAAGGAAACCCGAGCTAACTGTAACTGATCAAAGAGATCATCAATCCTAGGCAGGTGATACATATTCTTAATGGTCACTTGATTTAGCTACCTATAGTCTATACACAATCTCAAACTGTCATCTTTCTTCTTGACAAATAATACAAAAAACCCGCGGGAGAAAGTTAGGGCAGATATAGCCTCTCTCCAACAACTCTTCTAACTGGAGCTTTAGCTTCTGCAACTCTGTTGGTGACATTTGGTAAGGTGACTGAGCTATCGGAGGGGTACCTTGTACCAACTCAATAACAAACTCAATCCCTCGATGTGGTGGTAGGCCAGGCAAGTCATCTAGGAACACGTCAGGAAAGTCACACACCACTTGGATATCCTGCACCCTTTGGGAAGACTGCTCAACAAGAACTGTAGAAGTAAGGAAGCACTAACACCCACTGGAAAGCAACCTCCTAGCTCGAAAAGCGGAAACAAGAAGACGGGAAGAAGAAGGCACAATACATTGGAAGTAGAAAGTACGTCTTCTGGGCATTTAGAAGTACATTCTCTTCTTCTTATAGTCCACAACTACACTGTACTGCTCAATCCAATCCATGCCTAATATCACATTATAATTCTGCAACTGCATGGCATATAGATGGGTTGGCAAACTTTGGTTCTCAAACTGCACTAATACCTCCTCAACACGGTACGAGGTAACCACAAAGTCATCAGTCAGCAACTCCACAACAAGGTAACAAGATGCTCTTGTGTCTGCCTCCTCAACTGTATCTAAAAAGTCCTTAGATATAAAAGAGTGGGAAGCATTAGAATCAAGCAATACCATAGATGCACAACCAAGAGCATTCATGGTACGTTCCGCAAGGTGGGCTGCCTTTGTCTTAGCTCTGGTCAGGTTCATGACACGACCCCTAGACCTCTGTATCCCCGAACTAGAAGCCTGTTGTTGCACCTACGTCTGTTGCTAAGCACAGAACTGTGACTGTTGTTGTGGAAAGTCCTGTGGTGATAACGGACAGTCCCGCACCATGTGACCCTATTGGTCACACTAGTAGCACCTCCCAGGAAAAGGATGTTGACCTTGTTGCATAGAATGGGCACTTAATTGCTGAACACTATCTGTAGAAACCTGCCTCTACTTCGACTATCTCCTGTCGCCTCTCCGGAACCTCCTACTATACCTCGACCTCGAAGACGTCCCTGGTGAAGATGACACACTCTAGGTTAGGGTCCTTTGGGGCTATTGAAAAGTGCAATGCTGAGGCTGCCTTGACTGAGAAGGACCTATATGAGCCTGAACAACTATGACCTACTCCCGAGTTAGCAAAGAGACTGCCTTTAAAGTTGTCGCAGTCTAATAGGCCACGTCCAAGTCAACGACATGTCCCACTATTAGAACCTACCTAAGTTCAATCCTCAAACCTCTAACAAATTGGTATGTCCTCTCAGTCTCATCTTCCATAATCTGTGGGGCATAACACCCTAGCTCCACAAATCTATCTCGTTAATACACAAAAATAAACTAGCCCTGGGTCATCTCCAAAAATTGGTACAACTGCTCTGTCCTGACGTAAGTTGGGTGGTAAGCCATCTCAAAAGCAACTACAAACTCATTCTAAGAGATCTACCTGTGTGACGGCCCTCAGTATACCGGTACGGTCATATCGAGGGCCGTCACAGAGATTGGTATCAGAGCGACCGGTTGAGATTACACATGAATATAACTAAGTCATCATCCCCATTGCATGCTAAGTATGTCCACATGTGTAGAAAACACTAATAAGAAGTGAAAAAAAAATAGATAAGAAAATGGTTAGAAAACTTAGTAACCTAGCTCTAATTAGTGGCTGAAATTTTATTACAGCCATGGCTTCCCGTGGACGACGTGGAGGTGCGCCAGCTCGCGACGACGAGCAGAGGCGTGAGGAGCGGGCGGAGCAGCAGGCCCCGGCCCCACAGGGTCCTGTGCTTCCCCCACCACCGCCAGTGGATTATGGGGTGTTCATGCAAGGTCTGGTGCAAGCCATGCAGACCCAGGCACACACTCAGGCAGCACTCCAGGCCCAGTTGGAGGCCCAGGTAAAATAATAAAACAACTAAGTAGTCTGCTATTTGAATTGTATGATATTGTGTTTATTGTATATTGCTTGTTGTTTAATGTAGCAGGCTCAGGCCCCAGCTCAGGACCATGGTGGACTTCCATCATGGAGCGGTTCAAGAGGATGACCCCACCCTCTTTTAAGGGGGAGAGTGATCCGCTAATAGCAGAAAGCTGGATGAGGGAGATCGAGAAAATCTTCCGAGCTATCAGGTGTCCTGACGAGGACAGGGTGACCTTAGCCACCTACATGCTACAGGTATGCTTTCGTTTATGCTTGAATGTTGGTTGTTATTTGTTAGTTAGAGCTTATGAAGGTGTGTTGCAGGAGAGAGCTGATGTATGGTGGTCCTCCCTACTGCGTACGCGCTTCGAGGACGGAGCAGTAGATGTGGCGTGGGACGCGTTCGTGAGGCTCTTCCGAGCCAAGTTCGTCCCAGAGCACATCCAGGACAAGATGGAGCAAGAATTCCTTTCCCTGACGCAAGGATCGATGACCGTCCTGGAATACGAGGCAAGGTTTTCTGAACTCTCTAAATATGCACCGCACATAGTAGAGGATGAGCGCAGGAAGACCAAGAAATTCGTGATGGGTCTCAAACCATCCCTGAGGACGAGGCTCGTGGCGTTCGACCACCGCACGCTAGACGAGGCCCTCAGCGCAGCCTGCAGACAGGAGGGAGAGATGGAGCAGTATCTAGAGAGAAGAAGGCTCGCAGAAGAGGCCGGCAGCGACTTTCCAGCGGCAAGACAAGAGGAAGACGGTGTACCAGACACCGCAGAAACAAGTGGCAGTCAGCAACTATCAGGTACCCTCTGTACGTTCCCCCGGTGCGAAGAAGGAGTGTCCCCATTGTGGGAAGACCCATGGAGGTTCGGAGTGTTGGTTAATAGCGGGTAGATGCCTAAAGTGTGGGAGCAGCGACCACAAGATCAAGGATTGCCCGAGGCTTCAGCAGGAAGCTCAGCGAGGAGCGCCAGTACCAGCAGTAGCGGCAGCCGCGCCAGCTACAGGACGACCAGGAAGGCCTCGAGCCCCAGCTCGAGTGTTTGCTTTAGCTCGTGAGGACGCCGAGCAGGCGGAGCATGTCACCGAAGGTACAGTTTTACTTTTCGGTGTGCACGCTCGGGTTTTGTTTGATACGGGTGCTACTCACTCGTTCATTTCCGAGCGGTTCGCTAGGCAGTTAGCCCTAGAGTCAGGCATAGAGTCTGAGGAGTTAGAGGTCCCTTTGTCTGTGCACACCCCTGCGGGCACGGTATCGACTAGGAAGTGCATTCCGTCGTTACCTGTGTGCATTGAGGATAGATTCCTAGATGGGTGTTTCTTCTTGCTAAAGATGAAGGACTATGATTGTATCTTTGGTCTGGATTGGCTAGAGGAGCACTATGCGTTAGTGGATTGTCGTAGGAAGAAGATTGTTTTCCGCATTCCTGGTGAGGATGAGTTCTCTCATCCCTTGCCAAAGAACTTAGCGGGGAAGTTAGTCATCTCTGCCATGAAGGCGATGCGTATGGTGAACAAGGGTTGTGACGCATTTCTTGCCAGCGTTATGCTAGTACCCGATGCTGGTTCGTCACTGACTCTTGCAGAGATCGATGTGGTGCAGGACTTTCCAGATGTCTTTCCCGATGACTTGTCTGGATTGCCACCGGATAGGGAGATAGAGTTCACTATAGAGTTGCTTCCAGGCACCTCTCCTATCTCGAAGGCCCCATATCGGATGGCCCCTGCAGAATTAGCCGAGTTGAGGAAGCAATTGCAGGAATTGCTCGATAAGGGATTTATTCGCCCCAGTGTTTCCCCTTGGGGCGCACCTGTATTATTCGTCAAGAAGAAAGACGGGTCACTTCGGTTGTGCATCGATTATAGGAAGCTAAACCAGGTGACTGTGAAGAACAGGTATCCCTTACCTCGGATTGATGATCTGTTTGACCAGTTGCGAGAGGCATCAGTCTTTTCCAAGATTGACTTGCGATCTGGTTATCATCAGTTGAAGATTAAGAGTGAGGATGTGTCCAAGACGGCATTTAGAACCCGTTATGGACATTATGAGTTTTTGGTTCTTCCCTTCGGATTGACCAACGCCCCTGCAGCGTTCATGGATCTCATGAACCGGGTGTTCAGTCCGTATTTAGATAGTTTGTTGTTGTGTTTATTGATGACGTGTTGGTCTATTCTCCGGATGAGGCCACACATCGTCAGCATTTGAGGTTAGTGTTAGAGGTTCTCCGTGAGCACAAACTGTATGCAAAGTACAGCAAGTGCGAGTTCTGGTTGCGCGAGGTTCACTTTCTCGGGCATGTTATCTCCGGCGCTGGTGTAGCTGTTGATCCAGCAAAGATCCAGGCAGTTATGGATTGGGATGTTCCCAAGACTCCTTCGGAGATTCGTAGTTTCCTTGGGTTAGCTGGTTACTATCGGCGATTCATTGAGGGTTTCTCATCCATCGCCGCCCCTATGACAAAGCTGACCAGAAAGGGTGAGAAGTTTGTATGGTCTGAGGCATGTGAGCGCAGCTTTCAGCTATTGAAGGCTAAGCTTACTTCTGCTCCGGTATTGGTATTGCCCAGTGGTCTAGAAGGCTTTGCCATTTATACGGATGCATCTCGGATTGGTTTAGGCTGTGTGCTCATGCAGCAAGAGAGGGTAGTAGCTTATGCTTCTCGTCAGTTGAAGGAGCATGAGAGGAACTATCCGACTCATGATTTAGAGCTAGCAGCTGTGGTTCATGCACTAAAGATCTGGAGGCACTATCTTTATGGTGTCAGATTTGAGGTGTTTACCGACCACAAGAGCTTGAGGTATCTTTTCTCCCAAAAGGAATTAAACCTGAGGCAGAGAAGATGGATTGAGTTCTTGAAGGACTATGACTTCGACCTTCAGTATCATCCTGGAAAGGCGAACGTCGTAGCGGATGCTCTTAGTAGGAAGAGGTCTTCGCTCCAGCAGGATTGGAAGATGTTGGAGGATGCAGCGTGCTCTATGACCGAGTTAGAGCCATCGTTGTGTCAGGCTTTTGTAGCTCAGCTATCCCTTAGATCCTCAGTCTTGGATGAGGTGATTGAGCAGCAGAAAGCCGATCCTAGATTGTTAGAGTTAGTGGGTAAGGCGGGCATTGCTCGTGATGAGGACGGTGTGATTAGATTTCAGCACCGCGTTTGTGTCCCCGATGTAGTAGATGTCGTGAGCATGTGTTAGCGGAGGCTCATAGATCGCGATTCTCTATTCATCCGGGTAACACTAAGATGTATCAAGACCTGAAGAGATCATTTTGGTGGTCCGGCATGAAGAAGGATGTTGCGGATTATGTGTCTAGATGTCTAGTATGTCAGCAGGTGAAAGCCGAGCGGCAGCGACCATCCGGCCTTATGCAGAGGATGGATATCCCCGTATGGAAGTGGGAAGCTGTCACTATGGATTTCGTATCGGGTTTGCCTCGATCTAGAAGGGGCAATGACTCGATTTGGGTAGTTGTAGATAGATTCTCGAAGACTGCTCATTTCTTACCTATGAAGAAGAAGCAGTCAGTAGAGAGCTTAGCTAGATTGTATGTTAGCGGTATCGTTAGATTGCATGGTGTGCCGAAGTCGATCATTTCGGATCGAGATCCGAGATTCACTTCGAGATTGTGGAAGGGTCTTCAGGATGCGTTAGGTTCGGAGCTTAAGCTCAGTTCGGCGTTTCATCCCCAGACCGATGGACAGTCCGAGAGGACTATCCAGACGCTCGAGGATATGTTGAGAGCGTGTGTTCTGGATTGGAAGGATGATTGGGAGCGTCATTTACCTCTTGTGGAGTTCGCATACAACAACAGCTTTCATGCTAGTATTGGAATGGCTCCATTCGAGGCGTTGTATGGTAGGCCCTGCAGATCTCCTTTATGTTGGGAGGAGACTGGTGATAGGCAGTTGATCGGACCGGAGTTGGTTCAGGAAACTTCGGATAAGATTCAGCTTATCAGGAAAAGGCTTGTTGCGGCACAGGATAGGCAGAAGAGTTATGCCGACAACAGGAGAAAGGATTTGGAGTTCGAGGTTGGCGATCATGTCTTCTTGAAGATATCGCCTACTCGTGGAGTTGTCAGATTTGGCAGGCATAGCAAGCTAAGCCCTAGGTTCATTGGCCCATATGAGATTCTCAGACGTTTGGGCAACGTGGCGTACGAGCTAGCTTTACCCCCAGCTTTGGCTAGCGTTCACCCGGTATTCCACGTATCTATGCTCAGGAAGTATGTCCGAGATCCGTCTCATGTGATTAGTCATGAGCCAGTGGAGATCCAGCCAGATCTTTCGTATGTCGAGCAGCCAGTAGCCATTCTTGACCGGAAGGTTCAGCATCTCCGGAACAAGAGTATCGCGTCGGTGAAAGTTCTATGGCGGAACTTCTCGCGTGAGGAGGCTACGTGGGAGCTTGAGGATGCGATGAAGAAGAAGTATCCCCTTTTGTTTGAGTAGTGTCGTTCTAACTTCGAGGACGAAGTTTCTTTAAGGGGGAGAGGGTGTAAGACCCTCGAATTTCCGTCGTATTTTTCGTATTTATGTGTGTATATTGTGTTGAGTATGTATGTACGTATTTACGTGGATATTAAAATAGTATAAATACGTGTGCATGTGTTTATATTAACATAAATAATGTATGTATTGCATGATGATAGTGTGAATATAATACCATGTACATATTGCATGTATAGAAGCTTGGTATGCATGGTTTTCTGCATAAATTAGGGTTCTGGCCGAAGGCCCTATTGGCGTCAATCCCCAGGCCGTTGAGGTGGTGTTAGCGTCCAGACCTGGACGCCAACCCTAGCTCCGGCGTCCAGCGATCTGGACGTCGACTTCTCTGGCCTGCATGCGCAGCAGAGCTGCTATCTTCTGAAGCAAGGCATGGCAACCATTGGGGGGATGTCCCCCAACGGCTCTGAACATGTCTAATCGGTATGGTGAGTGGGTGAGGGGTTCTCCTACATCCTGAACCCGAATTGGCCTCTCCCCACTTCTCACTTTCACCCTTGCAAGAGGAGAAAAGAGGAGAGAAAACCCTAGAGCTTTCTGTGAGAAAACCCCATTTGAACCCCCAAATCCGACCCCTTGGAGGTTCATTTGGAGATCTTCTGCAACAAGGAGGAAGCTGAAGCATAAGGGAAGGCCTCCCCATCATCCCCTCGGCGTGGAGATCAACCAGAAGCCCGGAGGAAGGCGATCTTGGAGGTGCTTCTGCAACTTCTTGGGACTGCCCAAGGAGGTCTTCACCAAGCCCTAAATCCCTAGAAGAATTTTTGAAAGGCAAGTGACCTATCTATGGTATCCCCGTATGAGTCTAGGAGGTTTTTATAATTTTTATGGAATTTCCCTCGAGTCCTAGACCCTCCATTTCACCCAAATTTCAGAGCTCGGGTCTGTGTTTCTGCACAGACCTGAGTAAACGGCAAGGTCCCTGGACGCCCAGTTCCTCCTTGGCGTCCATCGACCCTGCCGCTGACTCTGAGTCAGCGGCCAGAGACCGCCGTCTAGTTCTTCAGGACAGAACAGTGAGCTGTTCTGTCCCTTCTATACGTTAATTTCGTTATGATTTTCGTGATGAGGATATATGGTATTTCTATAAGCTATGTATATTGTGCATTGTGGTTGTGGATTGAATGTGGTGTGATGGTGAATGTGGGGCAATAATGTCTTGTAGACTTGTGAGCATAACTTGTGGAAAAATTTTGCGAATCAATGTTCCATGATTAGGATTAGTTGAATATCTTGTTTTCAGTCTATTCATGAAGATTTGTGGGGCATGTATGTAGATTCTGAAATTTTGAAATTATGCATGCTTGTGGAATCGTAAATAAAGTTCGGTTCGGTAAAGTTAAAAACATGCAAAAGCGGTTGTGGTAATTGATTTATAGATGTATGAATTAGGATGAAGTTGTATTCTGAAATCATGCATTAGTATTTTCTGTGCAAAACAGTAAGTGGATGAATTTCAAATGTGTTAGACCCATGTTAGCTTAAATTGTGAATAATATGCTAATTAGGTATTTGATTTTCTGTAAATCCTATTTAGCTCAGAAAAATCTGAAAAATTGAGGGTATGATTTTGAACCTGAAAACAGCATGTGGTTAAAATTTCAGGTTATTTGGAACAGTAAATAAAAAGTTATGTGTTTTCATGTGAATTGTGAATAATTCGTACATATGATCGTAATGTGATTTTATTTTGTTTAAAACAGCATGATTGGTGTGTTTACTATGTGTTGAAACTTGAAAACTCTGTAGTACCATGTTAGGAAAACAGAGGTGTTCATGTGAGTAAGAAAGTGTGAATGAAATGAAGAGTGCCAAGTGTAAAACCATGTGTAAAACGTTAAATGTGTAAAAGTGTAAACTGTGCCAATGTGATACTGCTTCCGAGAAGGCAGTGGAGCTGTATCAGGGAAAAGTCCCCCTGAGAAAGTTCATTGTGTTAAGTGACCCTAAGGGCATTAGGGGGAAATCCTGGAGGTGGACAAGTACCACTGGTTAGGGTGGAGACTTGTTCTCCCGGTCTGCGCAGTCCAAGAGTCACCATTGCATTGCCTAGATGGTGCCTATGTGTTATGTGATGTGAATGTGTCCTTTGGTGGTTTGGACTATGTGTCACGGCACTAAAATATGTGTAAAGTGTAATGTGTAAAGTGTATGTGACCATGTGTAAATGTGTAAGTGACATGTGAATGTGTATGTGTAAAGTGTAACCATGTGAAAAGAGGAAATTGTGAAAAAGGAAAATGTGAAAATCTAGATGTGCAATGTATTATTGAAACCATGAGAGGCTAAATCTGAAACCATGTGAATTCAGAAAATGCATGTTATCCTTCTTGTGTTTATGTGTGCAAAGTGTTTAGAATCCATGATTAGGAACAATTAATGAGTATGTGTGCAAAGTGGCATGATGGATTGTTCATGTGTTATGTTCTAAGCCACATTGTAGCTTTCATGTGTATGTTTATAGTCTTTGAACCATGTGAAATCAGCAACCTAAAGCATGTGAAAAAGTTATGTAGGTACTTAAGAACATGTGGATTCCATGCTAACTATGTTCCCCGTTCATATATGTAAATTGTCCATGTGGATAACTCTCATGTTTGGTTCTTTATAAGGTTAAAGTTCATAAGTGAATGGATTAGAGACCATGTGATAGGTGAATGTTATATTTTGAAATCTGAAAGCATGCGTTATGTATAAAATTGTAGAACTTTCATGATAGGTTGAAACCTTGAATGGACTAGCATGCTATGTGTTGCTAATTGTATGTGCATGTAGAAACCACTAGGACTTGTACGTGTATATCATGTATAGTGTTACTTGCTGAGTCCCTGGACTCACTCCTTGCTTCGGCGTACAGGTGTAGTTGGTGACACGACACCGTTGGAGGAGACGGTGGAGACGGACTCCGAGCGCGGAGACTAGTTACTTGGAGCTTCTTGTGATTGTGAAATTCGTCGTATGTACTTGAACATTGTATTAGGATTATCATGAAAAGAATGTAATATGTGGACATTTGTATTTCTATTTCAGCAAATTAAATCATGTGAATTTTAGTTCCTTTTGCAAATTGTAAACTGCATGTATGTTTAATGTGGATGATGAATGAATGGAGATAGTTCTCTTTTACTTCGCTACTCTGTTATATATATTCGCGTGTATCTCAGCTGTTTGTATCGTTGGGTAAATGTCCCACTGTGAGGACTCTCGCTATATCGACGTGGGTCGGTATGACCGTACCGGTATAATGAGGGCCGTCACAACCTGAGTGGACGGGACTGGAAAGTAGTCTCCCACTTTGAAGTCCACTATGCAAAGGCCTAACTCTGCAACTGATAATTGGCCATCATGACTCTCTCCTCATCAGCACACTCCATGAAACGAATTATTTACTCTATGGAGTCTAACCATGACCTAGTTGCATCTAGATCTTGTAGTCCCTCAAACTGGGGAGGCTGGAACTGAAGAAACTCCCTCAGCGCTCTGGTGTGACCTCCCGAAGCTAGTAGAGCATCACAATGTTGAATGTAGAACTACACCATCCCCTCAAGGAAATGAGCCCAATCAAGATCTGGAACTGCACGAGGAGGTGGTGGCGGTGCCACACCACTATGCTTGTCATGTGGTCTCAATTGTGCCTACTGTGGCACTGGGGCATCCTGAGACCGCTGTACAACATGCTCCTCCTGAGGAACCTACCTCGTAGCCTTAGCCAACGTCCCACACCTAGGCACCATCGTGAACCTGAACAAGACAACCCACACAATTAATCTAAACACACTACTCTAGTGAATACTAGCTGCCAACTATACTCTTAATGCTTTGAGTGTCCACATTAAATCAATCTCTTACATTCTTTGATGGACTTTCCTCTGATACCAACTGTAACGACTTATGATCTTGGGTATCAGATGCCCTCCAATATGCTTACACCCTGAACTGCCACCCACGAGCCGAAGCTCAGAAGGGTTAAAGGTAAATGTCTAAGGAAGTCATGTAAGAGAACTGAACCATAGAAGGTAAAAACCATTCCACTATAAAAACATATAAATTGTACAATTTAGAGCAAATACAGCAAAAGGAAAGTAGAACAAGATGAACTCAACAAACTAGGCTAGCAGCTAGATAGGACTACTAAAGCCACTCTGCATCTCCACACCTTGAGCTGACAGAGCCTCACTCGAAAGGGGAAGGGAGTAAGCCTTAACTCAAGGCCCAGTAGGGACACTAACCCTATAGGCTAAGATAGTACACAAGTAACAAGTGTAGGAAAGTAAACATTGCTGGGAATTGTGGGGGAGGCATCTAATGCATAATGGAAGTGAGTTTAAAACAAATATGATTCACAAACAAGAACATATCATACCGGGATAATGTCCGGGTGCATGACTCTCATGCAAACTATTCAAGGGTGAAACATTCTCACCTAGGAGAGATCGTAGATCCTCTGATGTGTAGAACCAAGCCTGTCAAAAAGAAGAAGCTCTCGCGAACTCCTCTCTAGAAGTATCCATACGGCGGCGATCAGCGACGACACCTCCTCCACATCATCGTTCTCCTCCTCTTGCACCTCCAAGGTGCACAAGTAGCATCAAGAGAAGTAGCAGCAGTAGGACACAATTGCTTACCTCTCTCTCTCACTCAAGAGAGGGATGGATGAGAAGGGAAGAAGAGAAGAAGGTGGAGGCAAGTGAGAGGGCTCCAAAACCCCCTAGCCCATGGGATTTTTTGGAGCCCCTCTCCTTAAGTAGAGGGCTCTCTCCTCCCACGCATAGGAGGGACGTGGAGGCCATGATGTGTACTTGCAAGTCATACTTGGGCCATACCTAGGTTGATGTCAACATAGTGTTTCATCATGACCTTATTGATGACAACATATTTGATGTTAACCCATGTTGACGACCAAAGGCTTGCCATCAACAACATGTTAATGGTAGTTGATATTACCATCAACTGCATGTTAACGATAGTCGATATTTCCGTCAATCATATGTTAATGACAATCGATATTGCCGTCAACATGACTCCGACTAGCAGCTTAATTCCAGTCAAAGTTGAAGTGCTAATGATTCTGGAACTGTTCCTGATGACAGTTGACACTATCGTTTACCACATTTCAACTGTATGACTATCCGGGTGAGAGAAGCCATATTGAATAACTCTTATCCAATCCTATATTCTCGTCGTGTCATCCACCTTATGCGTGCGACCCTCTAGGCCCAATATCGAGCTGGCCGTGAGTTACACTTGTTAGAATGCCTTTTGACTCAAAACTCTTTCTGACTTGGTAAAGTATTATCTCTATAATAATTCACTCAACTCATCGACTGTAGATGTACGAGGCCACTATGACATACTCCCCAGATGGTATCGAGGTATCAAACCCATTGGACCTTTGTACTGTCAGTTACTGTGTATCTATAGTCCCTCATCCATCTAAAATCCAAAAGACCATATATTAGGCATGGTGCAGTCAGGCCTATATGAAATCCATCTGATTCTTACTCTTATCGGATTCTCCCGGAGAACCTCTTCTTTCTCAACCCAATTGACTCTGGCCAGAGATTTTCTTGAGTAAGAACACACGAGAATTCCTATGAGACCCGGCCCTCTTGGGCCCTTAGCCCTGTTCTCAGGGTCGCGATGAACCCGTTAGTCACGACATTGTCGCGCCAGAGGAGCCGGTCGTGACACACTTTTGGTCACGACACGCCTGACCGTCGCGTTCATGTCGTGACGGGGGTGGGCGTTGCATTCTTGTCGCGGCGTCTGGAGGCATCGCGACTACTTTTCTGACCGTTCTGACCGCTATCCTTTCTGTTAGAACAGCCTTGTCGGGTGTCAGGTGCATACAACGTTGACGCGACCTAGCAAGTCATCGCGTTCTAGTTTCCCAGTCTTCAAGGTTTGACTGCCTTTTGGTGTTGCGCTGGGCTTGGCGGTCGCGACATGGTTGCGACGCCTGGGGGTGTCGTGACATGCTTTCTATCACGTCGGCCCGACCCGTCGCATCTTGGGGGCCATCGGTTCAAAACCGAGGCCGACACCCTTTCCCCCTTCTTCCCTTTCCTTTCTTCTTCTTCCTCCTCTGAGCCCGTTGCTTCTTCGGAAATTCTTAGGTGTTCTTTTCTAGGAGATGACACCTCGTTCGTCTAGGCGGCGTCCGTGTGGTGCAACGAGCAAGGAGGAGGTGGCCATTCCAACGTGACGGCCCCAATGGGTCGGCTCTACTCCTTGAGGTGGTGACCCTTGTCTTCCTCTCGCTCTAGCATGCTCCCCTTCCCCTCTAGATCCTTGTTTCTCCATGATTTTGGGGTTGTGAGGTGTGTGAGATCCATGCTCGCGGTGAGTGAGATTTCCTTCAAGCGTAGATTTCCTTGTGGTGCATGATTTGTGGGGTTTGAGGGTGGTTTTGTATTTACAAGCTTTCCTACATGTTTCCCATGCTCCCCTCCCCCTTGAGATGTGTTTGTATTGGTTTATGGGGCAGTCCTTGGGAGGACTGTACCGGGATGCCCCTCGACTGAGATCGCAACCGGTATAGGCATCGCGATGATGTCACGACCGACGAGGCCGCCGCGACATCATCGCGATGGCCTATGGCGTCGCGACAGCCTGTGGCGTCGCGACAGTGTCGCGACAGCATCAGAGATAGGTAAGTCTTGCAGAGCTCCGTTTCTCATAGAGTCTTCACCATTTCCGGTTCTTTCTCTACCCGTGGCACCAGTGCTAGTTTCCTAGTATGGTCCTACACTAGTCGTTTGCCTGGTGCTCGGCACCTGAGGGCTTGTCCCATGAGAGAGGTTGTTACCGTTTACCTGGGACCCCCATCCTCGTGTGCCTTAGAGGGAGCGTTCGAGGCAACGAGCGTACTCGAGTCATGGACTCTAGAGCAGAGGGGAAAACGGTGGTTAGGACAATGGCGTCGAGTCATTTGCAGAGCTCTCTTGGTTGGTCTGGGACACCGAGGACTGCCGAAGTTCTACCCAGTGTAGACCAGTCAGTCCTTTTTCTCATTGCCTTGCTCTTTGTGGCCCCAGAACCACCTAGAGAGGCCAGACGTGGGACCGTAGTCCGGCCATACTATGGCGGTTACTGTTGTGCTACTTGTGTTCCTGCCGCCACTCTGAGGAGACGTGGAGGTTTGGACTTGGGTCGAGGGTAAGACATCGGTGGACGCTCTTGACCGGTTGACTAGTGGTAGTGGTTTCCATAGCTAGTGTCTCTTGTCCAAGAAGGGTTCACTCTATCTGTATTGCTAGCCGTGTGGTGGTCACGACGTGCAGGTTGTACGGAGTTTCTGACCGCGGTGTCTTTTCTGTACCATTGCTAGTTAGTTAGCTTTGCTTCCGCACTTTACTGTGTAGGTTAGAATATAAAGAAATGCTGTCATTTATGTTCATTATATATAATTTTTCTTGCCTGTTAGAGCCAGTAGGAGATTGGTAGTCCCTACTGAGCTTATGTTGTGAAGCTTATCCCTTCCTTTTTCAGGTGAGACTTCTCAGTAGCGGCCGGGTGCGCGTCGGGCAGAGGAGGCGGGGTGGTAGTCATCGTCCCCATAGCTAGCAGTGGTATCCGCCTTCAGTTGTACTTCACCCTCGGGGTATGCCCCTAAGGGCTATGTCCTTCCCTTTTTTACTTGTACTAGTTGTGTGTGTGTTGGGACTGTACCTAGAGTGATACCCTGTGGTCTCGCTCTTCTTTCTGCTTCCGCGTGTGTGGTCCTAGTTAGTAGTTGACGTTTATTTCCTTTACATATTTTGTTAGACTTGTGTTATAGCCCTTCTGGGTCCCCGGATCCGTGGGCGGCGACCGTGAAAATCGGGTCCTTGGCTGTGGCCGAGGGTCGGGTTTCTTGGGGTCGTTACAATTCCTCTCCTAATACCAAGAGTGTATATCCTTTATTGACACATAATTGCTTATTAATCTTCATGTCATTCACATGCAACAACTTACACACCCAATTCAAACATCACATGTTATTTTTGTGATGGGTATGATCATGTGAATTCCACTTGCTTGTTAAAGAGAAACATGTAAAAATTGAACTTGATGTGGATAAGGAAAGATCTGCTCCCTTCCTGGACTAACATTGCTAGACCCAAAACCATTTGAATATCAAAAAAATCCACTTGAATGTCATGGTTGCAGGTGCCTTGGACACATGATTGCTTTGAAATGGAAGGTGACAAACCAAGGCACCCATGAGCAGTGAGTGTTTTCTTTTTTTATTTTTGGCATTTAAGGTAAGAGTATGACAACTCAATTATTGTATTCACTGTGTATATTTGTTTGATTTTTTATGATAGACTATCTTTTTGCTTTCCTTCTATAGCCTAATGAAAAATTGAAGAATCAAAAACATAAAAATGGTCAAAGAATTTAGGGTCTACTGTAAGTTTATGTTTGCATGTCTATACCTTATGTGCATGCATGTATGGTATATGTAAAACATTGTCCTTGACTCCTTCTATAGCCTAATACTATGTTTTTCCTTTTTTTTTTACTATATTGACTTGAAACTTAGTGTGCATTAATTTAATCACTAAGGGGGAGTGAATACATTAGGTGTGTGCATACATTAATGGGGAGCTAAACAAGTTATGTCTTTAACATGCTTATCAAAATATATTTGAAATTAAGTCCAACACACGAATGCACATGAATCTGGTTAATAGATACCACTTTGATGATAGATGAAAATTTTTCTTAACACTTTTGTGATGATTAAAATCCCCTTACAGTGTAATAACTCGTGAAGAAAAAGTTACCTTTCTCAGGTTGAAAGGAAAAAGAGAAACCAAGGTTCGTAATTAGGTCTCTCCTTTGAAAGAAAAAAAGCAAATTTTGACATCAATCAGTTTCAAAATAAACAAAAAATGAGAAGAGTGTTAGCTACGAAAAATCGAGGGTCTATCATGCATGGGTTGGATTTAGAGTATTCATTAGTGTTAATTAGAATTTCTGTCCATCTTCATGTCTGATGCCTTTTAATCATATACCACCCATCACTTTTCACGGTATTTAATTTTGGGTGTGTCTTGAGAAATTGATTAAATACATGGGCTATGTCATGGCTATCTCTTAGTGCATGCACTCCATCATCCTCCCCGTAATGAGATTTCTATATCCACTTTGTACTTAAGTCAATTGCCTCTCTTATCCCTTTTACCACCAATTTTTTGATGCTGTCAAAAAGGGGGAGAGAATATGTAGATTTTATATTCTGATTGTTAGAGGAGAGTTGTGTACAAAAGAAAAAGGGAGAGTTAGAAGTTTTTTTGAGAGGTGATTGTTTGCTTGACTGCCTGCATGCATGTGTCCAATAAAAAGAACAAAAAAATCATTGGTATCTAAGGTGTGTTTTTTGTGAAAAATCTACAGGTGTTTTATCATCATAAAAAGTGGGAGATTGTTGTACTCTGTAGATTTTGATGATCATAAAACACTAAGTGTCATTCATGTTGATAACATCACAAAGCACCAGTTAGTATTCATGTTGATGAATTAAATATTTGATTTATTTATATTTAATTTGAGTGTCTAATTTGTATGTTAAGTGTGTAGAAAAATAGGCTAAAGTCACATTTTTAAGTTTACTTTTCAAAGGCCAACGCTTGGATCGGACAAAGTTGAAGATTGAATGTAAAACTGACAGTCGGTCGACCGAACTCTAATTATTGGTTGACCGAATGTCCTAGTGAGCTTCGTCTAGAACCCCAGTGAAAAATGGTTGACCAAATTCCAAAGAATGGTAGACCGAAATGGTGATACCACGAGGAATTCCAATCAATTACCGAAGAAAGCAATCAATTACTTAAGATCAATCGATGATTGAAGAGCCATCTGATTAGAGAATGAAGCTTTCGATTAATGAACAAATTGTTTTGATTGGTGAAGAACCAATCAATAAGTGAAGAAGCTTTTGATTACTGTGTTCGACTAGAGAATGGTTGACAAAATTTCAACAAATGGTCGACCGAACTGAAGAAGCACCTTCGACTTCCACTCTATTATTCGACTTGTAGAACGGTCGACTGATTTCGATGACGCAGTTGCCTAATCTAGATGGATTCTTTCCTTTAGTAGGATTCCGACCAAAGATCTATCCAAGATTTTTTCTCTTTATATGTTCAGAAAAAAATACAAGTAGTTTTTAAGCCCTAAGGGAGATCCTCAATCGTGCAAGAAAGTTCTATCCCTTTGAACTTAGGTTGTTGGGCAATCTTCTGAAGAAGTCTATAGTAGACCGCAAGATCAAGTGTGGAAAACATCTTAGCTGCTATGTGGAGTTGTTGTCAAGTACTAGATGTTATGGTATATCCAAGCAACACCTAGAAGGCTTCGTTGGAGAGTCAAAGTTGTATTCTTCATTGGCACTCAGTTCATAATAGTGACTCTTCATCTCTGGACAGGCGGAATCTATGCACTAGTATTCTCTTCCCTATTCCTCATGTCCCTCAATTTTTGTTCTTAACTAAACTAGAACATTCTGTATGTGTGCTCATTTTGTGAGCACGGGGTTAGGTTTGGATTCTTGTACCTATTAAACAAGAATCATGTGGGTTTGGTGTTGTGTTCGAAAACAACTGCATGGACAGTGGTTTGTAATTACTTGTACCCAGGAAACAAGTTAGTGGAGAAATCCTCAAGGGGGTGTGTGGTAGTGGACGTAGGTGCACATGTAGTGTGTTGGCCAAACCACTGTAAATCTTGCGTGCATATGTGTGGTTTGATTCTTCTCATCTACCTTTGTTCTACACAGTTATGATAGTTAGTTACATTGGTTTCGTCTAAAAGTAATCTCTTTTGGATCTGACGTGAGTTAGTATGACTACACTTGGGATTGAGATGGACATTACAACTAACATGAGTGATAAGTTGGCCATTTGCACTGGCAAGACAAGCTTGCATTGGGACCTGATCCAAAAGTCAAACAGGAGAGGGGCTACTCATGTAGCAGGTTCCTTTTAAACATGCATGACACAATTCATTGGAGCATCTACACTGGGTGTATCACCTTGTGAAAGTGCAATCTATTCTGAGGGGAGAAATGCTAGTTGCCCTCGTGCCCGGGTATAAATGTTGGCTTGGGATGACTGGGTGAAACTTCATTGGGCATGTAAAAAGTAGGCCACACCAATTTTCTCCACTTGTGCGCACAACTTTCCAAGGCAGGCCATAAATGTTGGGTTTAAAAAAAATCTTTTAAACCTATTTTTCACTTTCCCTTCAATCCCCCCAATTCTCATGTATTAAAAGCTACAAAAACAAAGAACCCCTCAACATTCCCCCTCCACCAGTTCTGTTGCCTCTCCTTTGCCTCCGCCTCCATTGCACAACTGCTCCCCCACTACAATAGTAGACCCACAAGCCTCCCATCCTTGCCTGTGATTCCCCTCCATTGTTGCTACTGCTTGAGCCTCTACAATAGCAAGAAGCAGATCCACACACTTGCAGTGCCGACAAAGATGCCTTGGGGCACCTCATGCATGCCCATTGCTGGTGTGCTGTACTACCCCCCTACAATAGCTGTTGTGGTAGTTCTAGTCGCAATGGCAGCGCAGTGCCCACAGGGGCTGTTGTGCGCACTTTAGCTACGACCTCGAGAGCTACTGGCAGAACTTTGATGATGACGATGTGGTCTTCATCGTCCTCTAGCTCTCCTCCACGTCTGCACGTCTCCTGATCTTGTCCCTGCTCCCCTCTTTATTCTTACACATGACATCCTGAACTTTTTGATGATGATTGTAAGATATTAAGAATCTATTTTGTGATTAAAATTTTTAGCATTTGGAAAGAAAAACATAATATTTTCTCTATTGTTTAGTTATTATGGTTCAATGCTTCCATGTTTATTGTGCTTATTATGTAAAAAAAAAAAAGGGTTGCACTATTTAGTTTTAAAAGAAAATTAATCCATTTGTTACAGTTATAGAGCTATTTGTCACCAAAATGGGGCTATTTGTCACTACAAATAAGCTATTTTTCACTGATATAGTAAGGTTGCAATGTTTGGTTTCAAAAGAAAAAGAAGTTCCAGTCAAAGAACTTATTTGTCATAGTTCTAGAGCTCTTTGTCACCAAAACTAGGCTATTTGTCACTACAGACAAGATATTTGTCACCCATATAGTGTGGCTTTGCCGTTTCGTTTTAAATAAAAAAAGAAGTTTCAATCATAAAATCTATTGTCACAATTAAAGAGCTATTTCGCATCAGAATTTGACTATTTGTGACTGCTAACGCATGCTATTTGTCAGTAGTATAGTAAGGCTGCATTCATAAACCTATTTGTCACCTTCGGAGACCTATTTGCCACTATTATGTAACTATTTATCACCCATGGTTTAAGCTTCGCTTTTCATTTAAAATGGAATAGCAAGGCCAAACTGTACTTTGTATAAATATACAATGGCAATGACAAATAGCTTTGTAATAGTGACAAATAGGTGTTTATGACTAAAACTTAATTTTATTTTAGAACCAAATAATGTGGCTTTAATGTACTGGTGACATTTGGAACATGTATGCAGGAGAACTAAATTTCATGTTAATCCTCAGATTTTGATGATGACAAAAGTATTCAATCTTTTAATGATAAATGAACTTAAATCCAAGAACTGAATAATTAATTTCATAAACAAATCATACCTTAAGGATAGGTAAACTCAATTTCATTTCATAACATGAAGAACTCACCCCTTATCTTAGTCATATAATTAGAGAGAGTCGAGATACACTAAATTCACTGTGTTTATTTTGATTGCATGGGGAAGTATACTTCAACTATATGACGGAAACTTTCTTTTTCTTTTGAAACAAAATAGTAAAGCCACTCTATATTGGTGACAAATATTCCATCTACAGTGACAAATATCTCAGTTTGTGACAAATAGGTTTTTAAGCCCAAACTTCATTTTCATTTAAAACAAAATAGTACGTAAGGCCACACTATAATGAATATCTCTTTTGCGGTGTCAAATAGTCCAATTTCGATGACAAATAGCTCCGTAGCTATGACAAATAAATTTTATGACTAAAATGTATTTTTCATTTAAGATGAATCATTAAGGCCATAGTGTATCGGTGACAAACATCCCATCTACGATGACAAATAGCCCAGTTTCGATGACGACTAGCTATGTAACTGTGAGAAATAAGTACTTTGACCGAAACTTCTTTCTCTTTTGAAACGAAATAGTGCGACCTTACTGTACTAGTGACAAATAGCTATGTAACTGTGACAAATAGGTACTTTGACCGAAATAGTGCGATCTACCAATGACAAATAGCCTATTTGCGATAACAAGTAGCCACAGTCTAGTGATTAATAGCTCTATAACTGTGAAAAATAGTTTTTTTTTCTTTTAAAACCAAATAGGCGAGATCTATTTTCCATTTTTTTTTACATAATAAGCTCAACAAACCAGAAGCGATCCTCCTACAACACAAATTATCAAACCTCCTAACACCACCACAAAAGAAAACATGGATCATAAACTGAGACTAGTCTGTATGCCTAAAATGACCTATAATGATATCATATGTAAACAAGAAGAATTGGATAGGAGCAGGCATTGAGAGACTATCACTCCCTTTTTTTAAGAACTTCTTCTTCTTTCTCAATGGTTCCCCATAGCTAGTTGCAGTAGTAGCCTTCCCTTGTTGAGCTAGTCACCGCCCAAGGTGAGGTGAATAGAACACCCCAACGGAGAGAGCTTGAATGCAAAGGGGAGGGGGGACTAGATCAGGCAATGGGAAGGCATGGAATGGACGAGACCGGGGGGGGGGGGGGGTGACGACAAAGATAACGCCACCGTCATTGAAGTTTTGTGAGTAGCTCTTAGGATCGTAGCCGAAGAGGGTGTGGCGGCCCTCGCGGGCATTGTGTCACCACTACGATCGGAATCACAGTAGTTAGAAGGGAGCACCACGATGCGCCAATAGTGGGCATGCACGAGGGGCTCCGAGACGTCTTTGTCGATGGTGGCTGCATGGTGTGGATCTACTTCTTGCCATCGCAAAGACCCAAGCTGAGCAACTAATGGTGGCTGGCAAGGATGAGAGGCTTATGGGTGCTATTGTTGCGGGGGAGCAGACAGTGTAGTGGAGGTGGAGGCAGAGCGGGAACAGAATCGGCAAAGGAAGGAAGAGAGAGGTTCTTCATTTTCACGGCCTTTAATACATGAGAATTGGAGGGTTTGACGAGAAAGTGAAAAATAGATTTAAAGACTTTTTTGAAACCCAATATTTATGGCTTGCTTTGAAAAGCTGTGCGCATAAGTGGGGAAATTGATGTGACCTACTTTTTATGTGACCAAATAAAATTTCACTCGATCATCCCAACCTAACATTTATACCCGGACACGAGGCTAACTAGTATTTCCGTTGCACTCGCTTAAGCGTTGCAAGTATTCCTCATAGACTTGTTTATAGTGCCCAGGAGCCGTTAGCACACGCTCATATCCCTGACATGGGTTTTGTTATTACTCTATGGTTGCTAGACGAAAAAAATAATTATCTTAGATTATTTTAACCCTTATAGACAAATCAAGTTAATATCTCGACTTTTTTCTAAAGTGTACCTGAATAGCACAGCTGATCCAAGTTTGTATTGTGGAAACTGGACGCCAAACGGGGACGCCGTTCCGACTCGACCACTCGCAACAATCGCTAAAGATGGAAAACTGTAGCAGAAAAGTGCGTGGTTCCATTTCGTGTGTCCGAAAACGCGTGCAGCAACCATTTTCGTTCACAATATATGTTTTTAAACTCGTACTTGACCTCGGGGGATGATAAGCACCCTCTGGCCACAATTCGATCACAAGGTCATGCGAAACGCCACGAAATCTTTTAGTCCACACAATTTGTTTACTTTGCAGTGGAGCCATACATTTGCACGAACGTTAGTACTCATAAAAGCTTATCGCCCACGTACCCACCTACTCAAACAAGCGGCGCCTCTTACCCAACGACAGATTGCCCCTGCAGCTTGATGCTGCGCGTAATCCTTCCAAATCCCCGCCCATGGCTGAGCCCAAAGATTACGCCATCACCTCAGCCCCTTCTCCGTATTGATGGTATTGCCGTCAGATGCTGCTCGACTGGCGGCGAGTACTCCGGCCAAACTGCACAGAACGCCTCGGCTCATCATGATGAGCAGGCGGCCGGTAGGATAGGGCGGCGGGTGCTGAACCCAGAGGGGAGGTGCAAGCTGGACACTTCGCCGGACCGGGACTTCTATTCCTTGCCGCGGTTCGTGAAGCACGTGGACGAGGGTTTCCTGGCGGAGCTGACGGAGCTTTACAGGGAGAGGCTACCGGCGGGAGGGGAGGTGCTGGACCTGATGAGCTCGTGGGTGAGCCACCTGCCGGAGGAGGTGGAGTACGGGCGGGTGGTTGGTCACGGCCTAAATGCCCAGGAGCTGGCCAGGAACCCCAGGCTAGACTACTTCTTCGTCAAGGACCTCAACAGGGAGCAGCAGCTGCAGCTGGAGAGCCGCTCCCTCGACGCCGTAGTGTGCGCGGTGAGCGTGCAGTACCTCCAGTGGCCGGAAAAGGTGAGTCCTGGTCTTTCTGTTTGTACCCCAAGCCAACCCACTCCAACCCTCGCCATAGGATCTACTTATAGTGATATGTGATGACAAATGGTCTTTTTGTTGGATTTCTCCGCATTAATTTCCAAAACTTGCACCCCCTCTGATCTGATGCTCTCTACATCCGCCTAGATTAACTAACATGCGACTGTTGATCTTGATGAGACTATTTAGACTTGTGATATTCTGTTGGTGAGAGAAACTAGCCAATCCCTGTCTCGCTCTCCAGTTTCCTTAATTTCAAGGAAGCGTGGGAGACGTAAAGCAAATTTCTTACAACGAAACTAGGGGCTACGCGGATGAAGATCGATATCATGCATAAAGATGTTGGTAATTAAGCATTATACTTATTTGTTGTAATCACCAATACGACATTCATGATGACTACATGAGTAGGTAATCGAATTTCGTGATGACAAATTAAAAGAATGATTATAATTTTACTATATATCCATGACATAATGTTCCATGTGTTAGGAATGAACAAGGCTTAAACTTGAAGAGCAAATTATAAGGATTATTTTACTTGTTACTTTGTGAAATATTTTGTTTTCATATTGAATGGCCATTTCATAAAATTTACAAATTTTCAAAAAGCCTTAAAACGTTTGACAAAGAGAACTTGCCTGTGAAATTGATATATATATATATATATATATATATATATATATAGGAAAAGTATCAAGATGTCATGCATTTTAGACGAGAACTAAATTCTCTAAACTGCCATCAGTAAGTATCTCACTGAATTGTTAAATCAAGTTCAAACAGAGAGAAAAATGATTAACAAACAAGAAAATATGTGTTCTCTGATGCCATTAATATAAGTAAATTGAGATTCTTGAAACCCAGCAAAATTGAAATTTCTGATAATGATTTCCTTGTCATCTGACGTTGTTATTTGGTTTAATTAAAAAAAGTAAAGGAATAGATCGCTCCCATATCTTGTCTGGGGACATTGGATTTCCAAAGCCAATATTTGTTAGAGTTTGACACATATATTCATCACAAAGTGTGTAAGTGCTCAACCTCTAGTATTATCCACACAAGCAGTTATGGGTTTGGCTCATAAGATTTGAATTCCACTCTGAGTAAGTGGCAAAGGGGAAGCCCTGGCCAAGCATAGGACCCCCCCCCCTCCAGGAGGGCTTCTTACACGGAGCTTGCACAACTACAAGAATGTATAATTCCATATGTCACTTGATGAATAAGAATATCTAGAAAATGGTTCAATCATATCAAACTTGATTCATTTCTATATACATTTTGTTTTGTTCTCCCACTTACATTGTAGTACTTAACCACCTAAATGCTTTATCACATTAACATTCTGTGAAGCTTAAATACATTTTGCATTAAAGACCTATAGATTGGTCTACTATATTATCCATGAAAGGTACTCTTTCCACCATTACATCATCTTTACTGACAATTGCAAAAATTAGGTGGAAATATTGCAATTTGTTCTTAGACTTCTGATGTTGTACATGGTTCCGTGCGTTAATTATTGTCAATAAATAAGGGGATAGGCTATGAGAAGCTAAGGACAAGGTGATGAATTGCATTAGAAATTTCATACATCTTTTGTTAGTCTCTAAGAAAACAAATTAGATGTTGTTAAATAAATATGAAGCCTCTAGGTTACTTGTACTCATGAGGCCTTCTCTCCTAGTCATCTATCTAATAATAGACAAAATAATCCATAATTGAAAATTATGTTAAGAGATTTAATTATTAATATATATATATATATTATCTTCTTAAGATCTTTTTTCTTCTTAAGATTGATAAATGCCCTTGTAGCTAGAGACACGGACATGTCTTTTTTTTTATTTAAGTGATCCATACTTTGTGCCGGCTTCCAGGGAGAGAGCCTATGAGTTACTTAGATAACAAAGCTATTGAAATCATTAATGTCAATGTTGGTCATTGTGTTAGGACTTCATGTATTACTACAAGGAGAACTGTTTATTACAAAGCACATCTTCCAATAAAATTAATGTAATTAATTTAAAGAAAGCAATTTTATTGACTGAAAAAGGGAACAAGTAAGATAAATAGAAGGGTCTTAATTGTCGGACCCTCTCAACTATATGTTTAGATTGCTTTCTTACAATTCATATCAGTTTTATTCGAAGATATGTCTTGAAATAAATGTTTCTCTTCCTAGAAGTTGCGAGAGAGAATTGCTATTTTACTTTCTTCAACATATTTATGCTTGCTCTAATAACCCCTAATTCATTCCCTTTAGGTATTTGCTGAGGTGCTAAGGGTGCTCAAGCCTGGTGGCGTCTTCATTTTGAGCTTCAGTGACAGGATGTTTTATCAAAAAGCAATAGCTGCTTGGCGAGATAGCACAACATATGGTCGAGTTCAATTGGCAGTTCAATACTTTCAGTGCATAGAAGGGTTTACACAACCTGAAGTGATTAGAAGGTCCCCCCAACACCATAACAAATCAATCTTGAACACCGTCATGAGCTTATTGGGTCTTTCTAGATCGGATCCCTTTTATGCAATTGTTGCCTATAGAAACTTCAAGCAAGCCAATTTAAAACTTTAAACAAAGATGTATTGAACAAAATTAGTGATTTAATTAAGCTATCAAAACTTTAAATTGCTCATGAAAGAAAATAGTAACTCAGCACTATATGAGCTGCTTTCCATATGAGTTTTAGTTCATCTAGTTATTGTTGGAGATGTGTACCTGATGCGGAAGTCATCCCACGTGCGAGGAGAAAAGACGACGCCGGATGACCTGCAATGTGCACAGACGTCGGGAAGGGAGACGATAACCCGAACGATCTCCCTCTGGTTTCCTCTCTCTATCTGTCTATAGTCTGTGTGACCTGATGGGGAGTCTCACATATATTTATAGAGAGGAAGGATCAGTCCCAATGGGCCTGAGCAGGATCCCATCCATAACAGGATCTTAATGGACACTTAATGGGTTAAGCCCATGAATTTATTATGTTAACTGGACCTAATGGTGTGTATAGTTGTGCGGCCCAATACAAGTGGACCATTGGGTAAAACCCAACATTCTCCCACTTGGTCCAACTTGTCACAAGTACATCAAATCTTCCTTTGAAAACATACATATATATAGACTGATATAGTTTTAAAATGACTCTTGAAGATTTGATGTCTTGGACTTGCACCTGAAGGGAAAAACACGGTACATGCATGCATGATTAAAACTAAAATCACACACCACTCTAATTAATGGAACCTAAATAGTTCAAATATAGTAAATCAAATGACAGGGGTCATGGCGGTAAATGCATTCAAATCACACACCACTTTTCATGTACCACAATGCCACCAACTCACTACAAATCAACATCAAACCTGAAATTATAGAAAAACTCAAACTTAATGTTTATTTGCTGGTCACCACTTATAAGCATGCATTCTGCCAACATGTATACACAAATAAATGGAATAGACAGAAAATAATAGAAGAATCATGACATTGATGTGATCACAAATAACAACATAATGTCAACTGAAAGTGTTATAACATATCGAGAGAGCTTACAAGACCCATCTGAATCACATGACTACGAAAGACGCTAGCAGGTAGTCCTTTAGTGAGAGGGTCATCAACCATAAGATCTGTCCCAATATGTTCTATACACACTTCATGATTCCTCACTCTGTCTCTAAGAGCAAAATACTTTATATCCAAGGCTCTACCACCCTTAGATGCTTTATTGTTCTTAGAGAAGAAAAATGCAGCGGAATTGTCACAGTAAATCTTGATAGGCCTGGAGATGAAATCTATAAATGGTAGAGCTGTGAGAAAATTTCGCAACTGAATGGCCTGACCACTAGTCTCAAACACAAGCAATAAACTCAACTGACTTATTGGAAGTCACTGTAACACTCTGCTTTTCACTGCACCAGGTAATGGCTCCCCCTGCTAAGAGGAACATATAACCCGACGTGGACTTCCTCGTGTCAAGGCAGCCTCCAAAATCAGCATCAGAATATGCAATGACCTCCAGCTGATCTAACCTTCTATATGTGAGTATATAATCCATTGTGCCTTTCAAATAACGCATGACTTTCTTGGCAGCCTTCAAGTGATCTATGCATGGGTCACTCTGGTATCTACTGAGTATACCAATAGCAAAAGCTATATCTGGACGTGTACAAGTTTGAAGGTACATCAGACTCCCAAAGGCTGAAGCATAAGGAATAGATTCCATTTGCTTCCTTTCTAAGTCATTCTTGGGACACTATAATTTACTAAATTTATCATCTTTAACAATGGGTACTTTATCAGGTGCACAAGATTGCATGTTAAATCTTTCTAAAACCTTTGAGATATAAGCCCTTTGGGAAAGACCTAACGTGCCTGATAGTCTATCCCTGGTGATCTGAATGCCCAACACATATTGAGCTTCACTAAATCTTTCATAAAGAAAAGCCTTTGTTTCATGTAATAAACCAAGATCACTAATGGCAAGCAAGATGTCATCTACATACAAAAGCAAGATAATGAACTTACTCCACTGACCTTTAGGTATAAACATTCATCAATAATGTTTTTCTTAAACCTAGAGGACAGTATGATCTCACTAAATTTAATGAACCATTGGCGGGAGGCTTGCTTCAGTCCATAGATGGATTTCTTTAATTTGCATACCAAGTGTTCTTTTCCTTCAACATGAAACCCATGAGGTTGTTCCATATACACTTCTTTATCTAGGTCCCCGTTAAGAAATGTCATTTCACATCCATTTGGCGCAACTCTAAATCAAAACGAGCCACCAAGGTCATGACTATCCTGAATGAGAGCTTCTTAGAAACAGAAAAGAAGGTCTCATCATAGTTAATACCTTCCCTTTGAGTGAAACCCTTAGCCACCAATCTGGCCTTATATCGCTCAACTTTACCTTTAGAGTCCACTTTAGTTTTGAATACCCATTGCATCCAATAAGTTTGGACCCTTTGGTAAGACGACGAGTTCCCAGACTTGATTTTTAGCCATTGAGTCAAGCTCTTCCTTCATGGATTCAAACCAATAGGTGGATTTTTCACTCTCTATGACTTGTGAAAACGTCACTGGATCATCAATATCACCCCTGTCTAAACCATCTTCCTGTAGGTACACCAAAAACTCATCAGATATGGCAGGTTTTTTGACTCTCTGAGATCGACGTATTGTTGGGCTCCCTGATCCACCTGAGGAGGTGGTAGGTCAACAGGTGCTATATCTACTGGTTGTGGGGCCACTTGAGGCGGACCAACTGTAACTTCTTGTTCCCCAACATGTCATTCTGAGGAATGAACATGGGAACAAAGTTGTCAGTTGCTACAGGTATTTCAGCCTGATCTTGTAACTCCTCAAAAGAAATCTCTCGAGAAGGTCCACTCCCATTGACTCCACCATCCTCAAGAAATCTTGCCTGATGGGAACATGTGAAGGACAATAAAACCTATACCCCTTTGATCTCTCTGGATAACCAAGGAAGAATCCACTGGTTGTTCTGAGATCAAAAGCCTTCTCTTGTGGATTGTATGTTCTGGCCTCAGCTGGACACCCCCATGTGCGCATGTAACTTATTGAAGGTTTCCTACCACACCATAGCTCAAAAGGAGTCTTAGGTGCAGCCTTCGTAGGAACCTTGTTCACTATGTGTGCAGTTGTCTTAATGACCTCCCTCCACAAGGATAAGGGTAAGGTAGAATGATTTAACATTGTCCTGACCATTTCTTTAAGCATTCGATTCTTTCTTTTTGCAACTCCATTCTGATATGGATTGCCAGGGATAGTATATTGTGATATAATACCCTCCTCCTTAAGGAATCTTGCTAATGGTCCGGGCCTTTGTCCCATCTTAGTGTATCTACCATAATATTCACCACCTCTATCAGACCTGACTATTTTGATTACTTTTCCTGATTGTTTCTCCACTTCCTTCTTGAATTCCTTAAAGCCATTGAAAACATCCGCCTTTTCAAGAAGTAAATAGAGATACATGAATCTAGAATAGTCATCTATAAAGGTGGCAAAGTACCTTTCGCCAGACAAACAGGGTAGAAAGGGACCACATATATCAGTATGGATTATTTCAAGCACTTGAGAACTCCTAGTGGCATCTTTATTAGGCGTGTGTGTTTGTTTTCCTTTTATGCAATCCACACGTTTCTAAGTCAGTGAAATCTAGAGTAGGAAGTACTCCTTCTCCCATTAACCTCTTAAGTCTCTTAATGGAGGTATGACCCAATCTCCTATCCACAACATATATGAGTTTTCATTAACTCTACGACGCTTGTTGCCAACACTGAAGTAATGCAGGTATGATGAGATTGTTCATTATATTGCTAAGACACAATTTATATAAACCATCAGATAGAGAACAAGTACCAATGACAATGAATCCTTTATAATTTCAAATGAAGAGTTTCCAAGACTTATACGAAAACCTTCTGAATCAAGTTTTGATACTGAAATCAAATTTCTACTAAAAGATGGTACATAAAAAGTATCTTTCAAATCTAGAACAAATCCTGATCCCAAAATAATCCAATATAATCCCTATACCTTCTTGTGAGTGTGTCTTATTTCCTGAGAAGATGCTTCGCTCACCCTCATCGGAGGCCTTTGGGAAAGAACCTTGCATAGAAGTGGCAATATGCACAATAGAACCTGAGTCATCCACCATGTATCTTTCGGAACATTCACTAATTAGACTCATAACAAACATAAGATGAGAATTATCTTTCTTTTCAAACCATGCCTTCCTTTTCAGATAGTCTTTCTTAACATGTCCAGGTTGTTTGCAAAAGAAGCACTTGTCATTTTTGCCTTTTGACTTGTTCTTCTTCTTTCCCTTCTTCTAGACACCCTTCTTATTTTCTAATCCAGTAGCTTTATGAGAAGTAAACATGACTATATTATTCTTCTCTCCTCTTAACCTCTCCTCCTCTTGAACACACATGGTCATCAATTAATTGACAGACCCACTTTGCTTGATGTGTGTTATAGAAGATCTTGAATGTCTCATATTCATTGGCAGAGAGTTTAAGATGAAATGGACTAGGAAGTATCTGAAATGGTAACCTCCATGGTATTGAGTTGTGCTGCAATATCTCTCATCATCATGATATGTTCCCTAATGCTACCACCACCAGTGTATTTCATTGAGGAAAGCTTAGCTACTAGAGTACTAGCTTTAGCTTTATCTGAACTAACAAATTGTTCCTCAATTGCCTTAAGAAATTCACTGGCTATGGTCTTCTCTGGGATAAATCCCTTAATGCTTTGCCCCACATGTCCCTGAAAAAATAAGAGGCATAAGTGGTTGGACATTTCCCATTTTTCAAAATGAGTCTTTTGTTCATGAGTGCTTACAGCTGTAATAGCAGTAGACTTATCCTCACGTAATGCTAAATCTAAGTCCATGCACCCTAATGCAAACATTACCCTTTGTTTCCATTCAGTAAAATTTGTCTCATTAAGATACCGTACTTGACCAGTGAAAGGGGCAAACAATGGAGAAGAACCTGAAAATAACCAAACGATCACATATAAATGATGATTGAATAACAAGTTTTGAGACAGAGAACTGAAGTAAAACAATTCTAACAACTTAATGAATTACTTTCACTACAAGAAAAAGCGCATATAGAGACCGATTTAGAGACCAAAATATTCGTCCCTATCGGTCCCAAAATAGTGACCGAATAGAGACTGAAAATTTTCAGTCCAAAAAATAGAGACCGAATAGGACCGAATAGGGACTGAAATTATTCGGTCTCTATTTTTGGACCGAATAATTTCGGTCCCTGAGTAGGGACCGAATTGAGACTGCATTTTTAAACCGAATTGAGACGAATTTTTGGTAATGAAATTTAGTTCGAAATTACCATAATTATCATAAAAATATGTTTATACCAAAAAGTGGATATTGAGAATTTTTATGCACGGTTAATGAGTAAATATGATTTATCTACTTTTAGGAAATTTATACTTGATAAATATTTTTTCAGGAAAATTTTAATAAAATAACCATAAACTTGTTTACGTAAGATTTACATGCATCTAAATGTGAACGTGTAAGTAGTGGTAGGTATGTGTAAAATGATATTTGTTATTAGTATATATATATATATATTATTTAATGTGTGTTTGTGTGTGTGTGTTAATAAAAGAAAGATAAATAATGTCTAAAAGATTATTAGGTATACTTACGTGTTTTAGCTAATACTCAGTCTTAGCTAGGCAAGTGTTCTTGTGAATTGAAGGATTCTTATTCTTCTTCTTTGTTTTTTTGACTGTGTTTTGGAAATAGTACTAGTAGTGTCAACACATCTATCCAGTAGTGTTGACCTATCTATCTAGTAGTGTCCATTAACACTATCTATCCAGTAGTGTCCCACTATCTTGCAGTACTAGTGTTGACCTATCCGTACTCATGTGTCCACTATCTATATATCCATAGTACTGTCACCATTATCTATCCATAGTGTTGACCGATTTATCCCTTATAGCGTCAACCTATCCCTTTAGTATCGACCAATACCTTGTAGAGAGTTGACACTTCCTTCAGTGTCAACACTCTCTTCTATTCAGGTTGACAGACTCTTTAATTTTCAAATCAACTTATAACTCATGTCTCCAGTGACTTAATTAGGTCGACACACCCATATTCTAGTCGAATAAAAAGCTCTTTTTTTCTTCAAGAATATTGAGAACAATATGGACCTTTCTCAAATTTTAAATATTAATCTGAATTCTCATCCCTACACACGCAACGAACTCACACTTTAATCGAGTGTTGTTATCTATCGAAATTAGGGCTGTAATGTGTAACACGTTGATTTTGTTTATAAAAAAATACTTGGTCATTTGTGTATAATACATGATGACGTTCCAATTAGTTCGAATATTACGCACACCTCCATTACTAAATAAAGCTCGGTAATAAACACAAGAGGCCCATAAATTAATAACCTAAATAATTAAATTATGTTGATGGAAAAGGATTAAATAGAATTATATTATATTAAGAATATATGGAATTATATATATATATATATATATATCAATTATGGCACAATGATTACGTAAGGTAATCACTTCATCCTCGTAACTTGGGTTACGAAAACTGTATTACGTGTTTAACCCAGGTGATCCTTTCGAAGATTTCATCGCCATTGTTCGTTGCAATCTCGCATGCGGATAAACCCCACTTTAAACCCCGCCAATGATCCTTATCTTATCCTCCCGCACATGCTGCTGCTGCTATGTTTTGCTACTCCTACAACTGCTTTACTGTTACTACTGCTTTACTGCTGCTACTGCTTTGGCTGTTGGTGATGCTATGCTTAGGACTGTTCATTTCTCGTCCAACCCGATAAACCGAACCGTCCGGTTCGGTTCACTAACTAAAGTCGGGTCAATGAACCGAATCAAACCGGTTTATGGTAAATAGTTCGGTTCGATTTTCTTCCTTAAAATTGAGCCGAACCGATTGAACCGAAATAACCCTAAAAGCCCTAATCTGGCCACGCAGCCCTTTTCCTCCCGGTCTCAGTTCGGCCTCTCCTCTTTCCATTTCAGATCTGATTTTATTTTTGTTCTATATATTTGGTGAGCAGCTTTAACTTCAAGTCTTCAAGTAATATTTTTTTAATCTTCATCAATCATAATATTTAATGCTTCAATTGATGTCTGTCTCCACAGCAATTGCTCACCAGACCGAGCCACCATCAGTATCTTTCTGCCCTCACCATAGCACAAGCACAAACTGCACAACGCACACTTGCAGGTTGATATATTTTGTTCCCTTTCATCTTCTATTAATTTATTAAGTCTAAAATTGTATTTATTATTGTAGATTCTCATTCTCATTGTCATATTATTATTAGTAGATGTGTTAACATTATCAATGTTATATTTTACATTTATAGGTTACTTACATTTGAAAGTGTTCATTTTTCAGCTCATCCTCTCATGTATGGTTGACATAGATAGATTTAATAAGTAGATTTTTATGAATGAAATATTCTTTTGATTATGCATATGCTATTGGTGCTCACAAAACATACATATGGAAAACAGGAGGTTAAAATTGTAGGACAATAAAATCTTGTTTGTGAAAGGCCCACTTATTTTCAGGTTAAACCGAACCAAACCGACCAAACTAAATTGTATCGGTTCGGTTTGGTTTGGTTTGAAAAAATTATCTTGGAAGGATTTTAAGAGATCATGGACTAGCAGCTTTGACAGAGGTTCCTGGAATGTAGGACAGGAAGTTCAATTTTGGGGTAGCTGGAGCAAATGGAGAGATGGGTCCTAAGGAGCATTCTTAAGCTGGATCCATGCCGGAGAGATTGGTGGTAGTCCCAGAATGTCACTCATCACTCAGCTAAACTAGTGACAATTTGTTGCTGACTAGGGCTTCCCTATCCTTTTGTCACATGAAAGCCAACAACAAAGGGAGAAAAACAAAAAATGATGCCTCAGTCATAGGCTTGCTTAGCTCCATCCTCATACAAGACAGCATCCTCACCTCTAAACAACTCTGATCTAGTTCATAGAGGCATGCTTAGTACTTCAATAATACTATTAGAGTACCTTTCTGGCATGGTATCACAAGCCTCAATATATGGGAACTATAGAAAAAACTTGATAAGAAGGATCCTAAATGAAATAGAGATACAGGGAGAAGAGAATGAAAATCTGACAAACTTCCTACCCAGTGAAACTAATCACAAGTCAGCATCAAGAATGAAAGCTGGGTACATAAGCGATTCATGTGGTTAAATGTGTCAGGGAAAAAGACTCTAGTAGGTGTGACATGAAAACGTTGGCACAACAAAGAAGATAAAAAGATCCTATAAACATTTTTATTGTATAGAAAATTAGAAATGAGCTTCGACAGAATAGAAGCAAAACAGGTTTCCCATAATATATGTTAAACGTTATTTTGCTTCTCCTGCTCCATGTTTTCCACTTAATATAAAGCAAAATTATTTGACCAGTAAATTCCAAACTTATGAAGGCACTGTCAAGTTCAGGTACTTCAGAAAAATAGGCCCAGAAATTCTTGGGTTTATAACTAGGAAGAGGAGACGGATAATCTACAAGAAGACCTATGTTGACACAAGCTCTTTTTCATCAATTTTCTATAGAAAATATTTGTGGGAATCCTCTCTGTTTGCGTAAAGTTCCTCCATTATTTGATGAATAGCATTACTGAAGTGGGTTGCCTCCATTAAGTCCCTATGTCTGAAACCGTGGATGGCATGCAAGAAAGAAATGATCAGGAGTTTTCCACTGCTTTATCCCAACAAGAACTTCTCTTGTTAAGTCCTGGTGAATGTTTGGACATTTATCAATTTTAGATAGCCGATTATATGCCCACTTACCATTCATATTAATTTTTGCAGGACATCCTTTTTCCACATATGACTCAAGCCACGCAACTCTACATACTCCCTTTAACCTGATAATTCGGTTTGGTTTGGCCTACTGGTATGGAGTAGGGGGCTTGGGGGGGTGTGCAGGGAGGGGGTGTTCGGAGGGGTGTGGGGGGGGGGGGGGGGGGAGGGGCTGTGGGCGCTGTGCAGGCAGAATTAGGTGTGATGACCATTGCAAGTCAAAATTAGCCACCCTGGATCCGGCAGCCTATTCCTTTTTCTGCCATGTGATTGATCTTGGTGATCACCTTCGAGTTTGGAAGAAGTTGGGAGATTTTTAAGCTTGTACTTCTAAATTCTTGTGGTGCTCTGCTGGGTTTTGGATAGCTTCTGTGATCTGTATGTTGTCCCTTACATGTCAAATTCATTCCATTTCAGGAGTGACTGAAATTTTCATTGTGATCCAGGTTTCTCTTTCCATAGTCTCTTAAGCAGATTCAGAAGCAGGATGAACCATGGATTCTGCCTCTTATCAGCAGAGCTACCAAAATCTATCTATGTTCTTCTTCTTTACTTTTATATTTTTACAGAAATGCATGGTTAACTACAATTAGATATCCTATTTTTTATTTTGTTCATACTAAATTCATGAGTTTTAAGCACAGTTTGCAACTCTATTAATGCCATAATTTCGGATAGTTTTAAGCACAGTCTTAAGCACAGTTTGCTACTTATTTTGTTCATTTCTCGCTGTAGCACTGTCGCAATGTAGCTACGGTGCTATCTTTCCTTTCTTTAAATTTTGTATTCACTCTAATTTTTATTAACTAGTTCTAGGAACTAATAATACCTTTCATTAACCATATGTGCAGGGAGGAAGGAGGTTACTACTCAGATTCTATCCAGTTTCTAACTGCCTCAGTAGTATTTTTTTGTACTTAATTTATATATACTAAAATTATCAAAATTCAGCTTCTATAGATCATTTAACTCCTCCTGTAATGTATAAGCTTAGAGATGAAAGACAATTATTTTCATTTGGTGACAGAAAGCCATGAATATGATAACACTTATGCAATTGGGATTTCTAAATCTCAGACAGGTGGGTAGATTTTGAGTCTCTTTCATATGTATTATTCAACATGCATGTAAAAAATAAATAGGCTTCTTGATATCCAACTCACAGATAGTACTTATTCTTTAATAGGATTCTCCAATGTAAAGTTATGACTGCATGCAGGTAATTTTATTAGAATATCAGCATTGGAGATAAAATCTCAATAAACTATCTCCTGTTTTTTTATTTTTTATTTTTTTTATTTATGTGGGTTATTATTGCACTTGTTTATATGCATGCTTTAGTTTTATTTCTTTTTAACACTGCACACACTTCACGAGAGCGTGTTAAGCCCGTGTCAATGAACCTCCCGTTCAAGACTTTGGGATTGATGTGCACGAGTCTTATTTTCAAAGATGAGAACGTGTATATCTAACTCAAAGTCCTGAATTGTCCGTTTTGGACAGTCTGTGAATGTTTGATCGCAGTTAGGTGGTCATTTACTATGTGCTTGTATTATTTGTTGAAAATTTCGGGTGTGTCTACTCACTCCTCTCTGATATACCTTTATTGATTTAGAATATTTTCTTAACCACTTATTAGTAAGTGTTTAAGAAAATATCTTAATCAATAAATATTTTTGGTATAGAGAGGTGTGGGGAGATGCTGCCGAAATTTTCAGCAAATAATACAATCACATAGTAAATGGTCATCTGAGTGCGATCAAATATTCACAGATGGGTAAAAAGTGATAATCTAAATAATAAATCCTTCCTATTCATTTCGGTTGCGTCGAAGGATGTGTGATTTAGAATTTTAAAGTTATTTGTCTATTGATATTGTTTGGGCGTAGGACAGCAATGGCTTCAGACCGTTCATGGATGTATCGCAGAATAGTTGATCATGTGGTGTCCCAGGAGTTTAGGGTCGGAGTTGAGAATTTCGTTCAGTTTGCATTGGGGAATCCAAATGCAGAAGTAGACAGGCAAGGTGGCATCCGATGTCCTTGTATGATTTGTAAAAATTTGAAGTGGAATTCCCCATGGGAAGTTCAACGCCATTTATACAGAAAAGGGTTTGTTGAAGGTTATATGATTGGACATGTCATGGTGAGGACTTCTGGTCGCACGAGCCTAGTAATGTGGAAGGCACAAGTACGTACGTGGATATGGTTGTAGATGCTGCTGGTCCGGCATTCAGTGTACATGTGGATCCTGTATACGCTGAAGACGTGCCGAATAAGGGAGCCGAAAGATTCTATCAGTTACTTAAGGATGCTGATGAGCCATTGTGGGATGGTTGTCAAAAGCACACTCGGTTGTCAGCGGTGTCACAGTTGTTGAACTTGAAATCTGAATTTCATATTTCTGAGAATTGCTTTGATCGTCTCCTCCTCATCATCAAGAGCATGTTACCTCCAGATGAAAAGCTGCCTCCAAATTTTTATCGTGCCAAGAAGATGGTGAATGATTTAGGACTTGGATATGTGAAAATAGATGCATGTCCTAATCATTGTATGTTGTATGACAAAGAGAATGCAGATATGGTATCCTGTTCAGTTTGCCGTCATGATAGATTTAAACCTAAAAGAGGGGTCAATTCTAGGGGAAAGGATATACCTTATGCGTCATTGCGATATTTCCCCCTTACACCCAGGCTGCAGCGGATGTATATGTCTTCAAAGACAGCTGGACATATGAGGTGGCATGCAGAAAGAGTACGTCGGGACATGGATATTATGACTCATCCTGCAGATGGCGAAGCTTGGATTCATTTCAACCATGTTTATCCTATCTTCTCAAGGGAGTCACGTAATGTGAGGCTTGGTTTATGCACTGACGGATTTAATCCATTTGGAGGTTCAGTGGCTTCCTACTCCAGCTGGCCAGTGTTCGTGACACCATACAACCTTCCTCCGAGCATGTGCATGAAGCGAGAGAATTTGTTCCTGTCCTTATTGATTCCTGGTCCGAAAAGTCCTACAAAAAATATAGACATCTATCTAAGACCGTTGATTGATGAATTGAAATTATTATGGACTGAGGGGGTCAATACTTATGATGCATCTAGAAAGCAAAATTTCACCATGAGGGGCGGCATTGATGTGGACTATAAGTGATTTTCCTGCATATGGAATGCTATCTGGTTGGAGCACACATGGGAGGCTAGCATGTCCGTATTGTATGGATAATACCAAATCGTTTGTACTTAAACATGGTGGGAAGTCCTGCTGGTTTGATTGCCATCGTCAGTTTTTACCAGCTGATCACCCTTTTAGAAGACAAAAAGATGCATTCCTAAAGAACAGAAAGGAACGAGATGAAGTTATATTCGAGAGGTTGTCGGTCATGATATGGCAGCACATGTTGAAAATTTGCCAGATCACACAACAGATGGGCAGTACCCGACACCTTTCAGGTTTTGGGAAGGAGCACAACTGGGTGAAGAAAAGCATTTTCTGGGAGCTACCTTATTGGTCGACTCTTCTTGTGCGGCACAATCTAGACGTGATGCATATCGAGAAAAATGTCTTTGATAATGTATTCAACACAGTTATGGATATCAAAGGTAAAACAAAGGACAATGTGAATGCACGCTTGGACTTGTCCATGCTCTGTAAACGTCCAGAGTTAGAAATTGTTGAAGTAAATGGGAAATCAAGTAAACCAAAAGCAGTTTATGTGCTTGGAGGAGGACAAGTAAAGCAAGTGTGTCAGTGGCTGAAACAACTGAGATTTCCTGACGGTTATGTGTCAAATATTGCTCGTTCTGTCAACGTCAGTGAGGGAAAAGATATGGAATGAAGAGTCACGACTGCCATGTATTCATGCAAAGGTTGCTACCTATTGCATTTCGTGACATCTTGCCGAAGCAGCTATGGGGAGCGTTATCTGAGTTGAGTCGATTTTTCACGATTCTATCTGCATCAGAACTCAGGCTTCAGGATGTGCAAACTATCGAACAGAATGTGGTCACCACTGTATGCAAGTTGGAGAAGATATTTCCACCTGGTTTCTTCGATTCAATGGAGCATTTACTCGTACATCTACCATATGAAGCAAAGGTCGGAGGGCCAGTACAATATAGATGGATGTATCCATTTGAGAGGTATATGCAAATATGAACTATTTCCTTCGTACGATTGCACCTTACGTAAGTGATAGCTTTTCTAATTGTCTCTTACATTGTGGATGTAGGTGTATGCATGACCTTAAAATGAAAGTCCGAAATAAAGCAAAAGTGGAGGGTTCTATTGCTGAGGCATACATTATGGAGGAAATCTCTAACTTTTGTGCAATGTACTTTGAAGCAGACATTCAAACTCGTCGGACACAACCTCCACGTAATGATGATGGGGGGGAATCTGTCGGTTCAAATCGACTCTCAATATTTACTCATCCTGGACGTGCCTTCGGACGTTCTTCAACTCGAATGCTGGATGACAGAGAGTTATGTGCCGCAGAGATATATATTCTTTTAAATTGTTCTGAGCTAGAATGTTATGTTGAGTAAGTACTAATCTCACAATTTAAATTTATATGTAAGTTTTTGCCTTTATTCTACCTATTCAATGTGATCTGCTATTCATATTGCAGACAATTTGATTCAGAATTAATACAAAAAAATCCACAACTCACTGATTTTGAGGTTGAAAAAGAACGAGAGAAGTCATTGGCCTTATGGCTAAGACAACGCGTAAGTGTACACCGTCAAAGAGTATTCAACAAAATTCATTTCACTTTATAACTAGCCTTTTCTACACGCAGGTGCAAGAAGGTTTAATTACTGATGAAAGAGTTCGTCAGGTAGCCTACGGCCCATCCAAAATTGCACAGAATTATCCTGGATTATTGTCAATGGGTATAGGTTTCATACGAAAGACTATGGGCAGAATAAATCTACCATGAACAGTGGCGTATGTGTAAAAGGAAGTACATACAATGAAAGTGAGTATGACTACTATGGTATTGTAGAGGAGATCCTACAATTGCAATATCTAGGACAAGACAATCATATATTCTTGTTCAAGTGTCATTGGTTTGATCCGAATTCCATTCGAAATGACACAACACATGGGATTGTCGAGCTTAAGCATAAGTCAAAATTGAATACTTATGAGCATTCATCTTAGCCACACAAGCCCAGCAAGTGTATTATACAAGCTATCCTTCATGTACAAACAAAGAACGAAATGATTGGTGGGTAGTTTGCAGAGTTAAGTCAAGACTATTCTCTGATTATGAATTGGACATGACTGATCAGACAGCTGAAGAGATCAACGCAGAATTCTTTCAAGAAGACTTTGTTGAAGATGTAGAGTTGACAACTCATATTGGAGAAGACGAATCCGAAGCACCAATGTCCTTGTCTCACGGAAATGAGGTCGAAGAAGTCGATCCACGTGAGATGAAAGACAGTAGTGCTCGTCGTACAGATATTGAATATGAAAGTTCTGGTGAGGAAGAGGAATATACCAGTGATGAATGTGAAGATGATGATGAAGATGGGGTTGAATTAGACATATCGTCATCATCTGAGGAGGAAATGGATATCAATTAAACTATGGTAGAATTTTTTCACACTTGTAGAGTATATTTAAAGCAGCTCACTTTCAATATAAGCAATTGACTAGTAAACATTATGATTTTATGTTCTCTATGAAGATATGGTGCGTGGAGGAAGATCTGGTAGCAGTTCTAGGAGGGGCATTCGTGGGAGGGCTTTGTTCCCCGCATCTGGTATGTATATTTTTCTAATATAGTCATCAGCTGTGTATTTTTCTCTGTATATTATTTATGTGTACTTGTGTAGTGTTAATGCCATTAAAATTGTTACAGTTTCTGCTTCTCCTTCGAGTGAGCGGACACCTCCTCTACCTAGCGGACTAGGTTTGTATATTTCAATTTTCAAGTATTTTTTTAGTCATTATTTACACATATTATTAATGTTATTAGAATTGTTACAGTTGCTGGTCCTTCTTCTGCATCTCCTAGCGTGCCTGCAGGTATGTATATTTCAATTTCCAAGTATTTTTGTAGTAATTATTTATATATATTATTAATGTTATTAGAATTGCTACAGTTTCTAGTTCTTCTGCTCCTACCGTGCCTGCAGGTATGTATATTTACAAATGTACTTTTATTGTGCATTCATCTTCCTCATTACTTATGCGTTCTATTCTAGTTACAGCTGTTGGTGCATCCTCCGAGTCTCCTCCTGTAGTAGCTGGTATGTATATGTAAAGTTATACTTTAATGTATGCATTAATTCTGATGCCATTAAAATGTCACATGCTCAGGTCACTCTACACATTCTCCAGATGCACCAGTAGATTTGTATATTTAACTGTTAGGGTATTTCTGTAGTCATTATTTAGTATTTTTGTACATTACTCATGTTGTTCATCATTATTTTCCAGGTTCGGTGCCAGAGGATGCTGGTAGTCTGCAGGAGGGCAGAGGTAGTTTTTATGAGAGCACTCTGCGGGAGGTCTGGATTAATGGGTACGTAATCAACATGTATGTATTTCTTATGGGCAATGAAGTGAATTTAGTTCAGAAATTGACATTATGCAGTTACATCATTGCAGTGATAAAATAGAGCCTACTCAAGCATCTCAATTCATCACAAGAACGTTACAAGCACATTTTCCTGGGCCAATTCATAGATTCAATGATTTTCCGATGGAGGTCCAGGAGCACTTGTATCAGATGTTCATGGTATGTAATTTCGTATTGTAATTTAATTCTTATCGTATTCATACATGCAGTTCACTAACTCTTATGTATATAGAGCCAGCATCGATTCACGAGTCGTACGGACGAGGCGCGGTCTCGATTTGTATGGACGATGACCGCAAGATCAAATTTCAAGCATTTGATGTATAACGCGAGAAAAAATGCAGAGAAACTTTCTCAGAGTGCAGACCCGACTCTTTGGAGGGAGCGGGCGCCCAGTTGGATGAGGGGAGAATATTGGGAAACTCTTTGCAACATCTGGGCTGCAGAGAGATGGCAACAAACATCCTCAATAATGAAAGTTAATCGGGCTGCGAATCCAGAAGCAAACATGCATACTGGTGGGTCTGTCTCTTTTGCGACCCATCAGTCCAGATTGGTAAGTAATTTGTCCATTTCTGGTCTCTTTTATTTATAAAGGTACTCATTTATGTCATGTTTTTTCTGTGAAATAGGAGAAGGAGCTAAAAAGGCAGCCGACATTTTCCGAGGTGTTCGATAGAACACACAAGAAAAAAGGAACGGATGTATACATTAGCGATAGAGCCCGAGTGGTTGCAGTAAGTATTTAGAAGATATTCACTATTTAATTTTTCACATTAATATGAATATTAACTACTATCGTTTTTTCTGGTTTCTTGCAGGAGTCATACAGCCAACAAATGACAGAGAAGTACGTCGGGGAGGACGAGCAGCCGCCGTTAGATCCTGAGGTATGGGTTGCGGCATCTGGGGCCCCAAAGAAAGGCCATGTGTATGGTTTTGGGCACAGCATCGACACGAGCCGGGTGTTATCTGGAGGATCCAGCTCAGGGTCACAGACCAGTGCATTCCACGCAGGAGTTGGTACTCCAGGTACTTCTCCAGGACAGCTGATGGGCTTCATTGACAGTAGGATATCGGGCTTAGAGTCTCGTCTGACGGATTCGATGGAGACTCGTCTGGCCCAGATGCAGATGCAGGTGACCGACGCACTACAGGCCCAGCTCTCCCAGTCCCTCTCCCAGGTTATCTCCCAGGCCTTCTCCCAGATCAACATTCCTCCTCCACAGGCAGCACCTCCTCCACAGGCAGCACCATCGACATCAGCACACGCCCCTCACGTGAGTAAATTTATTTTATTTCAGAGGTTTAATTTTAACAGTTAACTTAGTTAACTTAGTTTAACTTTAATTTGGGTTGATCGACGCACAATTTCTTGTTAAGCGAGTTAGGTTAGTTAAAAAGGGAGAACTTAGGTAGGTTTGGGGGTTCAAAATTAGAAATACTCATCCGATTGGCCTCCGATTTTTTTCAGAACGGTCGGGGTGATGAGTGTGACTTGTGGAAACCGCCGTCGATCAATTCGGACTCCCGGTTTGAGGTCGACGCCTCAAACTTACATTAAGCAAGTTAGTTTAGTTAAAAAATGAAAAAATTAGGTTTGTGGGTCCAAAATTAAAATACTCATCCGATTGGCCTCCGGTTTGTTCCAGCACGGTCGGACGATGAGTGTGACTTGTGGAAACTGACGGAGTTCAATTCGGACTCCCGGTTTGACCTCGACGCTCCAAGTCGTCTTAACCAAGTTAGTTTAGTTAAAAAATGAAAAACTTCGGTTTGAGGGACCAAAATTAGAAATACTCATCCATTGGCCTCCGGTTTGTTCCAGCACGGTCGGGTCGATGAGTGTGACTTGTGGAAACTGACGGAGTTCAATTCGGACTCCCGGTTTGACCTCGACGCTCCAAGTCGTCTTAACCAAGTTAGTTTAGTTAAAAAATGAAAAACTTCGATTTGAGGGACCAAAATTAGAAATACTCATCCGATTGGCCTCCGGTTTGTTCCAGCACGGTCGGGTCGATGAGTGTGACTTGTGGAAACTGACGGAGTTCAATTCGGACTCCCGGTTTGACCTCGACGCTCCAAGTCGTCTTAACCAAGTTAGTTTAGTTAAAAAATGAAAAACTTCGATTTGAGGGACCAAAATTAGAAATACTCATCCATTGGCCTCCGGTTTGTTCCAGCACGGTCGGGCCGATGAGTGTGACTTGTGGAAACTGACGGAGTTCAATTCGGACTCCCGGTTTGACCTCGACGCTCCAAGTCGTCTTAACCAAGTTAGTTTAGTTAAAAAATGAAAAACTTCGATTTGAGGGACCAAAATTAGAAATACTCATCCGATTGGCCTCCGGTTTGTTCCAGCACGGTCGGGCGATGAGTGTGACTTGTGGAAACTGACGGAGTTCAATTCGGACTCCCGGTTTGACCTCGACGCTCCAAGTCGTCTTAACCAAGTTAGTTTAGTTAAAAATGAAAAACTTCGATTTGAGGGACCAAAATTAGAAATACTCATCCGATTGGCCTCCGGTTTGTTCCAGCACGGTCGGGTCGATGAGTGTGACTTGTGGAAACTGACGGAGTTCAATTCGGACTCCCGGTTTGACCTCGACGCTCCAAGTCGTCTTAACCAAGTTAGTTTAGTTAAAAAATGAAAAACTTCGATTTGAGGGACCAAAATTAGAAATACTCATCCGATTGGCCTCCGGTTTGTTCCAGCACGGTCGGGTCGATGAGTGTGACTTGTGGAAACTGACGGAGTTCAATTCGGACTCCCGGTTTGACCTCGACGCTCCAAGTCGTCTTAACCAAGTTAGTTTAGTTAAAAAATGAAAAACTTCGATTTGAGGGACCAAAATTAGAAATACTCATCCGATTGGCCTCCGGTTTGTTCCAGCACGGTCGGGCCGATGAGTGTGACTTGTGGAAACTGACGGAGTTCAATTCGGACTCCCGGTTTGACCTCGACGCTCCAAGTCGTCTTAACCAAGTTAGTTTAGTTAAAAAATGAAAACTTCGGTTTGAGGGACCAAATTAGAAATACTCATCCGATTGGCCTCCGGTTTGTTCCAGCACGGTCGGGCCGATGAGTGTGACTTGTGGAAACTGACGGAGTTCAATTCGGACTCCCGGTTTGACCTCGACGCTCCAAGTCGTCTTAACCAAGTTAGTTTAGTTAAAAAATGAAAAACTTCGATTTGAGGGACCAAAATTAGAAATACTCATCCGATTGGCCTCCGGTTTGTTCCAGCACGGTCGGGCCGATGAGTGTGACTTGTGGAAACTGACGGAGTTCAATTCGGACTCCCGGTTTGACCTCGACGCGCCAAGTCGTCTTAACCAAGTTAGTTTAGTTAAAAAATGAAAAACTTCGATTTGAGGGACCAAAATTAGAAATACTCATCCGATTGGCCTCCGGTTTGTTCCAGCACGGTCGGGCTGATGAGTGTGACTTGTGGAAACTGACGGAGTTCAAATCGGACTCCAGGTTAGACTCGACGCTCCAAGTCGTCTTAACCAAGTTAGTTTAGTTAAAAATGAAAAACTTCGATTTGAGGGACCAAAATTAGAAATACTCTTCCGATTGGCCTCCGGTTTGTTCCAGCACGGTCGGGCCGATGAGTGTGACTTGTGGAAACTGACGGAGTTCAATTCGGACTCCCGGTTTGACCTCGACGCGCCAAGTCGTCTTAACCAAGTTAGTTTAGTTAAAAAATGAAAAACTTCGATTTGAGGGACCAAAATTAGAAATACTCATCCGATTGGCCTCCGGTTTGTTCCAGCACGGTCGGGCCGATGAGTGTGACTTGTGGAAACTGACGGAGTTCAATTCGGACTCCCGGTTTGACCTCGACGCTCCAAGTCGTCTTAACCAAGTTAGTTTAGTTTAAAAAATGAAAACTTCATTTGAGGGACCAAAATTAGAAATACTCTCCGATTGGCCTCCGGTTTGTTCCAGCACGGTCGGGTCGATGAGTGTGACTTGTGGAAACTGACGGAGTTCAATTCGGACTCCCGGTTTGACCTCGACGCTCCAAGTCGTCTTAACCAAGTTAGTTTAGTTAAAAAATAAAAACTTCGTTTGAGGGACCAAAATTAGAAATACTCTTCGATTGGCCTCCGGTTTGTTCCAGCACGGTCGGGTCGATGAGTGTGACTTGTGGAAACTGACGGAGTTCAATTCGGACTCCCGGTTTGACCGCGACGCGCCAAGTCGTCTTAACCAAGTTAGTTTAGTTAAAAATGAAAACTTCGGTTTGATCCAAATTAGAAATACTCATCCGATTGGCCTCCGGTTGTTCCAGCACGGTCGGGTCGATGAGTGTGACTTGTGGAAACTGACGGAGTTCAATTCGGACTCCCGGTTTGACCTCGACGCTCCAAGTCGTCTTAACCAAGTTAGTTTAGTTAAAAATGAAAACTTCGATTTGAGGGACCAAAATTAGAAATACTCTTCCATTGGCCTCCGGTTTGTTCCAGCACGGTCGGGTCGATGAGTGTGACTTGTGGAAACTGACGGAGTTCAATTCGGACTCCCGTTTGACCTCGACGCTCCAAGTTGTCTTAACCAAGTTAGTTTAGTTAAAAAATGAAAAACTTCGATTTGAGGGACCAAAATTAGAAATACTCATCCGATTGGCCTCCGGTTTGTTCCAGCACGGTCGGGTCGATGAGTGTGACTTGTGGAAACTGACGGAGTTCAATTCGGACTCCCGTTTGACCTCGACGCTCCAAGTCGTCTTAACCAAGTTAGTTTAGTTAAAAAATGAAAAACTTCGATTTGAGGGACCAAAATTAGAAATACTCATCCGATTGGCCTCCGGTTTGTTTTAGCACGGTCGGGCCGATGAGTGTGACTTGTGGAAACTGACGGAGTTCAATTCGGACTTCCGATTTGACCTCGACGCTCCAAGTCGTCTTAACCAAGTTAGTTTAGTTAAAAAATGAAAACTTCGATTTGAGGGACCAAAATTAGAAATACTCTTCCAATTGGCCTCCGGTTTGTTCCAGCACGGTCGGGTCGATGAGTGTGACTTGTGGAAACTGACGGAGTTCAATTCGGACTCCCGGTTTGACCTCGACGCTCCAAGTCGTCTTAACCAAGTTAGTTTAGTTAAAAAATAAAAACTTCGATTTGAGGGACCAAAATTAGAAATACTCATCCGATTGGCCTCTGGTTTGTTCCAGCACGGTCGGGCCGATGAGTGTGACTTGTGGAAACTGACGGAGTTCAATTCGGACTCCCGATTTGACCTCGACGCTCCAAGTCGTCTTAACCAAGTTAGTTTAGTTAAAAAATGAAAAACTTCGGTTTGAGGGTCCAATGTTAGAAATACTCTTCCGATTGGCCTCCGGTTTGTTCCAGCACGGACGGGCCGATGAGTGTGACTTGTGAAAACTGACATAGTTCAAATCGGACTCCCGGTTTGACCGCGACTCGCCAAGTCGTCTTAACCAAGTTAGTTTAGTTAAAAAATAAAGAACTTCGGTTTCATGTCCAAAATTAGAAATACTCATCTAATTGACCTCCATTGCTTATAGTTTTATTTAATTTATGCTTCTAAAATAAGTTATTACTTATAATAGTATTTAATTTAACTTATTATTGTTATATATGTATTGTAGGTTCCTTCATCGGGTGGAGTGGGAGGACACGAGGATGAAGACGAAGACGAGGCATCATGATTTTCATTTCATTATTATTATTGTTGTAAACATTTTTATTATTGTTGTTGGCATTATATTGTGATGTTGTGGATATTTTTATTCTTATTGTGGACATTTTATTATTCTAATGTTGTGGACATTTTATTATTCTCGTGTTGTGGATATTTTATTATTGTTGATGTTGTCGACATTTTATTATTGTTTTGTTGTGGATATTTTTATTATTTTTGTGTTGTAGACATTTTTATTGTGGACAATTATTATGTTGTGGATATTATTATTTTATTAAGCAGGTTATTTTCTTAAAAATGTATATATTTTAAAAAAATATTTAAAAAATAGAGACCGAATAGGGACCGAAATAATTCGATCCCTATTCGGTCCCTATTTAGGGACCGAATAGGACTGAATATTCGGTCCCAAATAGGGACTAAATAGGGATCGAATATTTCGGTCCCTATTTGGGGACCGAATATTCAGTCCCTATTCGGTCCCTAAAATAGGGACCGAATAGGGACTGGGACGAATATTCAGTCCCTATTCGGTCCCTAAAATAGGGACCGAATAGGGACTGGCTCTGTTTAGTCCCTAAATAGGGACTGAATATTCGGTCCTTATTCGGTCTCTATTTTAGGGACCGAATTAGGACTGAATACGTTCGGTCCCTAAATAGGGACCGATATTATTCGGTCCCTATTTAGTGACCGAATAGGGACCGAATTTAGTCGGTCACAGATTTGTGACCAGAAGTTTTTGACCGACAAATTCGGTCACTATTCGGTCCTATTCGGTCTCTGAGCTGTTTAGGGACCGAATAGAGACCGAATATTTCGGTCTCTATTTCCGATTTTTCTTGTAGTGTTAACTAGTTGTCCTGATGCATCATTATAATTCCTTTTTTGGGCGGTAATTACAATATGCTAGTGGACAACCTCCCCAAGAAAATTACTTAAGTGATAAAACTAAAATTATATACACTTTGATGTAAAGAGAGAGTACCTTTGGGTACATCCTCTCAATAGTTGTCATGCACACAAATTCTATTCTACCCTATTCATGGCATGAAAATAAAACACTCTTTTGAGAGTTAAATTTCACATTCAAGCCAAGAACACAAAGTTTGATGTTATCTTAATTTCTTAATGAGAATACTTCATTATCCTTCATGCAATAAGACCACTTGGTGATCTACTTATACATTCCGGATAAAGAAATATCCTCCCCACCAATTAAAATGACAACAAACAAATCATATGCTCTTCATTGATACTATCAAAACTTAATTGAGTGCACACTGACACTAGGGAACTTCATGATACAACCTGCTCATCGGCCATGAGTGAATCTATGGCCAGAGGAGACTTATGGAGCCTTGGACAAGGAGTCACTAGTCCGGTATCCGACGGAGAGTTCATTCAAGCCAAGAAAGAGGTACCTATTTGTGCAAGTGTGAAGAAAGTGCAAGGTGAGAGCTTAAATTTTATCATTCTTTATAATTAGTGCCACTTTGGTGATCTACCTAACCATTTAGAAAAAAAAAAAAAACACCAAAACTCATAATAGTATCAATGTAACGCTTAATATGAGCAAAATGACATATGTACAATAAATATTACAATATGAAAATAGAGATATTCATGCATAAAAAGAATTTTAAGCAGGTCATAACTCAAAAGAATGATCTCTAATGAATATTGCAACAATTATCAGTCCATAAACAAGTTTTATTCATGCTAAAACTAAATTAAAGTGGGTTAAAAAACACAAGTTTAAACTTGTTGTTACATAAATACCCCTTTCTATTTGCAGAAAAGACCACAGAATTGCAAACATATCTTCTAAATTGCTTATGTATCCGAACTGTTTACTAAACAGACACTATGATCTTTAAAGCCATTAATGGGCCAAAACATAATGGGCTCAGAATCCACAACTTAATGGATTCTGTTGATGGCTCACTAATGGATCTTAAAGGTTAAGAATCCAGAATTAAACAAACAATTTTAATGCTTAAAGGATACACTAAACAAGATGGATGATAAATAGATATTATGTAAACATGGATTGAATACTTAATGGTATCTGGATATGAATCCTAAATGGATCTGAAATGAACCCGATATCCAAATTTGATACCCAAAACTATAAGAGAGATCCAAAATCGGATCCATTAAGCTTTATTGGATCCACTAGGCCAAGACTGTAAATACAGTCATCTTCCCAACCAAATCAGGTTCTTCCCGTGGAGAACCCTAGCCGCCGCCACCATGGTGATGGCGGCTGGGAAGAGCCGGCCGCCCCTGCCTCCCTCGCCGGCCGGGGATGGCGCCGCGACGCCGTCCGGCGAGGAAAAGGGGCGTCGCAGCCCTGCCTTTTTTTTTTTTTTTTAACTCTGCCACAGCGCCCTGCGCAGTTGGCAGGCAACCGCCTCCGCGGCCGGCCAGCCCCCCCCCCGCCGCGCTCTGCGCAGCGGGTGGGTAGTTCGGCGACGGCTAGCCAGCCGCTCCCCCCTAATCGCACGAGGGAGGCAGCACAGCGCCGGCTGCGAGGTGCACCCCGCCCGTACAGTGGGCAGGCCTCCGTGTGGCACCCTGTGCCTGCCGTACCCCACGACCTCGTCCGTGCCGAGTGCGACAGGAGCCCGCAAGGTGGCGGTCCAGTCGCCTTCCCTCCTGCCCCCCGCCGCGCAGAGCATGGGCAGCACCGCGACGGCCTGCCATCCCGCCACGGGTGAGGCAGCGCCGCTGCGCCTACCGGCCACCCCCCCCCCCCCCCCCCCCCGACCCAGCAGAACAATAAAAATAAAAAAGTATCCTTCTATCTCCGTACAAAAGTAAATATAAAGATCACAATGATGAAAGCCCAAAAAATCTGTTACGGGCTCTGATACCACATGTTGGAGATGTGTATTTGATGCGAAAGTCATCTCACATGTGAGGAGAAAAGATAATATCAGAAGACCTACAACGTGCATGGAGGTCGGGAAGGGAGACTACAACGTGCATGGAGGTCGGGAAGGGAGACGATAACCCGGAGGATCTCCTTCTGATTTCCTCTCTCTATTTGTCTATAGTCTGTTTGAGTCTCACATATATTTATATAGAGAAGAGACCAGTCTCAATTGGTCTGAGCAGGATCCCACCCATAACAGGATCCTAATATGTACTTAATGAGTTAAGCCCATAAATTTATTCCGTTAACTGGATCTAATAGTGTGTATAATTGTGCGATCCAATACAAGTGGACTATTAATATTAGGTAAAATCTAACAGTTATTTCACATTTATTTTCCCACCATACTGGGAATAGGGAGGCAAAGCGTAACTATATGTCCTTATTCTCTTTCATATTTTAATGTAATTGAACAAAAATAATTTAGTAGTGAACATCATGTCATAAATACGTCCTTGTCAGAAACAAAAGTCATAAATACGCATCATGCAATCATTATGTGGTTTAATATCATAGCTTTAGATTCCCCTTATAATGTAGAAGATAAGAATAAATTTCAATCATTGTAACAATCAACTAACAGCTGTTCTTTGCATGCCTAATTATATATGTTACAATGCTTTTAGTTATTGAACTACAAGTCAAGTGGGTGATACATTAACAATAACTATATTGTTTAGCTAACTTATAATAAATATAAAAAAAAACTACTATATAGTCAAACTGATTTGCTACTTTGATTTTGTCATCCATGAACCACACTAATATTAGTTATAATAGCTATCTTTCAAAAAGAAAAAAGGTTCCTTGTAGAATGATATATATGGGGATTCCATAGAATTTAGATGCATAAAGAGATCAGTCATTCGTGGTAACTATGACAGCGCGCGTTTCTGAATCTTAGTTACTGTTGCCTACGAGTCAGTTTGGATATCTATTTCTGCGCATGTGTAGTTTCAGAGCCCGTTTAATTGGAGGCTTAAACAATAGAATTTAGGGTCAAATATTTTAGGTTAAAATTGCAGAGCTCTGAGAGATCAGCAATTGTGAGGTCAAAGTGCAAAATTATTGTACGTAATTTTGAGTGAAGGGTGCACAAAGTGTGTGAAGATGTCAGAGAGGAGGCATGTTTACGTGCGAAGGCATCCGTATTAGGGATGCATCCTTGGAGGTGGACGAATTTCCATAGTGCACCTATATATGCCATCAACTAATGGAGCAGAGGTGTCAAAAGTTGCACAATGGTGTTAGGGATCTATGGGAAGGAGGTGTCCAATCAGAGAGCGCGCGCGTTTAGACACGGTGTTAGTCAACATGTAATTAAGAGGCTCAGGGATGTCCAAACTTGTGCAAAGTTGTCAGAGGTGCAAAGGGTGTTCAGTAAGATGGATGCATTTTGATTGTGCATTGGTCAGTCCATCAAGTGCTAGTTAGGGGTGACTGATATTGTAACGTTGTCACATGAATGTGACTAATCAGGAAGATGCATTGTAGATAGAGTTGTCCAGTCAGAGGGACAAGTTTTCTAAAGTAAGGCCTTTAAAAGAACCCTTAGTTCGAACTCACCCTCACTTCTCCACTTCTCTTCCTCCAAGATCCTTCACCCTCTCCCCCTCTTCCTCTTCCTCAAGCGTCTGATAGCAATTAGTTGGATGAGGGTGATGGTAGCATGGTACTCAGTGGCGGGCGGTAATGGACATGGTGGTGGTGTAAGAGGAGGTGGTTTACATATGAGAAGGCCTTCCAAAGATGGATTTAGAGTTTTAGAATTTCTGATGTCCTAGTTCATGATTCATCTTGATTCAGTGTTAGGATCATGCTTAGATGGAGAGATTAGGGAATTTCTTGCATTTAGGGGGTTTGCATGCCATGGATTGTGGTAAGATCCAACTTTACATTCATTTCTTGGTGTTCTTTCTGCTTTGGATTTAAGGAATGGGTTTCCCTTGAAGAGGGCTTGCAAATGTGGTTGTTTTCCCCTTCTTTTTCAACAATTTTGGGAAGCAATGGATCTGTAGAAAAGTTGGGGTTCTATCGGGATTATCGTCTAACAAGGCATCATGTAACACCCGATGTGTTTTATCCCTTGACCTTGTCATTGAGATCATGATGTATCGTCACGTCACCTTCTAAATGCGACATGTTAGGTGTTGCGTTCTAGTTTATAACTTGCCCCCATTGATCATTGTGTTCTTACTTTCTGACCGTTGTGTAGTTTTTGTTATTTATTATCGGAGCAGTCATGCCACTTGTTAGGATACTTACGTGTGAAGGCGACGTGCTAGTTGTCGCATTCAGAATAGCACACATGCAGGGTGACATGTGTCAAGCCCATTTGTTAGCTTTAACTGATTTTTTGGGGTTGAGACTAGGTGGCCATCACGTTCACTTCTGCTCGTAACACTTGAGCTATTATATTGTAAGAATCGAGGCCTATAAAACTCAGGCCTGCGGACCTCCTATCCCCTTCCCCTCTCTTCTTACCCTCTCCCTTCCTTCCTCTCTTCTCTACAAGTTATACTTCTCCTTGGGTTTCTTCTCCAACTAGGTGGCTTCTTGGCTTGAAGGTGTAGACTTCCCTTGCTTTTGGAGGGTCTTAGCATGGATCTTGGAGTGAGGAGGAGGTGGCCATGCACACGAGAAATCTCTAACAGGTTGGTTCTTCAATTTGAGGTAGGGAATCCGATCTTTCCCCCTAGTTCTAGCATGTTTTAGGATCTCCTCCACCTTGTGGAAGCCTCATGATCCTTGTTTCATTTTCCTTGTATGGAATATGTGGGTTGGGGTGTGAATCCATGAGCATGCATCGTGAACCTTACATGATAGTAGATAGCTTCCCTTGCCATGCATAGATGTGCATGAGGGTGGTTTGAGCTTCTATCACCTGGTTCTAGTGTTCCCCATGCCCCCCTTCCCCAGATTCTATCATGGTTGTGTTTTGGGGGATGTTTTGAGGGCTCGACCATGGCAGCCAGTCCTCAGATTGAGAACGTGACACTTTGTTCATCGCTTTCTGGTCATGACACTTCCCCCATTGCCTTTTTGTTCTTCAGGTCACACCAAACACCCTATCACATTCATATAGTGATAGGATGTGCATTACCTTCTGCTCCTGAATGCACTAGCTGGGTGTCACCTTCTAGTAACGACAACCCATGCGTCGCCTTCTCTCAGGTAGCGACCATGTGTTTGTCACCTTCTCAGCCAGGGAGCAGGTTGTTCTATTCGAAGCCATGCTTCAGTCGAGTTTTGGGTTTCTTTTTTTACCTATGGCACTCGTTCTATTCTTAGAACTGTACTACACTATTCAGTTCTCCCAGTGTTCGACACTTGAGGACTTTTCCCATTGTTGACTTGTTACCATTTTCGAGACTCTCATCCTCATGAGCTGGTGGATTGACTACTCCAGGCTATGAGCATGCTCGAGTTCGAGTCTTTGAGTTGAGGGAAAAATAGTGTGTGAACAGCGACCTTGAGTTGTTTATAGAGCACTCATGGTTGGTCTAGGTTGCCGAGGTGGTTTGTGGTTGTTTTTCTGGCATAGGCCAGTCAGTCCCTTCTTCCGACCTCACTTTACGTGCTACTGGAACCTGTTGCCCAAGCTATATAGACCTAGAGGAGGGTGAATAGATCATAATCATGATATTAGAGTATATTCATTAATTTAGCAGGATATAAGTCTTATCTAAATAGAGAAAAAAGTCGCACAGTCAAGCTTGGTTGATGTGTAATTAGAGAGATAAACTAATATGAACAAGATAAACCATCCACACAAGCACACACACATTGCACGGCTATTTATCCTGGTTCGGTGTTGATCAACACAACACTTGTGTCCAATCCTCAAGGAAAACAGCCTTGAGATTTCCACTATCTTGCTGAACCTCAGCGAAGACTACACCACTAGATACAGACCTCCAAGCAGTCCATGATACATCCAGAACACCTCATGTCTTCACCTATCACTAGGTGGAATCACACACCAGATACAGACCTCTGGTTGGTCCAACACCTGAGCACTAATTAAGGTCTTCACCTTTTACCAGGTGAAACAAGCACGCCTGAAACACAGGCCTTCACCTAACACCAGGTGGAACAACTCTTTAGCAAGAGTAAATGGTGCCTGAAGGAATGTCTACAGATTAGATAGAAATGTCACAGATGAAAGAGTAGTAAAGAAGCCCTTTAGAAGGAATGTAGCTTGCAGCAAAATGATGATGGGCTTTGAATACTCAACAAGGAAGCAATTGAATGCGTAGGAGCTAAGCAGCAGTTGCTTCCATTCTTCCAGGTGAGATCCTCTTCAATGAACAGTTTGTTGCAGTACACAGAAGAGGTTGGACGCCTTTGAATGTTGGAGTGAAAAAGCTCTTTTGGCGCTCACTGAAGCTTGAATTTTCAGTGTATATTCTAGGCTATTCTCTCTTGATATTTTTGTTTCACACTCTCTTTGTTCTTTTATTATAATACACATCACTAGGTTTTATACATGTAACCCATCTTTTATATGTTATTTCTTATGCAGATGTATGTTAGATACAACATAGGAGAAGTAACTGTTGAGTCATCGCATGATACAAAAATGAAGATGTGCAGTAGATGCTTTACTGGTCCGTGATTCCCTTTTTCATATAAACCTCATACAGTATGTAGCGCACATTAAATGTAACGCCCCGACGCGGAATATCAGAGCGAATTATAGTTATTAAATAGTACATTGTGAGAAAATAAATAACAAACTATTGCACATTTGGAACAATATCAATCGAACTCCAATTTCATTAATAAACCACCAAACTTCATTGCATCCACTAATATCTCATCAACTTAATGGACTAAATATTACATCAACGTATCAGAGCCAAAACTAGGGCCCCAAGTACTTTATTGAAATCCAAACTAATACATCATAACTATCTGACTCATTCTATACTAACTAACTACTAAAGCACTGGTTGTTGAAAAGAGTCACTCCTGAGCAGCGTCCTCTGTCCCATCCTCGTGAGTGTGGTCATCGTCAAACTCGCCTGAAACACATTAAATAAATACACAGGATGAGCGAATAACGCCCAGTAGGACTTAATATCTCATGAATACAAGCATGCTTTAAATAATTAATGTCTTAATGGTAGGTTAACTAGAGAGAAGAGTCATGTAGATCAATCAACGATAACGGGAGAACAATAGCATCTGGTACAGGGAAAATAGCACAACGAGAACGATAATAGAATGGCCACGTAACGATGTAACATGTAAATTGCACAACGGTGCACTAGTAACGATAACGATTGCACTAGTATAGATAGAACGTTGATTGTCATACATTAATCTTGATAGTATGATGGCACTTGATGCATGCCGTAACACATCTTTGATCATTTTAACTCCCATGGGCACTAGCACTTTTCGGGCGCTCCTCCTAGGACCTGATCGGGCCCCATTGCACTGGCATCAGTCATTTCTTTATCTTAGACAATCACGAGAATGGCCAATAGAGTACCAAGAAATAGATGAGAGTATTAGACGAGATAGACGAGAGTGTAGAGAGAACGTGAACAGATGAGAGGATATAGATAGTAGATGAGATAGGGACAATATCGTAAAACACGATAAACAACGATAGCCACTGTTGCACGGCACAAGGTCGTGTACCGACAGTCTGGTGGAAATCATCACCGCCCACTAGCTGTGCTATGAATACAGGCTAGATGGTCTGGCATGATCACAAGGTAAGAAGAGAACACACTAAGGCCACGGATCGTACTGATCCCTAAAGGTGTAACAGGTTTTAGGGTACAACCAGCTCGTCGACTAAGGACGTGCACCAAAGCCAAGAAGACTTACAGAGGCATTGACAAGGAGTCCCTGGCCCAGTCGAGAGTATTCCCGATGGAGAGGTGGTCCAAGTCAAGAGAAAGTGTGTGGAAACTAGTTCGTCGTGCCTCGAGTGCTCGAAGGCCGAGGGAAAACGGTAACGGTATTCAAAATGCGCGTATAAAATGAAGACAATTGTATTTAATTGAATAGAGAAATTTAGTCATTTATTTCACTAATTTACCAGATACATTATTGAATAATTTATTAGGGTCAAATGGCAAACACAAATGTTATGTGTGTGTAAGTGTAAAGAAATCATGAGAATATGATAAATCGTGCAAATGGCTTTTAAATAATTAAATTTATGTATTATTACCATTTATTAATTTACCAGGTCGAATTACCTATAACATGGTTTAATCCTAACTAAATAAGGGGTATATAGCCTAATCAGCAGGGGTATATGCATAATTTAAGGTTCTGGCAGAAATTTCGGAAAGGCGACGGGGTTGCCCGTCGCGATCAAGATGCGACGGGGTAGAGTGGCGCGACATCAGCCAAAACGCGGCGGGGTCCCGGCCACGATTCCTATAGCGGCGGGCGGCCCGGGCGCGACAGCCGAACCAGCCGGCCTGGCCCGGTTCACGCTGGAAATCTCGGCGGCATAGGCCGGCACGTTCTTAACGTGATGCGCCTGCCGGGCGTGACCCTTTTGATATCGCGGCGGGTCGCGCCGTCGCGATATCAGAAAGGGTCCGACCCTTTTTCCCTTTTTCCAGGCTAGTCCTGCTTGACTTAGGGTCATTCTAAATTCAATATAAAATCGTACGATGATCCAAAAATTATGAAACTAGTTTTAAACGAAAGTAGACACATAGATCTATGAATGGGTATGATTAATTTGAAAATAGACAAGGTTTAGGCATGCTTTGATTAGGTTACATTTCAGTAACCCAAACATGTGCAGTCAAGGTTCAACGAATTAATTCGTGATGGACACGTTGAAATTAGAGAAACCAGGGGCGTTTGAAAGCTAACATGATGCAGTTTTTATAAAATTTTCTCATGGCATGGGATCATGTATGCATGAGGTTTGAAAATAAACATGAAGGTTCAGGTAAATGGATAAGATAGAGATTTTAAAAATTAATTCTCCCTCATGGGAGATCGAAATAGAGCGAACTAGAGGGCTTTTGCATGGAAACATGAAGTCTCCCTAGGATAATTTTTTCACGGATTTGGCTTGAGAGATTGCCTACCTTTTTCACGGAATAAGAAATCTATAGTTGGTGATGAAAAATAGAGAAGAAAAACCCAAGCTTCAGCCCTTCTCCTCCAAGCTCCTCATCCAAAATCGCCTCCCCTTTGTCTCCCAAGGCTCTAGACACGAACTAGGGTTTGGTGGGGGCGAATTGTTGGAGTTTTGATTGCTATTAGAGTCCTAAATGCCTAAAACTCCTCTTTCTCTTCAATATTCCGAAAATAGATAGTTATCTCCTATTTTTCCTATTATTATCCACCTAATTAGGATGAGGATGAGGCCTAATCTCGTGGCCAAAGGGTTAGGATGGGCTAAGGGCTCTCGTTTAGATAATTACAAGTTATTTAGTGCTTATCCTAGTCCTTTACTATTAATTAATTAATTAAATCCGAAATTTGGATATTTAATTCCCATCCCATGATGGGCTCCTCTTTATTAGGCCCATTATTTTGTATTGAGACATTACACAACCCATTATTTATTTAACTTAATGGGCTTGATTTAATTTCTTTTTATTTCACTTATTCCCCCTTTATTCTAACTAAATCTATTTAACTCATTTATTTTAAAATATTTTTTTATTTTATTGGATTTTAAAAATCAAGGGTGCTACATCCTCCCCCTCTTAAAAAGAATTTGGTCCCCAAATTCATACGATCGTGAGAGGAAGAGTGACTTACTAAATAACTCCGGGTAATTCCGTCGCATTAATGCTTCGGGCTCACACGTGGCCTCTTCAACTTCGTGATTTCTCCACAATATCGTCACCACGGCTATAGATCGATTCCGAAGCTGTTGCATCTTCTTCTCCAATATCTTCACTGGCCTTTCTTCATAGGTCATGTCCTTGTTCAAAATAATGTCATCGTAGCTGATTACGTGTGACGGATCATACATGTACTTCCTCAGCATTGACACATGGAACACATTGTGTACTGTCGAAAACTGGGGAGGTAGAGCCAGCCGATACGCCACCTCGCCAACTCTATCCAACACTTCAAATGGACCTATGAATCGCGGTCTCAATTTGCCTTTCATCCCAAACCTTTGAAATCCTCTGGTCGAGGATACTTTCAGCATCCCGTGATCTCCAATTTGAAATTCTAAGTCTCTCCTTCTCTTATCTGCATAGCTCTTCTACCTAGACTGAGCTATCTTGATCCTGTCTCGATAATCTATATATCCCTGCTAGTGCTCTGCACCATGTCTGGTCCCAACCATTGCTGTTCACCTACTTCATTCCAGCATACTGGCGATCTGCAGCTTCTGCCATACAATGCTTCAACAGGTGCCATCTTAATGCTCGCCTGATAGCTGTTGTTGTAGGACAATTCAATTAGGGACAACTGTTCATTCCAATAACCTTCAAATCTATAGTGCAGGCACGAAGCATGTCTTCCACAATCTGATTTGTCCTTTCAGTCTGTCCATCCGTCTGAGGGTGGAAAGCAGTGCTGAAATTGAGTTTAGTACCCAATGCAGTCTGAAGTCCCTTCCAAAATCTAGAAGTGAATCTGGGATCACGGTCTGAGACAATGGATACTGGGACTCCATGCAATCTTACTATCTCCTTTACATAGAGGGCTGCTAACACATCGACACTCCAGGTGCTCTTAATGGCAAGGAAATGTGCGGACTTAGTCAAACGGTCCACAATGACCCAGATAGCATCGAGTCCACCACGAGTTCGGGGTAAACCCATGATGAAATCCATGCCAATACTTTCCCACTTCCATTCGGGTATGTCCAGGGGTCTGAGTACACCGGCAGGACAACGGTGTTCTGCTTTTACCTGTTGACATGTGAGGCAGTGTGTGGCATACTCAGCCACCTCACACTTCATGTTAGGCCACTAAAATGACATTTTCATGTCTTGGTACATCTTGGTTGCGCCTGGGTGAATAGCGTACTTGGTCTTGTGGGCTTCATCCATCAGCTTTCTTTTCAGCTCTTCGTTGTCAGGCACACAAGTCCTGGCATGGAATAATTTCTCCCATCTTCAGCGATGAAGAAATCTGGCTTGTCAGCTATGGTCTCCTTGATTCGGACTAGGAATGAATCATTTGCCTGTTGCTCTTTGATCTCAACAAATATGTCGGGTTAAGCTCTCAACTGGCCACTAACATCTGATCACTTCTCTTCTCAATGTTCAGATCCAGACTGGCGAACTGTTCTAATAATTGCATCTCGCCTATGACTAGACATGATAACGAAGCTACTGGCTTTCTACTTAGTGCATCAGCTACTGCATTACCTTTGCTTGGGTGATATTGGATATTGAAATCAAAATCTTTCAAGTACTCCAGCCATCTCCGTTTGTCTCATATTAGTTCCTTTTAAGAAAATAAGTACTTCAAACTCTTGTGGTCAGAGTAGACAATAAATTGCTCCCCATACAGGTAATGTCTCCAGATCTTGAGTGCAAATACCACCGCAGCAAATTCTAAGTCATGGACAGGGTAATTAACTTCATGTGGCTTCAACTGCCTTGAAGAATATGCTATCACCTTTTCGTTCTGCATTAGTACGCAGCCTAGACCGATTCCAGATGCATTAGTGTAGACTAAGAATCTGGCGCCCTCGACTGGTAATGCGAGGACAGGTGCAGAAGTCAACAATTGCTTCAGGGTCTGGAAGCTCTTCTCGCACTCCTTGCTCCAGACGTAGGGGTTCTCTTTCCGCGTAAGACGCGTAAGAGGTACAGCTATCTTGGAGAAGTCTTTTATGAACCGTATGTAATACCCAGCCAGTCCAAGAAAGCTTCTTATCTCTGTGACATTAGTCGGCCTTTCTCAGTTGAGCACGACTTCTACCTGGAAGGATCGATAGCGATACCATCCTTGGAAATACATGGCCTAGAATGCCACCTCCTCGAGCCAGAATTCACACTTGCTCAATTGGCGTAGAGTCGGTTGTCCCGCAGAATCTGCAGAGCAATCCTCAGATGCTCCTCATGCTCTTCCTTGGTCTTGGAGTATATGAGAATATCATCAATAAAAACCACGACGAACTTGTCGAGGTAGGGCCGATAGATGTTGTTCATTAGTTGCATAAAAGCTGCAGGAGCATTGTTTAGTCCAAAAGGCATGACTACAAATTCGTAATAACCATACCTGCTCCTGAAAGCCATCTTGTAAATATTTGCATCTTTAATCCTCATCTGATGATATCCCAATCTAAGGTCAATCTTAGAAAAATATTTGGCTCCTGATGTTTGATCAAATAATTCATCGATACGAGGCAGAGGGTACTTGTTCTTGATAGTGAGATTATTCAGTTGCCTGTAGTCGATGAATAATCTCATAGATCCGTCCTTCTTCTTGACGAACAACACTGGTGCTCCCCAAGGAGAAGTACTTGGTCTGATAAATCCTTTCTCCAGCAGTTCCATCAATTTCTCTTCAATTCTTTCAATTAAGCGGGGGACATCCTGTAGGGTTGGCGTGATACCGGTGCAGGTCCAGGTATGAGATCAATTGAGAAATTCACATCTCTCTCTGGTGGAATGCCTGGCAGCTCATCGGGAAACACATCGGGGTATTCTTGCACTATATGGATGTCTGATATCTTAGTTGCCTTCTTTTCTACCACCATTGCGGCAAGAAATGCCACACAACCCTTTCGAATCATGTTTTGTTCTTTTATGGCAGAGACGAAAGACAATGCCTCTTGTGTCTACACCCCGTAAAGGTCAATTTAGGGAATTCACTAAAAGTAATCTTCCATCTTCTACAATCAACACAAGCCCCATAAGTAGATAGCCAATCGGCTCCCAAAATAACATCGTAGCCCTCCATGGGCATACAGATCAAATCAACTCTAAGATTGAGATCACCAATCTTAACATCAACTAATGGAAAATATTTGTTGAGTTGAGCTTTTTCTCCAGTGGTGTTGTGACAGGCAAATCAATTCCATGGATGTGGGTTTTTCATTTAATGTATCAGCAAATGCTTGTGATATGAACAAATGCGTTGCGCCAGTATAAAATAAAACGAATGCTGATTGAGAAAAGACTAGTAGTGTACCTTCCACACTCCACCTTCCTCGGTGGTGTCCATTTCTTGCTGAGCCTGCAGTCTGCCTGGCTTCTTTTGTTCCGTAGGACGCTTCTCATTCTCCTTCAGTAATGGGCATTCGGGAATCTGATGCTCTCGGCTCCCACAACGAAGGCATGCACCTCCCTTCCTCCAGCACTGTTCTGTCGTGTGACCCAGCTTGTCACAGTGCTTACATCTGGGCTTGTTGTTTGGAGTAGTGGCGGTGGGGACTTTGGGCTTCCGCTCCTGGCTTGGCCCGTCAGTGATGCTTAACGGCCTTTTCTTGACGTTAGTGGGCTTGCTCAGTGCTCCGGATGTTTGTTCCTTCCTGACCATCCTACCTTTGATGCATTCGGTGAGTTCAATCGCATCCTCTAGACACTGTGCTCGCTTGACCATCTTCGGATAGGTCTGAATATCAAATGGTGCCAATTGTGTGATAAAAGCGGGTCTGAGCCCGTTGAGGAATCTCTTCGCCTTCATCCTCTCAGTGCTCACCAGATGATTGCATAACGTGCCAATCGAGAAATCTGAGCCTCATACTCAGCAACGTAAGGCTCCTCTGCTTCAGGGCTGCGAACTCAGCGGCTTTCCTCTCTTGGACTCTTTCTGAAAAATATTTGGAGTTGAAATGCTCCTTGAGCTCATTCCAGGTAAATTGTGCATCTGCCCTGGTGGCCTCGATGGACTCCCACCATGCACGGGCGTCCCTCTCTAGCTGGAATGTTGCTAACAGTAGCTTATAACCATCCGCGTATTGCATAACGCGGAAGATACGCTCAGTCTCCTTGAGCCAGTTCTCTGCCCCATTAGGATCTATGGTCCCACTGAATCGGGGTGGATTCAGATTGCGGAAATTTTTGTGTAGTTTTCCAGCTCCTCGGTTATTATTGTTGTTAGCTCCAGCAGCCTGAAGTAAAGCCTGCGTGAGCTGCTGAATAGTCTGCTGCATGTCACGGAGTTTTGCATGCTCCGCTGCCATTGTTGTGGTTTAAGTTCCTTCAAAAGAGAATATTTAATGTAAGTTACTGAGTTGGCACTAAGTTGTGCATGTGTGAGTTCATTTTTATCTTATTACCCTTGGTTCTACCATTCCCACATAGGTATGGAATTAGACTCTAAGTCAAGGTAGGTCAAATCTAGATCATCCTATACTTAAGAATAACCTAGGCTCTGATACCACAAACTGTAACACCCCGATGCGGAATATCGGAGCGAAATTACAGTTATTAAATAGTACAGAGCGAGAAAATAAATAACAAACAATTGCACATTTGGAACAATATCACGAACTACAATTTCATTAATAAACCACCAACATCATTACATCCACTAATATCTCATCAACTTAATGGACTAAATATTACATCAACGTATCAGAGCCAAAACTAGGGCCCCGAGTACTTTATTGAAATCCAAACTAATACATCATAACTCTCTAACTCATTCTATACTAACTAACTACTAAAGCACTAGTTGCTGAAAAGGGTCACTCCTGAGCATCGTCCTCAGTCCCATCCTCGTGAGTGTGGTCATCGTCAAACTCACCTAAAACACATTAAATAAATACGCAGGAGCGAATAACACCCAATAGGACTTAATATCTCATGACTACAAGCATGCTTTAAATAATTAATGTCTTAATGGTAGGTTAACTAGAGAGAAGAGTCATGTTGATCAGCAACGATAACGGGAGAACAATAGCATCTGGTACAGGGAAAATAGCACAACGAGAATGATAATAGAATGGCCACGTAACGATATAACATGTAAATTGCACAACGGTGCACTAGTAATGATAACGATTGTACTAGTATAAATAGCACTTTGATTGTCATACATTAATCTTGATAGTATGATGGCGCTGGATGCATGCTGTACACATCCTTGATCATTTTAACTCTCATGGGCACTAGCACTTTTCGGCACTCCTCTGAGGACCTCATCGGGCCCCATTGCACTGGCATTAGTCATTTCTTTATCTTAGACAATCACGAGAATGGCCAATAGAGTACCAAGAAATAGATGAAGTAGTAGACGAGATAGACGAGAGTGTAGAGAGAATGTGAACAGATGAAGGATATAGATAGTAGATGAGATATTGACAATATCATAAAACACGATAAACAACGATAGTCACCATTGCACGGCACAAGGTCGTGTACCGGCAGTCTGGTGGAAATCATCACCGCCCACTAGCCGTGCTATGAACACAGGCTAGATGGTCCGCATGATCACAAGGTAAGAAGAGAACACACTAAGCCACGGATCGTACTGATCCCTAAAGGTGTAACGAGTTTTAGGGTACAACCAGCTCGTCGGCTAAGGACGTGCGCTAAAGCCAAGAAGACTTACGGAGGCCTTGACAAGGAGTCTCTGACCCAGTCGAGAATATTCCCGATGGAGAGGTGGTCCAAGTCAAGAGAAAGTGTGTGGAAACTGGTCCGTCGTGCCTCGAGTGCTCGAAGGCCGAGGAAAATGGTAACGTATTCAAAACGAGCGTATAAAACGAAGACATTGTATTTAATTAAATAGGGAAATTTAGTCATTTATTTCGCTAATTACCAAATACATTATTGAATAATTTATTAGGGTCAAATGGCAACACAAATGTATGTGTGTGTAAGTGTAAAGAAATCATGATAATATGTTAAATTGTGCAAATTGCTTTTAAATAATTAAATTTATGTAATTATTGCCAGTTATTAATTATCAGGTCAAATTATCTATAACATGGTTTAATCTTGGCTAAATAAGGGGTATATAGCCTAATCAGCAGGGGTATATGCATAATTTAAGGTTCTGGCAGAAATTTTGGAAAGGCGACGGGGTTGCCCGTCGCGATCAAGACGCGACGGGGTAGAGTGGCACGACATCAACCAAAACGCAGCGGGGGTCCCGGCCGGGATTCGTGCAGCGGCGGGCGGCCCGGGCGCGACAGCCGAACCGGCCAGCCTGGCCCGGTTCGTGCTGGATATCGCGGCGGCATAGGCCGCCACATTCTTAACACGACGCGCCTACCGGGCGCGACCCTACTGATATCGCGGCGGGTCGCGCCGTCGCGATATCAGAAAGGGTCCGGCCCTTTTTCCCTTTTTCCAGGGCTAGTCCTACTTGATACATGGTCATTCTAAATTCAATATAAAATCGTACGATGATCCAAAAATCACGAAACTAGTTTTTAAACGAAAGTAGACACATAGATATATCAATAAGTATGATTAATTGAAAATAGACAGGTTCATGCATGCTTTGATTATGTTACATTTTGGTAACCTAAAAATGCGCAGTCATGGTTTAAAGAATTAATTCGCGATGGATATGATTAAGTTAGGGAAACCAAGGGAGTTTGAAAGCTAAGATGATGTAGTTTTATGAGAATTTCTCATGGCATGAGATCATGTATGCATGAATTTGAAAACAAACATGAAGGTTTGGGTACATGATAAGATAGGGATTTCAAGAATTAATTCTCCCTCATGGGAGATCGAAATAGAGCGAAATCAGAGGACTTTTGCATGGGAACATGAGTCTCGCTAGGGTAATTTTTACATGAATTTGGCTTGAGAGATTGCCTACCTTTTTCGTAGAATAAAGAAATCCCTAGTTAGAGATGAAAATAGAGAAGAAAAACCCAAGCTCCAGCCCTTCTCCTCCAAGCTCCTCATCCAAAATCGCCTCCCCTTCGTCTCCCAAGGCTCTAGACACGAACTAGTGTTGGTGGGGGCGAATTGGTGGAGTTTTGATTGCTATTAGAGTCCTAAATGCCTAAAACTCCTCTTTCTGTTCCAAATTTCGAAATATATAAATATATCCTATTTTCCTATTAATTATCCACCTAATTAGGATGAGGATGAGGCCTAAACTTGTGGCCAAAGGGTTAGGATGGGCTAAGGGCTCTTGTTTTAGATAATTACAAGTTATTTAGTACTTATCCTAGTCTTTTACTATTAATTAATTAATTAAATCCGAAATTGGGAAATTTAATTCCATCCCATGATGGGCTCCCTCTTTATTAGGCCCATTTTTGTATTTGAGCCAATTACACAACCCATTATTTATTTAACTTAATGGGCTTGATTTAATTTCTTTTTATTTCACTTTTCCCCCTTTATTCTAACTAAATCTATTTACCTCATTTATTTTAAAATAAATTTTTATTTTATTTGGATTTTAAAAATCAAGGGTGCTACATTAAATGGACCTGCAAAGAGATTTCTGTATAGACCAAAGGTCCTATCTGATTTCCTTCATAGGAATAAACATGAAACAAGTTGTCTTTATGTCTAGATCGTTGACACATGTAAAGTACCTTTTTGCAATTTGAATTATGCAATGAATGTGTGTCATCTTTCCGTCAACAAGCAATAAAGTCATATGAAAACTTTCAAACGAATGTTCTTGTATATCATATGACGATCAAGCATATATTTATATGATACATGCTTATTTTTACTAAAATGAATATTACATTGTCAGGCCATTTATTATTTAATCATTTCTGTCTGAACACAGAATAATCGATTTGTAACACCTCAGAATTTAATAACTAAACATAATATGATATCAGAGATTAGAAAAGATTCTGATTCACATAAAAGATATGATATTTACAAAAAATATGATCACTTATAAAACATAATTATCCTTAATTTAGGAATAGTCTACATATTTAATGTAACCATGATACTGTCTTTTTTATTTATGCATTCAGATAGGGCGTCACTGAATTTCAGTAACAAAGTTGAGATGTGACGCCACCATAATTCTCTAAAAATATATTGCTTCTAGATAGGGAAAATTTAAGAATTATTGGTGTACGATATCTAGATTAACACGATCTAATAATTTTTTTAGATTATTTTCACTTGATAAAAAACTAATTCAAAACTAAAACTAAATCACTACAATTTGTAAAATCTTTTAATTAGCTTAAGTCTGAAATTTCACTTTAATTAGAGATCATTTTAATATAAATTAAAGTTCTAAAGAAACCTAAACGAATTAATTGGAATAACGTACCTTATTTTTACCGTAAGATTTCTTACTCTTAAGCAAGGTTCACCATACCACCCGATCGGTCGGTGCCGCATTTCTCCATGGGAAGGTATGGTACCGTACCGCTGAGGTACGGTGGGAAAATGGCTTGTTTGATTTATTTTTTTTAGTTTGTGACTTGGGTTAATATTTAAAATGAGCAAACTTCAAAAAAATGAGTAAAACATATAACATCACATAAAGAGGTTGAAAAATATAAATAAATTTATTTAGTCATTTAAGTAACCCACCACAACTATTTAATATTCATCTAACATACCTACAATCATACCAAAATCATGACACAATCATTTAGTGTTCATATAATATTAAGGATATAATCATGAACTCTTACAAGCCAAATACAATACTCATATCGTCGTCCTCACATTCATCATTTTTCTTTGAAAGGTTTAGCCTTCTTTTCTAGCTCTTCCCTTGGCCATATGCATGAAAAATTACAAATTAATATCATCTTCCTTAACATGTAACTAAGAACATTTAACAAGTTCTTACCTAATTTTCCTCATCATGTTGAGCATGTATGTCCACAAAACCCTCGTAGTATGGGGTATACCCTCTATCTCCGAACAACCTCACATTATAAGCCTCTCCAGAAAAGTGCAAATAATCAACATAAGGCATGTAATTTTGATATAGGTCTTCGTACATATGCTGATATTCTAAATATTGACGTGTTCCCTTGCGTATTATTTTAGGCCCTAGTAGTGGAACGATTGGAATTTTCATGTAAGAACCATCATCACCATACTGGTATCCAGACAAATAGCCACCATACCCATGATGTTGTCCATATGGATCTAGCTGTGTATGTCCTAAAAGAATTGTGCCCTCACTAGAGCGTCAGATGTTGTGTCGTCCTGTGTGCTCAATCTCTCAAAATCGGATACAATCCCTTGATAGCTACTACTGTCTATAGGACCTATGTCTTGCCCTTTCTCATCTGCTTGAACTTTCTTGCTGTGCTTAGTGGAGCACGGTGATCTCGACCATCCTGGGTAGCATGCATGAACTCAGACTCCAATGAAAGCCATGCTCCCACCACCACCACCACCACCACCACCACCACCACCACCACCACCACCACCACCACCACCACCACCACCACCACCACCACCACCCCCACCCCCACCACCACCACCACCACCACCACCACCACCACCACCACTGTCACCTGTACCAGATGGAGAAGAATTATTTGAGGAGTCCTCTCCCGTACTCTGTCTATGAGATGGCTCAGATGGTGAAGAGTCACATCTGAATCATCCACTGTTGTGGCATCTGCAATGTCAAGGGATCTTCCCCCCCGCGTGCTTTTCTTTTTTTTGGAACTAAAATCTTTGTTGTCCATTCTAATTTCTTCGTGGTCCTCCCTGTGAAGTATCCTTCTTCCTTCCTTTTTTTGAACCACTTGGCCAACCAACAAATGCCTGCGAGAGTAGTATGTCATTATAAGTAACATAAACCAATAAAAATATGAGGTATTATAAATTAATCTATATCACCTGGGTCTGAGAGAACCATGACGGTGTGTAGAAGATGACTTAGACAAAGATGGAGGTCGAGGAGGGGACCCCTAGGCGGAGAAGAAGGGGGAGTCGCTGACTGAGGTCGGGAGGGATCTCTAGGCTGAATCAACAAATCTAGATCTGTTGTATCCATCTCGTAGAAAATCCGAGTAGTAGGCTCTCTGTCAGCTCTGGTAAGACTGTCTACTTGGATTGTCATCGTTCTAAGTCAACTTCAGAATCTGAATGATGATTTGTGTCACAGGTGTATCTTCGGCAACCCTGGCATATCCACCTGCCTGCATCCTCTCAATAACTGAACCAAGAATATGTTCAGCCGAGGTGGTATCATTCGGATCATCGGCCATCTCCTCATCCCTCATCATCTCCATCTCCCCCGTTTTTGTAGTAGACCTAGAAACCCATGACACCATCGGGTCTTCATCACCCTAAGATAAGACATGTTTATGTTTTTGTCGGATCATAGTCTCCGTCCCCTTTTTTTGGCATCCGATTGCACATGCTTCAACCTAAGCTTCATATTATAGTGCACATACACCACAGATGTCTATCTACTGGGCTTAATCAGTTCCTCACCTTTGTGTGAATTAGAGCAAACGTACTCCATTTCTCTCACAAACCACTATAAGATGAAGTTTGTGATAAAACCTCTAATTAATTGCAATTTCTCTAAGTGTTGGTGAACTTCTTCCATAACTAAGCCACCACTCTCTCGCTCACAAGGAAGAGTATTTTTACTTACACAAGATGTTCGTCCTTATACATTTTTTTGCCTATCCTAAGTAAATTGTTAAACTTAGGTCAAGCTTTTGTTGGGATGCAATCGCTGAAGGGTCACCAAAGAACCAAGTCCTTCGCGGAATATTTTAACTGTGCAATGCACCCATGCCCCGACGTGGAATATCGGAGTGGGATTCCAGTTATTAAATAGTACAGAGCGAGAAATAATAACAAACCATTGCACATTTGGAATAATACTAAATAAACTCCAATTTCATTAATAAACCACCATCCTCTATTACAATCACCAATAACTCATCAATCACTTCATGAACTAACTATTACATCAACGTATCAGAGCCAAAACTAGGCCCAGAGTACTTTTATAAATCAAATCTAAACTAATACAAAAGAGCAACTGACTCAAACTATACAAGCTAACTACTAATCAGTGGTTGTTGAAACGGGTCACTCTTGGACATCGTCCTCATTCCCCTCCTCGTGAGTGTGGTCATAATCTGACTCACCTGAAACACATGAAATAATACGCATGATGAGCGAATAACCGCCTAGTAGGACTTAATATCTCATGAGAACAAGCATTCTTAAAGTAATTAATGTCTTTAGAGGTAGGATACGAGAACAAGATGTCATGTATAGTCAAGAGAATGATATAACAAGATAACGTCAAACATTAACCCATTCACGAGATAATATCACAAGAATTGGCCATATCACGAGATAGCAAGTAAACTAGTCATGATAGCAAGTATGGGTCGGTATTTCTTTCAACCCCGAGTTCAAGTAACAAAACAAATATTGATTGATTGCCATAGACTAAATCTTGCATGTCATGCGTTAGGTGTATGCTACTACACCAGATCCTTAGACCCCCCACGAGTTATAGCCTTTCAGGTGCTCCTCCCAAGGACCAGATCGGGCCCTTATAATGTTGCCTAGCATAGTCATGTTTGTTATCTTAGACAATCAATTGATGGCCAAGTAGAGTACCAAGAAGAGATGAGAGTAATAGATGAAATAGATGAGAGTGTAGAGAGAACGTGAACATATGAGAGGATATAGATTGTAGACGAGATAGGGTCAATATCGTAAAACAACGTAACACCGATAGTAATAGTTGCGTGGCACCAGGTCGGGTTCTAGCAGTCTGGTAGAAGTCACAACCGTCTACTAGTCATGCTGTGAACACGAGCCTGGTGGTCCAACGTGATCACAAGATAAGGAGAGAACACACTAAGGCCATGGATCATACTGATCCTTAAAGGTGTAATGGGTATTAGGGTACAACCAGCTCGTCGGCTAAGGACGTAACGCCAAAGCAAGAAGACTTACGGGGGCCTTGACAAGGAGTCCCTGGCCCAGTCGAGAGTATTCTCGATGGAGAGGTGGTCCAAGTCAAGAGAAATGTGTGTAAAATTGGTCCGTCGTGCCTCGATTGCTCGAAGGCCGGGGAAACGTAACGGTGTATAAACTCACAAGTAAAACGAAGACAAATGTAGTTAATTAAAATAGGGAAACTTATTAATTTATTTTGCTAGATTACCAGCTATATTAGTGAGTAAATTAATAAGGTTTAATGGCAATCATGAATGTTAAGTGTGTGCAAGTGTAAGAAATCAGAGAACATGTATAGTTGTGCATGTAGCTTTTAGATTAATATTTTTCATGTAATTATCACTCATTATTAATTAACAAGTTATTATCTAACATGTTAGTACTTAAACAGGGTCAAAATGTCATAAACATAGTTATATCAACAACCTTATGTTCTGGTCGTAATTCAGAGGTCGCGACGTCGTCCCTATCGTGTTTGGTCGCGATAGGGCTAACCGTAGCGTTCAAGTAGTCAGGTCGCGATGGGGTTCAAGGCCGCAATCAGGTCTCGACCCTCAGGGCTGTCGCGTTAAGGCCATCGCGACACCCACGCATGTCGCGTTTAGTCAAAACCGGCACTAGGGGTGAACCGCGGGAAGTCGTGACCAGTCGACCTGTCGCGTTCAGATCGCGAGGGGTCCTTGTGTCGCGACCCCCTCTGAGGTCGCGGCGGATCGGGCCGTCGCGATCTCAGGGAGTGGCCCGAGCCCAAAAAAGAGGATTGCCCTTTTTTTCCAGGTGGGTCTACATGATACTGCGCTATTCAAATTTGATAAAATCACTCAGTGATCCAAAAACCATGACCCACATCAAACGAGAGTAGACATGAAGATCTATCACTGATCATGATTATTAGAAAATAGTCAGGTATAAGGCATGCTTTGACTAGGTGACATTTCGGTGACCTAAACATGCATAGTCATGGATCAACGAATTATTCGCGATGGATACATGATGAAAATTAGGCAACTAGGGGCGTTTGAAAGCTAACATGATGTAGTATTTATGAGAATTTTCTCATGGCATGGGATCATGTATGCATGAGGTTTGAAACAAACATGAACATTCGGGTACATGGATATGACAGGGAATTTAAGAATTAATTCTCCCTCAGGGAGATCAAAATAGAGTGAAACAGAGGGCTTTTGCACGGGAACTGAAGTCTTCCTAGGGTAATTTTTACACGAATTGGCTTGAGATATTACCTACCTTTTTCACGGAGTAAGGAAATCCCTAGTTGGTGATGAAAAATAGAGAAGAAAAACCCAAGCTCCAGCCCTTCTCCTCCAAGCTCCTCGTCCAAAATCGCCTCCCCTTCGTCTCCCAAGTCTCCAGCAGCATTCTAGGGTTAGCTAGGTCCGAATTGGAAGAGTTTTAATGTCTAATAGAGTCCTACCATCGTCTAACTCTTCTCTTCTCCTCCAACTCCGAAAATTAGTAATTATCCTCCTATTTTCTTTCATTTATCTGCCTAATGGGTTTGAGAAGAGAGCTAAATTCGTAGCCATGGGGTTAGGATAGGCTAAGGGCTCTTGTTTTAGATAAATACAAGTTATTTAGTATTTATCCTAGCCTTTTACTATTTACTTATTAATTAAATCCGAATTTGGGATAATTATTTTCCATCCCATGACGGGCTCCTCTTATTAGGCCCATTATTTTGTAATTGAGCCAATTACACAACCCATTATTTATTTAACTTAATGGGCTTGGTTTAATTTCCTTTTATTTCACTTATTCCTCATTTATTCTAATTAAATATATTACCTCATTTATTTAAAATAAAAATTTTATTTATTTGGATTTTAAAAATCAAGGGTGCTACATCCTCCCCCTCTTAAAAAGAATTTGGTCCCAAATTCATATGATCGTGAGAGGAGAATGACTTACTGAATAACTCCGGGTAATTCCGTCGCATTAATGCTTCGGGCTCCCACGTGGCCTCTTCAACTTCGTGATTTCTCCACAATATCTTGACCACGGTATAGATCGATTCCGAAGCTGTTGCATCTTCTTGTCTAATATCTTCACTGGCCTTTCTTCATAGGTCATGTCCTTGTTCAAATAATGTCATCGTAGTCTGATTACGTTGTGACGATCATACATGTACTTCCTCACCTTGACACATGGAAAATATTATGTACGGTGGAGAACTGGGGAGTAGTGCTAGTTGGTACACCACCTCACCAACTCTATCCAACACTTCAAATGGACCTATGAATCACGGCCTCAATTTGCCTTTCATCCCAAACCTTTGAAATCCTCTGGTCGGGGATACTTTCAGCATCACATGATCTCCGGCTTGAAAATTCTAAGTCCCGTCTTCTCTTGTCTGCATAGCTCTTTTGCCTGGACTAAGCTACTTTAATCCTGTCTCGGATGATCTGTATATCTCTGCTGGTGTTCTGCACCATGTCTGGTCCTAGCCATTGCCGCTAACCTACTTCATTCCAACATACTTGCGATCTGCAGCTTCTTCTGTACAGTGCTTCAATGGGTGTCATCTTAATGCTGGCCTGATAACTGTTTTTGTAGGCGAATTCAATCAATGATAACTTCTCATTCCCAATACCCTTCAAATCTAGTGCAGGCACGAAGCATGTCTTCCACTATCTGATTTGTCCTTTTAGTCTGTCCATCCCGTTTGTGGGTGGAAAGCAGTACTGAAATTTACTTGGTTCCCAATGCTGTTGAAGTCCCTTCCAGAATCTAGAAGTGAATCTGGGATCACGGTCTGAGACAATGGATACTGGGACTCCATGCAATCTTACTTTCTCCTTTACATAGAGGGCTGCTTACAAATCGACACTCCAGGTGCTCTTAATGGCAAGGAAATGTGCGGACTTAGTCAAACGGTCCATAATGACCAGATAGAATCAAGTCCACCATGAGTTCGGGGTAAACCCATGATGAAATCCATGCCAATACTTTTTCCACTTCCATTCTGGTATGTCCAGGGTCTAAGTACACCGCAGGAGGACCGTGTTCGGCTTTTACCTCTGACATGTGAGGCAGTGTGCGGCATGCTCATCCACGTCACGCTTCATGTTTGGCCACCAAAATGACCTTTTCATGTCTGGTACATCTTGGTTGCGCCTGGGTGAATGTATACTTGGTCTTGTGGGCTTCATCCATCAGCTTTCTCTTCAGTTCTTCATTGTCAGGCACACAGTCCTGGCATGGAATAATATTCTCCCATCTTCACGATGGAGAAATCTGCCTTGTCAGCTATGGTCTCCTGACTCGGACTAGGAACGGATCATTTGCTTGTTGCTCTTTGATCTCGACAAATATGTCAGGTTGAGCTCTTAAATTAGCTACCAACATCTTATCACTTCTTTCCTCAATATTTAGATTCAGATTTGCGAATTGCTCAAGTAATTGCATCTCGCCCATGAACTAAACAAGATAACGAAGCTACTGGCTTCCTACTGGTGCATCAGCTACTTGCATTACCTTTGCTTGGTGATATTGGATATTGAAATCAAAATCTTTCAAGTACTCTAGCCTTCTTAGTTTCGCTATTGAGCTCCTTCTGAGAAAATAGTACTACAAACTCTTTGTGTCAGAGTAGACAATAATTGCTCCCCATATTAGTAATGCCTCCAGATATTGAGTGCAAATACCACCGCAAAACCAATTCTAGTCATGGACTGGGTAATAACTTCATGTGGCTTCAACTACCTTGAAGAATAAGCTATCACCTTTCGTTCTGCATTATATGCAGCCTAGACTAATTCCAGATTCATCAGTGTAGACTGAAAATCCTGCGCCCTCGACTGGTAATGCGAGGACAGGTGCATATGTCAACAATTGCTTCAGGGTCTGAAAGCTCTTTTCACACTCCTTGCTCCAGACATAGAGATTCTCTTTCTGCGTAAGACGCGTAAGAGGTACTGCTATCTTGGAGAAGTCTTTGATGAACCGCCTGTAGTAACCAGCCAGTCCAAGAAAGCTTCTGATCTCTGTGACATTAGTCGGCCTTTCCCAGTTGAGCACGGCTTCTACTTCGAAGGATCGACAACAATACTATCCTTGGAAATAACATGGCCTAGGAATGACACCTCCTCGAGCCAAATTCACACTTGCTCATTTGGCGTAGAGTTGATGTCCCGCAAGATTTGCAGACGATCCTCAGATGCTCCTCATGCCATCCTTGGTCTTAGAGATATAGAATATCATCAATAAGACCACGACAAACTTGTCGAGGTAGGGCCATAGATGTTGTTCATTAGTTGCATGAAGCTGCAGGAGCATTGGTTAGTCCAAAAGCATGACTACAAATTCATAATGATCGTACCTGCTCCTGAAAGCTGTCTTGTAAATGTATGCATCCTTATTCTCATCTGATGATATCCCGATCTAAGGTCAATCTTAGAAAAAATATTTTGCTCCTGATATCTGATCAAACAATTCATCGATGCGAGGCAGAGGATATTGTTTTTGATAGTGAGATTGTTCAGCTACCTGTAGTCGATACATAGCCACATAGATCCATCCTTCTTCTTGAAGAACAACACTGGTGCTCCCCAAGAAGTACTCGGTCTGATAAAACCTTTTTCCAGCAGTTCCATCATTGCTCCTTCATTCTTTCAATTCAGCGGGGGACATCCTGTAGGGTTGGCGTGATACGTGCAGCTCCAGGTATGAGATCATTGAGAAATTTACATCTCTCTCTGGTGGAATACCTGGCAGCTCACCGGGAAACACATCGTGGTATTCTTGCACTATATGGATGTCTAATATCTTCGTTGCTTCTTTTCACCGCAATTGCGGCAAGAAATGCCACACAGCCCTTTCTTATCATGTTTGTGCCTTGATGGCAGAGACGAGAGACAAGTGCCTCTTGTGTCTACGTCTCGTAAAGTCAATTTAGGGAATCAGTAAAAGTAATCTTCCCACTTTTACAATCCACGGTAGCCCCATACATGGTAGCCATCGGCTCCCAGAATAACATCGTAGCCCTCCATGGGCATACAGATCAGGTCAGCTCTAAGGTTAAGTTCACCAACCTTAACATCAACAAAAGGAAAATATTTATTCAACTAAGCTTTTTCTCCTAGTGGGGTAGTGACAAGTAGTTCAAACTCCATAGATGCAAGTTATTTCTTTAATGTGTCAGCGAATTCTTGTGATATAAAGAATGCATTGCGCCAGTATCAAACCAAAACAAAAGCTGACTGAGAGAAAACTGAAAGTACCTTCTACGACCCCACATCCTCGGTGGTCTCCACTTCCTGTAAGGCTTGAAGTCGTCGGTCTTCTTTTGTCCTATGGGACGCTTCTCTTTCTCCGTCTCTTTAACACAGGGCACTCAGAAATGCGATGATTACGATTTCCACATCGTAGGCAAGCACCTGCTTTTCTCCAGCATTCAGCAGCAGTGTGACCGGCTTTGTCACAATGTTCACAATTGGTCTTGTTGGTGTTGAGGGTGTAGGTATCTTGGGCTTTCTTTCCTAGTTCGACCCTCCAGTGACGTTGATTGGCCGCTTCTTGCCATTGTGGCTTGCTCGAGGAACCCGATGCTGGTTCCTTCTTGACCAATCTAACCTTGATGCGAATCAGTGAGATCGGTCGCATCTTCAGCAATTGAGCCTTCTTAACCCTTTCAACATATGCCAAAATGTCCATAGGTGCAAGTTGAGTAATATAAGAAGGCTTACGCCCGTTGAGGAAGTGCCTTGCCTTCATCTTTTCAGTGTTAACCAGGTGATTGCATATCGGGCCAATTGAGAACTGCGCTTCATATTCAGCGACTGTAAGGTGCCTCTGCTTTAATGCGGCAAATTCCGATGCCTTCCTCTCTTGACTCTTTCGGAGAAATACTTGGAGTTGAAGGGTTCTTTAATTCCTCCCAGTAAATTGTGCGTCTCCCTGGTGGCTTCAACAGACTCCCCACCAACACGGGCGTCCCGTTCAAGCTGAAAGGTTGGCAAGTAACAGCTTGTCACCATCCGTGCATTGCATGACGCAGAAAATGCGCTCTATCTCCTTGAGCCCAATTCTCAGCCTCATCAGGTCAGTAGTCCCACTGAAGCGAGGCAGATTTAAGTTGCGGAAGTTCCTGTGTAATTTCACCAGCTCCTCGATGTTGGGTTTACATAAGATTGTCAGATTTACAATTGAAATGGTTGTTTTTGATGATGAGCATTTCATAAACAATACAAATTGATGTGATGTCATGTGGAAGCATGATAAATGACAAGTCAAGCAAATGTTATCAAGAAACACAATGTTTAATTTGATCATTTATAATATCTCACTAACATGTTCTCAAATATAGTTGAGAAAGTGTGCAAGTCAAAGCATCAAAGTCAAGAGCAAAGATCAAATGAAACACAAAAGACAAGTACCTGTCGACAGCCCCAAAGAGGCCTGTCGACAAATAGACACAGACAGCTTCAGAAATCTAAGTGTGAAGTGTGACTGTCGACAGCCTGTCGACAACTAGACACAGACAGCTTCAGAAATCTAAGTGTGAAGTGTGGCCTGTCGACAGCTAAGCACAGGGAAGTGAAACAGACTTCAGGACAAGTGTCCCTGTCGACAGAGGCCAATCACC